>OX401404.1:3345993-3822718 GCA_947846245.1 Cerastoderma edule
AAGAGACTTGCAACAACAGACTCAATAATTACATTTGTGTTGGCTTTCAATTTGGACAACCAATTTAGTTCCGTTTGGCTGAATAATCGTCGTCTGTTTCATTATGAAAACGAAAACGTAAACCCATTATTTTGTTCACAATGTAACTATATACACAGACGATTGTCTAATGTAACCTTTGTTTAATGTCAAATGGGTAGTAATAAGATTTTCATTTTCAACTTAATTCGAAAACGAAACACTGTGACAAAATTGAGAAAATGTTTATGACAAGTTATTGTCATGATAAACGTCGGCTAAAGGTACATTGATGTTATGCAATTAATGGTTAATCTAATACCGATTTGAACTTTTTATCTATATAACTTTCTGCACTTTTTAAATACATGCATATATCTTGTAAACACAAACTAAATCAATATGACAACAAACCTCGTTTGAACAAGAATTGAAACGCGCAAAACGATAACTGGTTTAAACAAAGTCTCTATCTACAACCTCTATTTCTTATCTGACCGTATCAGAAACAACTTCATTGCGAGATTCAAATCGATTTTCAGGCCTAATAACTAGGCCTTCTTTCAACTGCGCACGCATGAAAATAGTTCTTAAGCGACACGAATTCCCATTTGACCCCCACTCACTAACTACACATACAAAACATTATTCTTAAAACAGCGGGTCCCCTTAGGTGCCTCTTATGCGTCCATATTGACTATATCGCATATCCATCTTTGTATACCGTCACTACACTTACAGGTATTCAAAGTTCTCCGATTAATACCTATCGGAAAACAACAGTTTCATTAACACGGGATCAGTCGGCTGATTCGTGTTACACTAGTTAATCTCGCGTGAAGAAAGTCAATTAAGATGATTTGTTCGGTGATTACCCAGTTCCAATGCCGGTAAGGGAAGAAGAAAGGAAGAGGTTATTTAAATTGTTTCTGATGCAGACGACTATTTTGACACAAATCCCGTAGCAGACGACCTTTTAGGATTGGCGAGAGGCGGTCTTCATCGTTTTGTGCCCACTTTTCTGATGTATCGTCTCAAATTCTAACATTTGTACAGGAAGGAAAAGAAAAGAAAGAAATGAAAACTCCATGTCACGTTGGATGATTTTTTTTGAAATTCCAGCGTATCTAAATTTCTTTACAACACCAGAGTGATGTGACTCAGATGTTATGAGTGTTATCTACGTCTGCCAGATATTATAACAAAATTCTCATTAACATTATAGGCACGTATCTTTTTACAAAAATGCATCTGATATAGAAAAAACCTGTTTTTAGCTCCTGTCTACTCTAATTCCACGCTTTGTCATGTCACTGTTTGGGCCCACAGCAGACAACGGAAAGAAAGTCATTGTCATCATGGAAACTGGGTTAGCTCTGGAGGAATAATTAGAACATTTCCATACAAACTCGACATCATGTACATTGTTCGGCAGCGGATGCAAAAAAAATGACGAAATGCTTGCAGAAATAGGGTAGCTTTTCCAAAGTCAACCATACTTTTCTGTGACAGAAGAGGGATTACATTTACACGAGCAACTTCCTTTTGTTCTACATCGTTTGAATGGCTGATTGCTGAACCACTCTTCAAGCCACCAGTAACAGATGAAGGAGAAATGGCCATCATGCTTATAGACACATGTGCAGACCGCCACGATACAAACTTATATATCCTGGTTATAAGTAGAGTCCATATTAGTTTTAGTTTTAAACTTGTCTATTTTACATCGATTGTGAAACAAGTTCTTACAACTAGGATAAATCTCTCTTGATTTTGCTTCCTAGATACACAACAAGTACTGATTGGTGAAAGGTCGCAATGACAATCGAGCCCGCGACCCTCGTGAACCAAGGACGAAATTGTAATGTACATAAATACTATAAATAGGTCTACATATCGCTGACAATTTTATAACAAAACTGTCCCTATATTGAAATTATGTTTCCTTCTTTTTCCCTTGATGTACAGGCACATTACTTATGATTGATTAACATGTGTTTTAAAGAAAAGCGTTCAATCATGAGCATGATACTGCATTGGATAATCTACCATTATAATTCTAGGGAATAGTGTCTTGCCAATGATCTTGCCATGTTTTAATAACTGGTAAGTCTCGGGAATCGTACCAGGGTTGTCCTATCTTAGGTTCAGGGGGTTAACCATGTCAGCAGCGTGAGAAGAATCTCTGCATGGATCGTTAAATGTTTGATTCGAACATGATTCCACAGTACCGTCGAGTCAACGTCGAGACGAAAAGTTACAAAGCAGATAGATTGAGATTGTCATTGAATAGAGCATCCTCTGCGCGTTTAAACTCAAGGCGTGTCTGCGTTTTCGATTTGAAATAAAAGAAGTTGTGAATATTCAACCAAAGTAAATTGATAAAGAAAAAATATGGCGCTGTAACTTTCAGTCTCATCAAGTCTTACATTATTCCCTCATATGAATTAGGCATTAGGAGGCTAAGGGCACAAAGGCACTTCCTCTCAATCGTCGGCCATATCGGTGCCATATGACAAGTCACAATACATATCTTTGCAATGTCTGCCACAAGACGACTTTATGTTATGGAGTGGACTGTTACCACGATCAAATTGAAAACTTGTTAAAAGGTTGTAAAAAAACAAGCATGTTAACCACTTCTGTTGTAAATTGTAGCGTCGAAACTCTTCTCAGAATGATATAAGTGTTGTTCCGGGATAAAATCTTGCTTCCGATAATGTTTGAATACCTGTTGAGGGCACAGAGCAATCCCTTCTTTTGTCACAACATTATTTGAATGCTCGATCGCAGTTGACCCATAACGAGTACATATATGGAGGGGGGATTAAAAGCGACAAGGACCCTCGTGGATTAGCCTGCATACATACAATACGTGTTGATCCATGTACACAAACTACATAAACCATATATGATTTGATTGAATTGATGTTTAACCCTTTACCAAACGCCACATTTTCGACTATCCCAAATTTAAAGAGTTTGCAGACGGACGACATATCAAAATGTGATGAAATTGAAAAGTAATCTTCTGACAGGACATGACTCATTATGGGAAAAGGAGAAATTGCTTTTCCCATAAAGTTTTCCAGAGTCGTCTGCAACAAACTGGTCAAATGTCGTTATAGTTCGGTAAAGGGTCAGTCAAATCTTTGGGGCCATTGACTTATCAAAGCAAGCTCCTGCAGGTATTTCCTCAGCAGTACACAACTTTCTTTCCAATTCTCTCCAAGCTGCTTACTGCTTTCCCAAATTGGCACAATCGATCATTGGTAAGTGTCTCATTGGTTTATGTCGGAAAGCATGTTAGCAGAATCGGGCTTGGAACTAAAAAATATTTGTATTCCAGGCCGGACTCGCTACCATGTGGGCTAACGAGGCTAGTATAATAAACACATTGACGATTTTTAGAATCTTAAGGAAGAGTCAATGGTAAAAACAGTGTGCCAAAATGGGAACATTTTGGAATGAGCAAACGCTCGTCTTGATAAATCGTTGTATGTTTTAAATATCAAATTCATATCAAAAGCATAAATATGGTAGATAAAATTATTCGTAATGGGCTTTTTTATTCAATTGTCCGTATATATATCGACTGAGATTTAATCGCTCAAAGGTGTAAAAAGTTCAACGGTGTAAAATAGAATACAATGTACTATAGATAAATACGCATATTGGATAAACATGGTATATAGATATGGCTGTATCTTGGCAGGGTAAAAGCGGATTACTAGTCAAAGTCTTCATGTCACTTCAAACCAGCACCTACTTTTTGGTGTGCACCCAAACCATAGCCAAATCAAGGATATTTCTTCTTGTGACTAATTTCTCCACCGCTTTAATCCGACTATTTACAGTTAGACATGTCGACCCAGCTTAAGGAAGCGAACCGAGCTTACTCGAACAGTTCGCAGCTCTATACATATGTGTGCCACTTTACTTGTGCCGCTCTTCACACCTAGTCGTGTTGTAATGACAGTCATAATAGGCCACGTGACACCATATACATGTACACATGTATCCCTTCCCTGCATAGACAGTGGATCCGTGGATATGTCTCAACCTAACACTTAACCGGAAACCTTCCCTGCATAGACAGTGGATCCGTGGATATGTCTCAACCAACACTTAACCGGAAACCTTCCCTGCATGAAGGGTCAATCCGTGGATATATCTCAACCTAACACTTAACAGTAACCCTTCCCTGCATAGACAGTGGATCCGTGGATATATCTCAACCCAACACTTAACCGGAAACCTTCCCTGCATAGAGGGTCAATCCGTGGATATATCTCGAACCCAACTTAACAGTAACCCTTCCCTGCATAGACAGTGGATCCGTGGATATGTCTCAACCTAACACTTAACCGGAAACCTTCCCTGCATAGAGGGTCGATCTGTGGATATATCTCGAACCCAACTTAACAGTAATCCTTCCCTGCATAGACAGTGGATCCGTGGATATGTGTCAACCTAACACTTAACCGGAAACCTTCCCTGCATAGACAGTGGATCCGTGGATATGTCTCAACCTAACACTTAACCGGAAACCTTCCCTGCATAGAGGGTCGATCCGTGGATATATCTCGAACCCAACTTAACCGTAACCCTTCTCCGCATAGACAGTGGATCCCCGTGGATATGTCTCAACCTAACACTTAACCGGAAACCTTCCCTGCATAGACAAAGGATCCGTGAATATGTCTCAACCTAACACTTAACCGTAACCCTTCCCTGCATAGACAGTGGATCCGTGGATATGTCTCAACCTAACACTTAACCGGAAACCTTCCCTGCATAGAGGGTGGATCCGGGATCGATCCGTGGATATCAACCTAACACTTAACCGGAAACCTTCCCTGCATAGAGGGTCGATCCGTGGATATATCTCGAACCCAACTTAACCGTAACCCTTCCCTGCATAGACAGTGGATCCGTGGATATGTCTCAACCCAACACTTAACCGTAACCCTTCCCTGCGTAGAGAGTCGATCCGTGGATATATCTCGAACCCAACTTAACAGTAACCCTTCCCTGCATAGACAGTGGATCCGTGAATATGTCTCAACCTAACACTTAACCGTAACCCTTCCCTGCATAGACAGTGGATCCGTGGATATGTCTCAACCTAACACTTAACCGGAAACCTTCCCCCATAGAGGGTCGATCCGTGGATATATCTCGAACCCAACTTAACCGTAACCCTTCCCTGCATAGACAGTGGATCCGTGGATATGTCTCAACCCAACACTTAACCGTAACCCTTCCCTGCGTAGAGAGTCGATCCGTGGATATATCTCGAACCCAACTTAACAGTAACCCTTCCCTGCATAGAGAGTCGATCCGTGGATATGTCTCAACCTAACACTTAACCGTAACCCTTCCCTGCATAGAGAGTCGATCCGTGGATATGTCTCAACCTAACACTTAACCGGAAACCTTCCCTGCATGAAGGGTCAATCCGTGGATATATCTCGAACCCAACTTAACCGTAACCCTTCCCTGCATAGACAGTGGATCCGTGGATATGTCTCAACCTAACACTTAACCGGAAACTTTCCCTGCATAGACAGTGGATCCGTGGATATATCTCAACCTAACACTTAACCGGAACCCTTCCCTGCATAGACAGTGGATCCGTGGATATATCTCAACCTAACACTTAACCGTAACCCTTCCCTGCATAGACAGTGGATCCGTGGATATATCTCGACCTAACACTTAACCGGAAACCTTCCATGCATAGAGGGTCGATCCGTGGATATATATCGAACCCAACTTAACCGTAACCCTTCCCTGCATAGACAGTGGATCCGTGGATATGTCTCAACCTAACACTTAACCGGAAACCTTCCCTGCATAGAGGGTCGATCCGTGGATATATCTCAACCTAACACTTAACCGGAACCCTTCCCTGCATAGAGAGTCGATCCGTGGATATGTCTCAACCTAACACTTAACCGTAACCCTTCCCTGCATAGACAGTGGATCCGTGGATATGTCTCAACCTAACACTTAACCGGAAACCTTCCCTGCATAGACAGTGGATCCGTGGATATATCTCAACCTAACACTTAACCGGAAACCTTCCCTGCATAGACAGTGGATCCGTGGATATGTCTCAACCTAACACTTAACCGTAACCCTTCCCTGCATAGACAGTGGATCCGTGGATCCGTATATGTCTCAACCTAACACTTAACCGGAAACCTTCCCTGCATGGAGAGTCGATCCGTGGATATATCTCGAACCCAACTTAACAGTTACCCTTCCCTGCATAGACAGTGGATCCGTGGATATGTCTCAACCTAACACTTAACCGGAAACCTTCCCTGCATAGAGGGTCGATCCGTGGATATATCTCGAACCCAACTTAACAGTTACCCTTCCCTGCATAGACAGTGGATCCGTGGATATGTCTCAACCTAACACTTAACCGGAAACCTTCCCTGCATAGAGGGTCGATCCGTGGATATATCTCGAACCCAACTTAACAGTAACCCTTCCCTGCATAGACAGTGATCCGTGGATATGTCTCAACCCAACACTTAACCGTAACCCATACACATTGTCGTAGTTTTCAAATAGGCATTATCGACGACACTTGTTTTGGATGGGATAAGACAAGCACCTTTGTTAAATTGAGGATGCATTGTTACTGAAGGAGATCATAGTACAGAGAATGTTTTCCTTTTCTCATGATGATTGTCTAAGTAACATTCGATATTCGTACCAAAAAGCAAGTATAACTGGCTGTCAGGTTTGTATGGATGGAAACGTCAACCCACTTTGACAGGTTGGCATATTCGGTTGAAATAAACACGTTCCTAAATCGCGGGAATTTACGTAGCACTTTAAGCATATTATAAAAAGACAATTCCAAAATCCTCCGACAGAGTAGATGTTAACATTGGTAACCCGTGTGACTATATCATGACACATATTATCGTAGTCACATCTCTCTATATATACCGGGATAAGAGGAAACCGCTCCTGCTTGCTCACTATCAACCCCTTCCATGCCTACTTCAATAAATCTCTGTTCTGTTTGTTTATGTGCAAGCGGAATGGGACGCTGATCTGTTTACGTTGTATGTCCTCTTTCGTTCGGCCAGAAGAAGAGCTGTTAGGGTATTGGGGTTTACAGCGCATCATCTATTTCTCAATTATATGACAATGCCTGGCCGACCATGGACGGAGGAAACCAACTAACTTAATTAACACTGTTCATAAGGGTTAACCATGACGGAGGGGAAATCGGTAGCCTATTCTGTAAGTGAACGAGGAGACGAACTCCCATATACATGAAGAATGAGAGGTTTTGTAATACCCAGTATGGTACCAATAACTTGACCATCACGACTGGTCCAATGTTGCTGGAGAGGGACACCAAATAAGTACCACACTAGGATAGCATTTCCTCTACACTCACACCTGTGTAGTTGGTATCCATTCTAGTATCATTACCAAATATCATGGTTTAGATAAAATAGTTTACATCCTCAGCAATGAAATCCACAGAATGTGATCAATGTCTATCCATTGGACTTATCTTTCTCATACAGTTTAATTGAAGGTTTTGGTAGTTTACCCATCAGTAATACATTTGAATGCTATATGTATTTGTCAGGTACACGACTGGTTTAAGGTCGACTGCTGTAAATCATGACGACTAAGAACTCGATACATGTGTATGAAAAGTATTTATTTTTTGTGACAAATTGTGGAAGCCGTTTTGATAAAAAGAAGGCAATACAGAGCAATATATATGTTTAAGACGGCGATTGCCAAAACCCTCGGCTGATGTTGTGTTAAGGTCATATGTAGTAATGCGTTAATCAGATAGACCGGATTAACATCATGTGGAGGCGCGACGTCTGTCCTTATCATACCTCGACTAACGTATGCGACTCAACACTCCTTCCATATGTAGGACACCATCATTCTGTTGACTTCTTCTCGGGAATTACTTTAGGATTCGCTATGACACTTAAAAACCGTGATGCTAAACTAGAGTTAATCCTCCATATTGGTCGAGAACAAACACTAGTATGGCACCGAGGCTATGAGCATGTATCTTGAATATCCGATATTCACAAAAATCGATAGACGGTCAGCGGTTCTCCGTACAGGCTGGACAGTGGGCAGTGTGTGTATGACATATTTAGCGGCTGAACTGTAAATGACCGATCGACAGACGAGCCCGGGTTTACACGGGAACGCCCCATTTTGTCCCGCTTTACGTCTTAAAACCCATTACCAAACAATAACGACATTTAACCACTTTGTTGCAGACGACTCTAAAAGAATTGTGGGAAAAGGAAAAATTGCTCGTGACGAGCAATTTTTCGTTTTCCAACAATCCTTTCTGCACATTTAGAAGATTATTTTCCAATTAAATCACATTTTGAAATGTCGTCTGCAAACTCTTTCAATTTGGGACAGTCGACAATTTGGTGTTTGGGGTAGGAATAACCCATGATTGCCTCTATATTTGTGGTAACCCCTAATCGATAATCAGACGATAACGCAAGAAAACATTTTAAGTGTCAAGGGAGAGAGGATCTGAGACACCAATGGCAAAACGAAAGCTGCTCCTTTAGACCAAATATGTTACGTCTTTGTTTAGAACATAAAAAACTAATCTCCTATTGTTACAGTTACAGCGTGCTCATAAGTCCTTTACTGTGGGCACAGAAATGAGAGAATGGTGTCGGCCTGCTGCTTGAGATTTTACCAATATTTAACTGCCCGCCTAAATAAGAATTAGTGCGCCATTTTGATTCTCCACCTCCGCTCCAAACAAATGCATCGAGCATGCGATCATATTGGCGGGATAAAATAACAGCCGTATGTATAACTCTGCCGTGGTGGGGGAAAACACGCCTTTATATACAACCACACTGCGTGAATTGTCCGCTACTTCAAACAGGTAATCACCACTGGGTACCGTTTTACTAAACAGTTTACGCTTAAGATTTGCATAAGTCTAAGACAACAATTACTCTTATTTCAATATTGGGATAAGCAATGTTGCAAAGTAACACATCATTGGAATCGTCTCTCCGAGACGCTTCCAATGACGTGTCACATTCCAATATTGTACTTTCATTGAAGATACAATCCATGTGTATCAATAATGACTTGCGCAAATATTTTCCTTAAGTTGTTTAGTAAAACGGTACCCTGGAATCAGTCTGACTGACCAGCTCCACACGGTTTGATTCATGAAAACGTGTAACATGCAGGTAAGTAAACAGGAGCATTGGATATCGATGTATAACTGGGTACAGTTTTACTACACAACTTATGGAAAGGTTTTACGCAAGTCGAAACTGATAATACAGATGGTATCTTTAGCACGTGACACGTCATTGGAAGTGTCCCAGGGAGACGATTCAAATAATGTGGTACAATGCAATATTGATCCTCTCGTTATTGAAATAAAAGGAAATGTTGTTTTGAACTTGAGCTCATTTTTAGTATGTTTGTATGTTTGGTAAAAAGCTACCCTGATGGCTGGCGTGAAGGGCTGCTGCGCACAGGCTAATCCATTACATGACTTTGCTATTCCCCTTAATGCAGTGTCATGTGAGAATCACAACTCCATCAGAACCTACGCAGAGAACACAATCACATATAAAGGGAATTCGTCTTCCGGTATCAGACTAGTCTCAATAATGAGTCGTGAACGAAGCTTTTGTCAACATTTAGACATTTATCGTGCTTCGCTACGTCAGTCAGATCAGAAATCTGGACTTATATCAGCCCGGGTGGAATGACTAACCATCCTGGATTGAGACTTCGCAAAAACGTCTAAGTGCGTTTCTTTATTTATACAGGGTATATTATCCGTGTTTGCATACATAGCATTTGCAGTATTAAACATCACACGTGTGACCAAACATCATATTGTCGCTGTTAAATAACTCGTCGAATCTTTGTTTTAATTCATCAAAAACTTAAACCATCTTTTTTGAGCATACGTATCCCGTGTGCAGTCTGATTGTGGTATATATGCAACTGCACGTTTTCAGTATACAGTGCTTCCTCTTTGGTTCAAGAGGTGAATCCCATCATGCAAGTATACTAGGCCTCTGGCCCATATACATAAACACATATACAAATATATAATGTGAGTGACATAGCATATAGTTATGAAACATAGAAGTCACGAACTCTCCAGAAATTGTTTTCTACAAATTAAAAGCCTCAATCAGGAATGTTGCTACTAATAGTATTGTTGTTTTATTCTTCAATGATAATATGACGTTAAAGGTAAATATATTTCTATGGCCAAGCCAGTATGCTTTAAAAAATTGTTATCTTGAATTTTCATATTGTAAGCATTTTGAAAATAAATGGAATTCATTTTCAACAGTTGTTTTTCTGACAAACGGGACAAAATCTCATGTTGCTATCTATCCCAATGTGCGTTCGCTTTTCAGTCATCAGAGTGTGGTTAGAGCTCCTGAAGAAAGACAAACTTTGCCTTTCAAAGATATTACGTAATAAAACAAACAAAGATTTATAATGTCTGTTTCTATATATTATAATTTAAAAGATGACTTTATCCTAGATCACTCATTGATTCAATAATATGCTGAAGAGTTCTGCATGTGATTAATTATTTCAAGATTGTTGTGATGAAAAAGTAAAGACCACTGCAAAATAAGTATATGACGCCAAATTCACGGCGTGACGTTTTGCGTGATGTTTTGACGTCAGGATAAGAGAGAGCGTTACCCCGGGTAACGACGTACTTTCTGAACGAACGTTGTGTGTGAGTGTTGGTGAGGAAGATGTGGATTCTTGCCCGGCTATGTACACCCCACAGGATCGGCTCTACACCACCCCCGAGGTAGTTCCGGCCGCACAACAAGCCCTACAGCAGATCCGCCTAGAGCGGATACTGCGACGTATTGGCTTTGTGTCCAACTATCAGGCGGCCCAACACGGACTCAACCCTCAACCCCCGGTCAAACTGCCCGCCATACCCACACCACACACCATTAAACCATTCAAGGAACGGAGCAGACGTCCGGCCGAGGTACTTCCCTCCATTCGACAGGAACAACTCAACAGTTTAGGAGACAAGCCGCCGCATATATTGGGTAAGGTCGCAAATAAACATGATTTTTTAGAAAAATGTAAACGCTGCCTGGCGAGAAAGACGGAACCTCAGCGTAGTAAGTTCTCCGTAAAGAATTTACCCAAAAAGGAATTATTCGAACCGTTCAATTCTACAAAGGCTCCGGTTAAACTACCCATTATTCCCAAACAAAAAACAATTCCTTTTCGACCAGATATAACAGAAAGTATTAAAGATGATGAACTTCGGAAGCATATTGAGCAATACCGGAAAAACAAATCGAGAGATGTTCAAATAACGGAGTCGGTGAAAAAAAGAAAACGCCATAAAAGGTCAAACGCGGAACGTTATTTTCAGGAGTGGCAACATGTCTTCGATACCAGCATTTCCCTGAGAGAAGAAGACGAACAGCTTGCAGACTTTAACATACTCCAGAATCTGGAGAAATTCCATTCTATTCCACACGTGAACGAACACAGAAATAACGAACAACTATACAGGGACAGAATTTCCTCCAATATAAAACAGTCTATCAGGTACAAAAACTCGCTTGATGGGTTTAATTCTAAACCTACGACAGAAATGGTCCCAGTATGTGATATGGTTTTTGAAAAACATTCAAAGTTTGGTGATGCTGTTTATGTTCATAGAAACACATACTTTAATTCTAAAAGGTAACCCACTTTCTTTTAACATTGGATTCATCTGTAAAGAATTCGACGACCTTATGTGTCACATAATTCAAAAAACAAATTCATATCAAACTTATCACAATAAAAGATGGATTTCTGAATACTCCGCCTCTTCTTATAATTGTTGGCGACTACAAAAGGTTCTGACAACAAGTTGTTAAACATACATTATATGGATTTGTTAAAGACAACGTATCGATTAACTAAACTGTACATTTTAATCTTACAAGGAAAATGTCCATAAATAATTTAAGCGCCCCCCACCAGACCCCCCACCCCCCACCATTTATCAATCTTCAGACGTCATGTGCAATATTCTAACATAGAAAGTAGGGTTTAAGTGAAAATTTTCCGAACTTAAAGTGAAAGAGAAACGAAAACCATACACACATTAGTAAAAGGTGATGTCAAACAACTTACTAATTAGATATAATGAATATAATTAGATACTAATATAGACTGTAAATACATAACGGAAGTCATACAAGTCATACACTACACAACATTAATGAAGATCCAGATGTGGACAAAGTGGCCATCAGTAGCCAGCGTCCATAAGAAGTTCCTAAGGTATCCTAAGGTAGATATTGTCCTCTTTTTATTTGATAAAAAGCATCAGTGCAAGTATTAATATGAAGGTAAAATAAGGCTTACGGCCTATTTCTAAAACTATCTAAGAAGAAATATCATAAATGGAAGTAAAACAAAATGGCATGAGTCGGCAGGAATGATAACTATGTCAAGTATTGGTCAATCGAGGGTCCGGAAATAATGAAGTATTTCCTTGCCAATTTTTACATTTCTTTTCTTTCTTTACGAGCATCGAATGTCATCCCTCCTTATCTTCCAACACTATATTTCAAGCACCCAGCACAGTTATCTGGTTAGGATCCATTCTTATGAGTACCACAACATAGGATATTCGGCTATTTGCATACTCAGAGTCACTTTCTCATCATGGCATTCATTAACCATCGAATTACAATATGTATTCTTGTTTTTTTCACATTTTTTTTGGATCAGAAAGTAAAGAACACATCGTCCGATCCAGAACGTCACTCTAAACATCCGCTGATCTACAGTCAACATCATACAAACTACGACAGATGAAAAGTCTTATTTTGTCACAGTGTTTTCGATGTTTATCAATCCCTTATGTAGTTGTTCATAAGCTTTTTGCTACGTTGATGATTCGATTAATGTTGCTTGTTGCAAATAACTGTGTACAGGTTATTACCGATTTTGTAAAGGAGCAGCTCGGTGTAACTATGCATGTTTGTACATGTAGAGTGTTGTGAAATGGGTTTGTTTTCAGTCTTATATACAATCTGCCCTTATCCTGAATGCAGTTATCCTTTCTGCCGTATTTTCATAGCGATACTTTACTGATGTTATGATGTGCATAGAATGAGGAATAAAGGGTGTGAGAAATGTTTCTAAATTTATCGAGCAGGGTATTGTTTTACTCAACATCTTATGTCAAATATTTGCGTTAGTTCAAAACAATATTCCATCTTGAATCATTATCAAGATAAGCAATAATGCAAACAAATACGTCATTGGGGTTTTCTCTTCGAAATGCTTCAAATGCTATGTCACATTACAATAGAGTCATTTTGTTAAAGGTACAATTGTTTGTATATTAGGTTTGACTTGAGCACATACTTTCCCTAAATAATTTAGTAGAAGAAGCGGTTTTAACCCTGTTTATCATTTTACTTGTTCTTGATTTGGTAACTTTGGATTCAAGATTTTAAATAACAGAACCTTTTTATTTGTTTTTATAAATTATGACCACGTCATGCTATTTTAGATACATCATTAAGAAGATATATCGCATCAACCAATGTGATTTTACCGATCTGGTTTCGCCCTAGTTAATTCTCAATTACTTTGTAACCACCGAACTAACTTAGCTCCCTTCATTGCAACACAAGTTGTGTACGGTTATTTCACAATGCCTTGGGTAAATGTGGTACACGGGTTGGTATGAGTGTTTGGAAAGGAGAACTATACGTCTGGGATTTATCGTCTTTTTCCTACCAACACTTTGTATTATGAACAAGGGTACCGTTTTACTAAACAAATTTTAAAAGGAAAACATTTGCGTAAGTCAAAACTGATAAACATGGATTGTATCCTTAGTGAAAGTACAATATTGCGCTGTAACACGTCATTGGAAAAGTATTGGAGAGAGGATTCTGATGATGTGTTACTTTGTGATATTGCTTAGCCTGATATTGAAATAAAAAGGAATGATTTTTAACGTACGCGATTTAAAGCATAAAATGTTTAGTAAACGGTTCACATTAAACTATATATCAAAAGAAATCATTAAAATCGCCTCGTCCGAAACATTCTTTTGTGTATCAACAAAAATGGTTTGACGAATTATCACACAGTGGATATACAAGATTTTGGTGAAGTGGCATACAACTTGTTGAGATTAACTTCCATAAGCGTGTATCCCATACAATGAACGGAGACAACTCAAGAAATATCATGATAGTATAGCCACGAATCAGTACACACGGTCCAAGGCATTCTGATCAAAGACGGTACATTTATTACAACGGTACATTTATTACAACTTGCTAGTTAACAAGTTGTTAGACGAATGAAATGAATTGGAAAACAGTGTTCAGGTAGAATAAGTATTATTGTTGGGGAAAGCGACAGCTCTCAACATTCATCAAGACCTGCAAGATTGAACATGTAATATGCATGCACATGTGTTGAATGCTGACGATGAATACTTGATTATGAGTAAATCAGAACTCCGATTTGACTGTTTACTAAACGACACACGTGGTATTTCCATGATCTGTAAAACTTATCAAACAACTGTTGAAAATGGTGTGTAGTTGGAAACACTTATGTGATAAATAAGCAGGAATTTTAAATGTTAAAATTTATTGTACAACAAGGACAGCGATTCAGGTGGTAAAATTAAGGTGTCGGGACACGAGGGTCGTTGGTTCGAATCCCGTGAGAATTGGGACCCTTACGACCTTTTAATAATCCACATTTGGGCGAGTACTGGTTATGTATCAATGCAGCAGAATAGAGTGTGATTAATCTCAGTTTCCCAATGATGAATCAATGTAAATTGAGTAATTTTAATACTAATAATCTAAAAATTTGACTATAATTGATCCGTTTAATCAGCGGAGTGCGTGGTAATTGGTTGTTATAAATCTCGTGCTGTAACTATATATCGACAGTGTATCTTCGTACCTCTGTCGTTTATTGTTCTTTGGTATCGATACGACATTTTGGCATCGTGGTCAACACCAAACAATATAAAAGGAATGCACCTGGTTTCATGCTATACAATATATTACTTCAATTATAATCCATGTGAGATATCTCAAAAAAGGAATCCGACTTTTGATTAACGATATATAAGGCTATATTAATATGTTTTAAGACAACTGAACTCGAAATTAAATTGACAGAGATTCTTAACCAGGGTACTGTTCTACGACTTACGGAAAACATTTGCAGAAGTTAAAGTTGATAAGCATGTATAGTATCTTAAATGAAAGTACAATATTGCAATGTGACACGTTGTGTTGCTTTGCAAAATTGCTTAACCCAATAATGAAATAAAAGGGAATGTGGTTTTGAACTTACGCAGATGTTTAGCATAAACTGTTTAGTAAAACGGTACACAGGCTGGTAGTTTTAGGACAGTAATCGATGTAGGTTTCTCTATTTTCAATAATAATTCCCCAACAGGCGCAAGAACAGACTGTCCTGACTTCGTCTTTCTTTATATGTAAGTCAATCATTCTTCGTTGGAGAGATAGTTGCTAATTCGTTCCTTTACGAGGACATCATGTGGATATGCGGTACGTAATAATTGGCGTATTTTTGTTTTTCATTGTCAAATAAAAAAAAGG
Organism: Cerastoderma edule; assembly: GCA_947846245.1. Taxonomy (NCBI): domain Eukaryota; kingdom Metazoa; phylum Mollusca; class Bivalvia; order Cardiida; family Cardiidae; genus Cerastoderma; species Cerastoderma edule. Next base: position 3,361,701 of record OX401404.1, read on the forward strand.
CCAAATCAGCGAACAACAAAATGTTGATGTTTCTTTAAAATTATAAAAAAGAAAACAACAACATATAATGGATAGATTGGTATATTAATCAAACAACTTATGGGACATCGTTGTTCGACAGTGGTATTGTTTCATTTCCCCCAATGTTTCCGATGTCAACTTCGCGCACCCATATCACGCCGGATGTATCAATCCACCGGTGTTCACGGCCGAATAATCAACTCATAACTAGGGCAACAAACGGGGTAAAACGACATCTTTCATTCCCCCCACGGGAGCCCCAATAACATTCACCGTCCTTCCTTTTCGTGTGAATCGAGGCTTTTAAGTATTTTTGGAAACAGGGACGCGTGTAGGCCTAGCATGTACAATTAGGCCCTGGGGTTTACTGACTCTGTACACACTTCGCGCCCATTGGAAGGGGTGCGGGAAATGTAGATCTAGTTAGGGTTTTAGGGAATCTGAGTGGGCCACATTAGCGCCTTTGTTACCTAGTTATGTATCATTATCATTTTAACTTAATTGCGGCAGATGACTCCGCAAATCTTTATGCCTAGGCAAATCTGATCGACGCCTATACACGATTTATCTTCAAGGATTTTTAATTGAAACTAGGCTTATATTCCTAACATGTGTTGTGGTATTTTAATCGTTTTCCAATGGAAAGGTTTTGATCCATTCTTACAGTTTACAGTAGTCTTGCTTTTCGGGTATAATGCATCAGACGACTTTAAACCACATATTCAGCGAGAGACCAAACCTGATCACGATTGATGGATAATGTAACGATCGTGATGGGTAGACTTATAAAGATTCCTTTTGACTCGATGTAACATAGTGAGTCTGTTGTATCTAAATTTTCTAATTACGGAATCTGTTTAACCCTTTCCCTACATAGTTATATGTGGCTGGTCTAAACTGAAATACAAACAATAACAATAACAACAAACAGCAGACCACAACAAAGGCGAGAGAGAATATATTTGATTAATGATAGAAATCTATGTGACAAAGGGACGGAATTCTGATTAAGAGACAATTTATCATTGTTTCACTATGTTTTTAAACGCAGGTCGATGTTCTGCAGTAAATGATTTAAAAGAGGTATTATGGAGTAAAGGGTTAAACGAGGCACAGCGTTAGTTTAGGCGCTATGTCTATCGATATCCGCCAAAATGGCGGACATGAAATGGCATAACATTTCGTCTGCTTTCGGATAAGCTTGCCCTTTTTCTTTCTTTCCCCATTCGCGCGGTCTATGTTAAGACTTTTCCAATACAGCACGGAACAGGAACTTTTATCAATATCTAGTTACTTCCACATTTACAAGTGTGTTACGACATTTAAAAATGTTCGTTGTTTATTGAATAATTCCTTAATTCTGACAGACGTATCAACTTCGTCTTCTGCAGATATGATATCTTACATTATGTGAAGGGTTAATGAAGATAAATAATCGCGAATTGATTTTTGCCTTGAGTGTGTTGGGGAATCGTGTTGAATAAGTAACATTTAACACAGATAGAGAACTTGTCATTGACTATCTAATGTGTAATCAGCTAGACATGTAATCGTCTAAATATAGATACATATTAATATTGTACACATAAACATTGTAATTATCAATCGCTTTCAATTGCGTCACTTCGACAAAATACAGGAGATAATTTAACCATTTACCAAACATTTTTGACTGTCCCAAATTGAAAGAGATTGAAGACGACATTTCAATCAAAATGTAATAACATTGAAAGACAATCTTCTGATAGGGCAGAAAACATTGTGGGAAAAGGAGAAATTCCTCGCTAGGAGAAGCTTTAGTTTTTATCAGGATGGTATCTGCACATTCTTACTGAAAACTGACAAGTTGTTGTTTAAAGTTTAAAACTATCGTGTTGCAATGTGCCATAAGTGAACCGCCATAAGTAGATTGACTGCCTTGTTACTGAGAGGTCGTAGATTTGATACCCTGTCGGGTTACAGCAAACACAAACATATGGCTACCCTCCATAGAACCATGGGAAACGGGTGTAGCATTACGACTGGGCAAAGTCAGTTAATGGTAGCATTAGAGATCGAGGTACCGTACTGGTTTGAATCCGAGGATTACAAATATAACTTAATATTGTTGAAAACGGCATTAACCACCGAACCTGCTTGGTATTCGGACGAAATACAGAATCTCAAGAGAAGATGGATAGGTTGAAATTCAAGTGGTGATAAAATGCACCCATAGAGGATATATAATAGTCGAAACCCAGTAAGGGAAAATATTAACTCGGTGGCACATGTAATGCAAATATATGGTGTCGTTTCTAGAACATTTTCACCACAACAATAAAAGTTGAAATAAAAAAGACATATTTGTTTGTATAATGATTCATTTGTTATGGACAGACAGACACATATGCAGAGATCACATCCTATTATGGACAGATCACGATCATGAACAGTTAAACAGAAAACATACAGCAGAAGACCAAACAGGCTGAAACATCCGCATGTAAACAACTAGTCGAGAACGTTGACAAAAAGCCCGATGTTAAAGATAATACTCAGAGCGTGTTTGTCACAGAGACGGGAGGCGGGTGACGAAAAGACAGATGTACCCAATCAAAGTGCCTTCAAATAAGTATAACGAACAGAATCACTAATTAACAACAAACAAACAGACACACATATGTACCCAAACAAAGTGCCCTCAAATAGGTATAACGAACAGAATCACTAATTATCAACAAACAAACAGACACACATATGCACCCAAACAAAGTGCCCTCAAATAAGTATAACGAACAGAATCACTACTTAACAACAAACAAACAGACACACATATGTACCCAAACAAAGTGCCCTCAGATATGTATAACGAACAAAATCACTACTTAACAACAAACAAACAGACACACATATGTACCCAAACAAAGTGTCCTTAGATATGTTTAATGAACAGAATCACTACTTAACAACAAACAAACAGACACACATATGTACCCAAACAAAGTGCCCTCAGATATGTATAACGAACAAAATCACTACTTAACAACAAACAAACAGACACACATATGTACCCAAACAAAGTGCCCTCAGATATGTATAACGAACAAAATCACTACTTAACAACAAACAAACAGACACACATATGTACCCAAACAAAGTGTCCTTAGATATGTTTAATGAACAAAATCACTACTTAACAACAAACAAACAGACACACATTTGAAGGACATAAAGGCGAGAAGTAAGGAGCAATTATGTGTGAAGAATGCAAGGTGGGGTCTGCAGCCGGACGGACGGACGGATTGCAGGACATATATACATGTATGCCGGCATTAACACAACTATTGTCATTCAACGAAAATAAGGCTGGACTTAACCACATAAATGATGGACAGCCATGTCGAGGAAGATCAAACCAAACGACATAACGTCATGGCATTGTTCATACTTTCATTTATTAATCAAAGGGATGTAATTTTACATTACCAGATTAATTGTGCATATTAGGTTATACCCCTTCGATACACAAATCGTATGGAGAGGGAGAAAAATTGGGTGAATGTACAAAACAAGTCAAAAGGAACTCTATTTGTCAAAGAAAGTGTTCAGATGCGTAGCAAAGAGAGTCAACAATTTGTTGCCATCACAAATCTTCAACATCTAAATCGTTTTCATTTCTGTGCCTATGTGAATGTGATACATCTCTAACGCTTGTACTTCTAAGAGATGCGCGCGCATCATTATCAGATTCTGTCGCCAATGTTGCACTTCCGGTCGAGAATCTTCTCAGACTGGTATGAGGTGATAAGTGATCGGGCCCTTGTAGCGTTGCTATGACAGTCGGTTTAACCACTGCATGCTGACTGGGTTTAGACCTTACGGGCGAATTCCCTATACCCTGTACCGTCAGACGATTATTCTGTACGATAGGAGCTGAGACGGGTCGAGAAGAAAACTCATCAAATGGCTGGAAATCCCCGTCTTCCTGTCCCGCCCTGGTTTGACCGTACGTGTGTAGGGAAACAAGGGATGGTGTCTCGGGAACCAGTAACATCTTGTGTTGTTCCATCCGGCGTGTTGTTCGTTCCGAGGAACGTTCGTCCGTTAAGGGTTCTGTGACGTGTATTTGCGTACAGCTTCCTGTCCCGACCACCGAGCGCGGACCTGACGTGTTGACTGTATCTAGCTGGGAGCGAATGTCGCACATGCTCCGACTCCGTATCGTGTTTACCTTCACCTCGCTGGGCTGGTCTAGAACAGAACTTTTAGATTGTATATTCGGAACGGCCAGCGGAATGAGATGTCCAGATTTGACTATAGGTTTCACCATGTTACTGACGTCGTTATCCACCCCATCATTTCCGCAGGTGTCTTGGTGAGTTACTGTGGAATTCCGCCGGCTATCTTTGTCGTAACCAAGGAGACTATTCGTCTCGTCCAGCGGGGGTTCTGATGTTGCCAAGGAAAGATCGTCGTCAGAGGGAGCATCGGTAACTTGGTCAATCGTAAGGTCAATGTGAAGGTCGTTTCTATGGAACCTCTGGTGAATTGTTTTCATTATTTCTTGTGAAATATCGTTCTCGTCAAGGTTAACGTCTTTGAGTTTTGATTTGTTGTTGCTTACTAGTTGAAGGAACAACTGCAATATAAAAAAGTAACATAGAGTAACACAATTAGCTTCTAAAATGGTCTTAAGTTAATGCATGAGAAGGTTATTTACGTTGATGAAATTGTTTCAATATATGTCTATTGGAAAACTAGAGATGCAGATAGTCTTTCTTTGGATATATTTTCTATAAAGTTGCTTGTTCACATATAACAAATTTGGGTATAAAAAAAGTCGTTGAAACAACACAATTTTTATGTTGATGTTGGATATACAATTGAAAGTAGCGATCTAATTCTAAAGTACATCTTATTCAGGAGGCGTCAATGTATCTTAGTATGTACAGCCTTTATGCAGTATATCTCAAGAAAGGAAAGCAACCCTTTTGTATTTAGATACATATTGATCCACTGTAAACATGCTTAAAATCAAATACGATCTAATTTTGCTTCCAATGGCAACTCTCCAATGCGTACCATGCAACAACATTAAAGTTTCAAATGAATAAAGTTTTAACTTTCAAAATTCCTCGTATCTGCGAACATGCATCTTAAAATGGACATCCATTAAAAGGGCAATGTTTCATTCATTTCAAGTATTTACAGATTTCAGAGATTTGTCTGAAAATCAACTCTATGAGAAATAAATGATGAGAATCATTTACAAAATATTTTCCATTTCGATAACAAAGTTGCACCATTTCCTAGAAAACGAGGATATAACGTATTTGTGTTATTTCATGAACAGTTAACACTTCGTTTGAGAATAAGTATATCATACTGTTCATTGAAAAAAACGTGCTTTATCTCATGGAAGATGTAAGCACCCAAGTAACGACCTTGATACCTCGACATGCGTGGTGTATCACCAGACAAACCCACCTTGCCCGTCACGTCTGTAACTCCAGTAGCCTCCATGTCGAGTGTTTCCAGCGTGTTCGAACCCGCCACCGCCGTCAGTATACATGCGGCCGCTGCATCACCCAGGTCGTTATAATCCACACAGAGTGTGACCAGTTGGCTCCCGGCCGCTAGTGCCACAGACAATTTGTTCCAGCCAGTCAGCGTTATATCGGGGTTCGAACTGAGAACCAACTCGCGGAGCCCTGAAACATGATAGAAAAAAACGCATCGATGAATGTCATTGTTTACTTCGCCATTTTCTAATAAGCGCTTATTATGTCAACGTTTTCATGCACTTATTCTGCTTATAGGGTAAACTCGTTACATGACTGTAAGGAAACTTCCGTAATGAAACACTCGGTCGCTTTCCTGAATCGTTCCCGGGTGTTTCTGTCTCATATTTGCAATACCAACCTTTACACTAAAATGCCCCCTTCCAAACGGCACAGAAACTTTTCCATCACATCTATTTCTCAGAGATCAATTGGAGACAGTGGATTAATTCTATCTTTATTCTAACAAACATAGGAAACAGGAAAATAGTTCAAGGATCAAACTTCGTTATTAAGATATAACTTATTCGAGAGGGTGGTTGGTTTAAAATGGTAAAAGCTTTTACAGAAATGTTTTACAAGCGTAATGTCAGTGATCTAGTTTGTTAGTCAAGCGTAAGATAGCATGGACATACAATTCTATGGTTATCAGAATAAACTACTTAAAATCAATTTAACACATGCTCATATTTATTAATCTTTACCATAACCGATAAGCCATCGAGGATGCGGCGAACGTTGGGCAGGATGATCTCGGGGTGGAGATACTTTATTGATACATGAGGCCATAGGCCCATCATTACACAAGACATAAACATTTAAGAGACAAACCTGTATTGTGCGAAGCCTAATGCAGTATATAGTTGTAATACATCAAACTATCGTTTTATATATATGAAAAAACAAGCAATGTATTGCCTGTAGATTTTTTTATATAATGAAAACTACAATGTTATTTAGAACGGTTCTGGTTAATATAAGGTCAATTCACAAAACAATTGCTAGCACTATAATTGTAAGTAGCTAATTGCTTTTATGGAGAAGAATGAAATTAAACATACGACTAGAATTTACATATATTGGATTATGTATGTGCGTACAGATATATTTGTTCATGTAAATGCGTATACATATATCCACAGACACATACATGCACTTGCCTTTGCCTAGATATATGCACATATAAGCACTATTAATACACATATATTGGTACATAAAAACACTTACACATAAAACAAGGATTCTATAGGCACGGAGCGGGTTTGTTAGTCTCGCTCACCAAACGGACTTGATGTAGTGGATGGACTCTTACTCGATTTGAATAAAAAATACGGTCCAGACTTTTCATCCGCACTTTAGCAAGACGGCAAATCGCTAATGTTGTTATAACTTGTCGCCCAATCCAATTGCAATTACTTTTCACCATTTCGTATTTTCTAGTTTCAATCCATGTATAATTAATATCTGTATTGTAACTATATTGTAAATACGTCAATATCTTATGTAATGAGTACAATAGAATATGGTTAAGACACAGCGAGCCTACTCACCGTGTTTTGTTTTGTCCCCCGGAAGTAGTTGACAGAGGTGGTCGATCCCATCATCCCCTAGCTGACAATCGGAGAGGTCAAGTATCACGATACCCGGATGTAGCAGTAGACTCGGGTGGAGTACAGCCATACCCTGATCTTGGATTGAACTCCCGTGTAAGCTGTAAATATCCATATAGGAATAGAAGGAAGTATTTTAGAAAACCATATCCGGTTGCAGGCCATGACGGGATTTTGTTTTTTGTTCGTTAAAAGGACTCTCTCATAGATTATGATTTTGATTTCTTAAGATAAAATGTCTATTTCGGTTGAAAGACATTACAGATATGTTTGTTACAGAAAACTAGATGATTGATACGCTTCTGATCTTTGTTCACACAACTGTGAAGTGGGGATATAGAAGTTATATTGAAAGTTTAGTAAACCGTTTAAACAGTTTATTTTGCTTCCATCCTGTGAACTGATTTTAGTAGGCAAGGGTGTTTAGGACACAGAATATAAGACGGGTCGACACTCATATCATGTTACGCTAGCAAGGTGCGTCTGAGAGCAGGTTCTTACTGTTCTTACTAAACCAATATTTTAAATCAATGCAGTGAAGGCCCTAATGCTGGTTTCAAAACTAATTTATGATAACACAGGTTGTCAGCATCTTTAAAATGTAAGTTTTGAAGATGGTCATTTATTCAGGGATGAAGATTTAAATTATCTTTTTTTTTTAACATTTGTAACTCACTATATGTGAGATAGTCCTTTTAAAGGGAGGATGTCTGGTAACGTTCAGGAAACACTCCCTCATCAAGTATTGCCAAAAGTGACATAAAACATAAAACAAGGTACTAGTATTGTCAATTGGCCAGTAGTCAATGACGTATGTTGGGGGTATAGCAACACTACCTACACGTAATTAGTAATGTGAATCATTGATGAGTCCTACCGACCAACTAACTTAACCAAAATAGTCTACACTACACGTCAGCCTTATGTCTATTACAGTGCTTCCACAATTAACATATTTTTAAGTGAATATAAGAAGCGTTGTCATATTCACTGGACTAGCGTATTTCAAAGTATTACTACATAGTTCACATGTATGTATTGTAACATAAATACTACCCATCCATCAATATTAAGGCGCGACAAGGATTCAACAGCCGGAAACCATCTTGGTAAGTGCATGATTAACGGATCGTTAATAAAACCCTAAACCTGATCTGAGACAAGTGTATTAGAAAGATAAATAAATAAAAACAAATTCCATATGCACATCAAAAACTACAGTGAATGAGTTACTTACAACAGTCCGGAGAGTGAGAGGTTATGTTGTACTGTCTGTGCGAGTGTCTGTACACGGAAACTATCCGTGACTATGTCCACACACAGACTGAGGTGTCGTAACGTGTAGCTATGACCCACACGTTTTAATATCCGCCGGTAGTCCTTGTCTGTGATGGTACAGTCCCGTAAACATAACGCCTCGATCCTCTCCTGCTGTAGACGGGTGCAGATCGTCTTAGTGGTTGTCGAGGAGATGTTCTCACCGCAAAGCTCGATGAACGGGTGCATGGCAACTCCCTAAGTAGATTTCTGTAAGTAAGATATAATACAATCGTACGCTTGCACACAACGGGAGTCAAACTTACTGATACTCGTATGTTGTAAGTTTTAGGAACTCTTTAACGTCGTACCCATTTCTATTTCCGAAATGTGGCGGTTCAAATTGTGCACTGTTTTAATTATGTATAATTTAATATACTGATGTAATCACAATTCGAAATTAAATTATATTTTACTTCTATACTGTATCACTATAATCTCGTCACATCATGACTAGAACTTTCCGTTTGAATTATTCACAGCAACATTTTGGTCAATACGAGTATGTCTTTGATACTACATATATTACTACAAAAACAAAGTGGGAGAGACGGTGAAACCAATCGAAACAACAAACATGAAGTACAATAAATAGTGCGCGAGTTACAAATCATACCCACTCGACTCCTACGTTTTGTTAGAATTAAATCATCGCTGTTTTCAATGGCAAAAATATCCCGAGCGATATTCCCAAACACACCGAACAAGAAGGTCTAACCCCAACACTACAGACCGCGTCAATCGATCGTCTGCCTACCTGGAAATAAGTTACCCGTCCTTCCTTCTCCAAAACATCTCGGTGACATTTGTATGTTTCTGCGAACAAATAGATTTTTAACTTTTTCATGTTTCTGCGAACAAATAGATTTTCAACTTTTTCTACCTTTTTTATGAAAGAGTTTACCTTTGCAAAATGGCATCTATTCCTATTTTCTCTTTAAATGTCCAGTTAACATATCTTATTTCCATATAGACGTTTACTTCTATTGTTATATCGATATAATGTTAACACAAACAATAAAGGATCAAGCACATCTCGATCGTGATTCTTGACTGCTGTCTATAAATAATTAATGGGATTGATTGAAGGAACCTTACACAAGTTTGGACCAATTATTGGAAAAAATAAAGATTCCGTGATAACTGCTGTTATGAACGTGAGATCTGACAACCCTGGTTCTCTTCCAGATAGCGCCAAATCATTTTACAGTGGAGTGCCCTATGGCAAATGTTAGAGAGCATTTACTATAATGCTCACGGTAGAATCCCCCAATATTGAAAAACACTCTTTCGTCGGATTACTTCGGTCCTTCTCGATATATAACAAACCGTATAGTTTAGGCCCCGACCGTGTACACCGAGAACGACCGAAGAAAACCGACGAAAGTCTGAATTTCAAAATGGCGGATTATTGGCATACTCTACCCCACAGGTGCTTGAAACAATCTTCGATAATATCCCAATATATGCACTATATACTATACAAGAGAAAATTGATGCAAGCCTCAAAGTCGCCCGCAAAAATTATTTTGGTTTTTCTTCCTAAACAAAACATCAAACAAAACATGAAAGGAATAGAATAGAAATTTATTTATTATACGTACAAACCTATCTAGTCATTCAAACCCATTAGAAAGAGCCTGTTATTCGGCTAATGAAAACAATTACACATGACATTATGAAACCAACAACTTTAAAGACATTGTAACAAAACAAGATATGGCTTTTAATACTTATCTTTATCAACGTTTATCAATATGGCTTCTTCCAAATTTCACAATATCGATTTTGTGCAGGTGTTTTCAATTTGGAAAACTATCTAATTTCAATATGATCAAATGTGTTAAGAAATATGCAACAGAAGAATTTAACCAGCAAACCCATATAGAAACTGAGTCTTTCTAAACTTTTATAAAAGGTGTCTGTAATTGTTTTCATTGTTTGCCAAGACAAAATATGTATTGGAAACTGCTTGTTTAAAGATATTGAATTTGGAAGTCAGATGTCAAACGAACACGCGATAATACACTTGCAGCAGGAGCTAGAATCTATTTAAGAGGCAAAAGAAAAAAATGTTCAATACAAACAATTTCTGTATATTATTTGTCATACCTTTTAATTGGTGTCAGTTTATGCTTACAAATTGGATAATAAAATTATTAAATGAATACAAAAAAAACTTAAACAATGAAAATGTTTATGGAAGCTGCACCATTTATCATTTTCTTTAAATGACTACCAACTATCATTAAACTGAAAGACCCGAAACTTGTCATTTTTATGACGGTTTGGGAAATCATTGTGACGGAATGAGGAATTCGTTACAACGAAGCAGTTGTTGATGCTATCGCGCCAAGTGTCCTAAAACTAAATGTACGTTACGAACGTAATATGGGACGAATCGCATAGGAAAAGATCGAAGTGTTTTAGTGAATATCTTTTTGCTTTTAACAATATAACAATAAAAGCATCTGTATAAATACTTCCTGATTGTGAAATGTTACTTCACCGAAAGAAAGTAGGCGATTTAAAGGATAGAATGTCGATAATTCTGCCTAAAGGCTGAAACCCGCTTTTTCATCGGCACTGAGACCGTAACACCTATCGTTTTCTTTGTTATTTTCGTCGATCAAAATGGAATTTATAGGCGATGGACTAAAGACTGAATCGCTGCATATATTAATTATCATTTAATTATAAACAACTATATACAATCAATGCTTAAGCGGTTAAAAGAAATGTTTGAGGGAATAAACAGGGTCGGTCTTTTAACAAAAGCGATTTGACAGTTGAGATGATACGAGCACCTGCAGACGCTTTTCATTGGTCAAATTGTTTGACTGCTACCTCGTAGATTATGTTATAAAATATAGGGTTTTAGAATATTAATCATAGAGCAAGTCTAAAATACCTCGTCAGATGACTTTACACATTGGACTGGCACTCGGTAACATATTATTGATTAAGAATACCGATTTTTAGGCTAACTAAACGAGATACAAGCTGAAAAATGGACCTGTTATTGTTAGAAATAGATCTTGTTTTAAACTAATTCTCTTAATAAAACCTTTTAAGAACACAAAATCAAACTTTAGACATTTTTTGAAACAATAAAAAAAGTAGGAAAGGTATAGAAGTAATAAGATAAAAGCCTCTGTTATGATTTTTTTTCAAAATAATGGAAACAAAATTCAATATAGCATCCCTTTCCCCATATGCACTAACGGTCAGACTCTGCCATGATTTGGCCCTTCTTTGTTCTATACAAAAACAGTCATTTTGGCATGTTCACAGTACCTTCCATGAAAAGATTCAGAGTTAATCCTTGTTGTTTCACTATTCCACACTCTGTTGCCAATCAGAATTTGACAAGCAAACATATCGAAGATCAGCTACTTTTTTCACTACCGGCCATTACTTTTTACCTACCTCTGAAATCGCCTACAAAAATGGGTGGGTCAGCGAAGGACGTCTCCCTCAGCGCTTCGCCTTCCGCGAGAAGTAGTTCTGGAAAAAACAACAAACCAGGGGTTTAAAACATGGCCAACACCCACAAAATATCAAAAACAGTCAAAAACACCCCCTCTTATGTCCTAAAAGCATAAAATCAACACTCAAAGTAACATTCTAAATTTTCAAGAACTACTTTTTACTGTACAACGACCTCCGGAAGTAATTCTTCAGTGTACTCTGACCTAACCAAAAGCTTCTACAAATATGATCGCCGCCTTCTGGCGGGCGATCAATAAGAGTATAGTATATAGTGCGTATATTGGGATATTATCGAAGATTGTTTCAAGCACCTGCGCTCTACCCTAAGAACAACCTTTGAGCATTCAATGAAAACACATAGCTTCTGCATTTGTGTTATGGACAATACGATTCCGTAGCGACCCCTCGTATCAGGGATTAGTTGTCCTGTCATACATAGCACGCCGTTGGTGTGTTTATTCAGGGTGTCAAAGTCAGCTACAACAGAGTAAATGTTAGAGGACAGGTGACTTGAAAATGTGACAGTATAACAGACTGTTTCAATTCTAAACATAATTATGTCAAATTACCGCATTGGCGCGCCGGAAGAGTGCCAAGCTGCAGATTGAAGATTACCAGGTCGTGGCAAAAACGTCGAAAAGGCTTATCTCAGCATGGATCTCTATGATATACTGTATAGAGAGAATAACTACTGGAAAATTCACTTCTGGGTCTGAAAAGAAGATATCGGTATGGTATCGTAAATGTAAATGGTGGTAAAACACACTTAACTGTATTTGATTGAATCAACTTATAAAACGATCGAATGTACATGGCAAATGGATATTAGAATTAAAACATTGCTTGAAAATCATTCCAAAGGATCGTGAAATAGATATTTCCATAATAAGAAAAATAAACTCTTTTTCTTAAACATTAGGCAGAGTACGGTGGCATAGAGGTGACATGTATGTGATTTTTTTTCTCGTTATTCACAACAAAATAAGTCGAAATAACGAAAAATTAAGTCGTTATTTCGAGTTAGTTGACCAATCTGATGGTTCGTTGTATTCAGCGAATTTATGTGAAGTGACGTACAGTGTGACGCAATGTTAACCACTCCTATTTTTTGTACGCACGATGGTACATTATACTTTTATTTTAAGATAGATAGATAGATAGATAGATATCTTTTATTTGACCACCACACATGTGTATAGTCATTTTAACAATACAAACAAAATAAACATACAATATATATACAGGTCAATAATCAAAAATACAATTACATACATTTTGAATAATTACTTCTTTTTCAATGTGGATGAACTACATAAATAATTATGTTATATTATGCGTGAACGATGTTCTTTCTTTAAAAGCAAATTTAAGATATATTGCCAAACTTTTATCGCATGATTTTAATAGTTGAATGAATTTAAACATTGAGTGAGTGAGTGAGTGAATCTGATTGTTCAACTAACTCGCAATAACGACTTAACTATCTCGTTATTTCGAGTTAGTAAGTCGAAATAACGACTTAATTATGTCGTTATTTCGACTTACTGACTCGACATAACGACTTAACTATCTCGATTTTTCGAGTTAGTAAGTCGAAATAACGACTTAGTTATCTCGTTATTTCGACTTACTAACTCGAAATACCGACTTAATTTTTTGTTATTTCGACCTTTTTTTTGGAAACAACGAAAAAAAACCAAATCGCATACATGTTACCTCTATGCCACCGTAGCAGAAGGCTTGTTAAGACAATTACACTTTATCTTTTGAGGAAGGATATCATTCGACTGAAAATAAAAAGAATTTAGAATCGTATTGGGTTGTCTCAGTTTTTGCCAGATCGATGTAGCACACATTCTGGCACTGTTGGTGGACACAGGAACGCTATCGGGAAGTTACTCTAGACGACTATATTTCTTTATTTAAATGGGTTGTTTCCCCTCTTTATGAATCAATGTGAAAGTCCGTAACAGATGGAACGAAACCTGAACTGTATTGCTAGTTTATATAGATTATATAACAGCCTGTTAGAATAAAAAAGATCGATTAAATATGTGCGTTATATAGTTAATAAAACTGGGTTTTTCAATATCAGATTCACTCGTAAATCAAAGCAATGCGCGTTTGGTGGTGTCCTCTAAAAATACCAGCTACGACATTGGCGGTTGTGGAACATTTGAAATATTTCACTATCATCAAGATTCTTTATTGACTTAAACTGTGAATGGTGTCTCATCTTGTCATTATACATTATTACGTGAGCCAGTCATAGGCACCAAATGTGACGACTGGGAACATATGATTCTTATTCTGTATTCGTAATTCAAAAACAGACTACATATATAACCATACTATAATGCCATCTAACATCACCGATAGATTTCAACGGTGTGTCGGTTATCCGTTAATTACTCATGTTCACACTTACCAAAACTGATTTGTCTGTGGCATGGCGTTAAGCACAACTTGTTATACAGCAGCCACTCAGTGCGGCAATCATGGGGAAGACAGACGTCTCACCAAAACATATTTGACACGAATATTAAGTTAAAGGTATTACATTTCTATTGACAATTTGGCGCTGTCAAACTAAAATGTCGAATCTCGTTCCCGGTGAAATTATGGATTGCTTACTTAGGAACGTCTGTTGTACAATTTCCGATCTGGAGAGTTGGTAAGATTAATAGGAAAACATGAAGTTTAAGCCAACACATTATAAACTATACAGACGAAAGTCGGCCTAGATGTGTTCTCTTCATGCTGCAAGTCTTATGAACGTTGACACAAATGGCATAACATGATATCAAACAGACTATTGAAATGTTAAATTGTGTTAAAGAATTCGTTCTCGTTCCTGTACAACAACTGACGCTATGATTAACATGCCGCTTTAAGTTTACTTCATAAGAATCTGTAACACAAGGTTTGTCGGCAAAATGAACCATATCAGAGTTCCACTCGGGCACCAGGATTCACAGCAATAAAGTGTCCTTGTTTAGGCTGTAAAATGGACAAAAGCGTCAATAGCGGTGAAGTATTTGTAGAAACCCCTCTCGTACCCTTTGGCTGTCTAAATGACATGCAATCAAACGTTAATGAATCTCTCTGTTAAAGGTGCACATACACTATTCTCGCCTAATTGAGACCCTGACAATGTGTCAACATGACGGAATTGGTTTGTAGACCGTAAACACGAACACTAGATTAAAGGGTGGCCACATGATACATCTGCCATTCACTGATACATTGAGCGTCAATTTATCCGTATTGTATCAGAACTATTTCGGAAGGTTAAGACAATGGCTGTAAAATGAAAGTCATGCTGTCTTTAAAATGGACGCATGAACACCATGCCGAACAATAGAAACCTATTCGGATCCGCTGGCTATTTCTTTATAAGAAAACTCAGTCCTGCATATACAATTGGATAAGTAATATCGAAAAACAAATTTGCACATACATGTAATAATATGCTAAGAGTGGCGAACGACACATTTTCACCGATCATTTGTTTGCTTTGATTGAGACTCGTTGGTTTAAACACAAATACAATTGACTCCATCAACTTTGAATTCGATCAATATTTAATTAAATCTTATTGTGCATGTTCCATCCATTACATTTTTTCTCGATATGATTATTATTATTTTCTCGTTTCCCTTATTTCGGTATGAGAGCATCGACTTCCAGTGGGAGCATATCTAATTGGATCGAATTGAATGTATTTTTTTATACAGTTCACTCAGGTAACTAGGGTTATTGCAATATATAGAGCCTCCCATTCTTAATACTGACGGAGCTTTTCGGACATAAATGTGTTACATCACCACCTAATGGGTATAGGATGCGGCGAGATGTGCATCGATAATCTAGTTTTATGTAACTTTATAGATCTGTAAGATGACCTGATCAGTAGAAGTTCATAGAATGATTTTTATCATTATTACGAATGGATTGACGGGTGGTTGAATGCTATTTGAATATAAACTGTTGAAAGGATACACACCTTTTTATACACAAACCCAACAAACACGTACATTCTTTTTGTCAGTTTCAAGATGTAAGATATCTACTTCTGCAACTTAAAACCACCTTCAGAAACATTGACAAAAATGAAGCGAAAATGTAAAGATTGACTTTTATTTAAATTAAATGAAAACAGATGAACTTGTCCTAACAAGCAATAAAACAACTTGATTACGACTTCCTGTATTCCCATGCGTGTGTGAACGAACGACAAATGGATCTCATCATTCCATGTTCGCAACATCATAGGACGGTTTTAATTTGTTGACGAGATCAATACATGCATGTTATACATCGTCTATGACTCTTTCTGACAAACCTAATAACGTTTCTCTTTAACACTCGGGAAACCTGGTCGAAAATAGTGGATATAACTGTCATTGCATCCGACGATATGGAATAACTCTAAATAAAAGCAGATATTTCATCAGTAAATAAGGCTACGTGTATTAATCTCGGCGATATTCTACATGTCAGCATTGTTTGGCTTCAATAAAGGCATCATGTGTTGTCATTGTGGTTAAAATCAAGCTAGACTGTATGTGTGCCCAGTGTAAAGTACATGTATATATAAATGCTAGTTTGGGATAGAATATTTTTGTACCAGTTATTGCTCAGTGTCAGTAGTCTAACGGTATGTCTTGGTACCATCTTAACCCTTACAGTGCTTGAACAAACGTCATGCTTATGCAAACAGGTTAGATCCAGACCAGTCGCCAAGTAAATTAGCGCCTTACCAGTGATCTTACCTGTTTGCTACTCTGAGTATCTTACCCAGCATTAAAAGGGTTAAGACCCGTTTTCGTTTGAGTGACAGACCATTCAACACTGTCTAACAGACATATATCTCATTGAACACATATCTATGGATCGATTTCACCCCAGCATATGCTAAAACAGACCGTCCGATCTCCGGGGAACGAGTAGTAAATTATAACATGCCCAGTAAACACAGACGGATCTAGGAAAACTCTCTTCATTTTGAAAGTTTGACCCATTACCAAACAATGACGACATTTTACTACTTTGTTGCAGACGATTCTAGAAAACACTGTGGAAAAAGCAACAAATGAGCAATTTCTCTTTTTCCCCACAATGTTTTCTACTTTATCCGAAGATTACTTTCCAATTTCATCACATTTTGAAATGTCGTCTGCAAACTCTTTCAATTAGGGACAGTCGAAAATTAGGCGTTTTGTAAAGGGTTAAAGTCGCTACCTCATAGATCATGTTCTGCGAATAAGTAAGGTAAAACGTTCATTTAAAGACTATTTCACTACAAAAAAACAAACAAAAACATTTCCACTATTTTTTACTACAAAAAAGCCATTTTCATTTTTTATTCTAATCTTGCTGGACAGCTCTTACCCATTTTGATACTTTCGCTTGAGGTAAATCAGGTATGTACAGTCAAATGTTTGTAAGTCTCATGGAATGATGGTATTCCACCACTGACCTAACGGTAATTCAAATTAAGACCCTTATTTATAAAATAAACATTTAAACGGTTTACTAAAACTGCAGCATAAATTTGCTATATCTCCATCACACCAATATAAAATGGGGTGAGAAATGTAATGATAATCTAGTTTTATGTAACTTTGTAGATCTGCGGTGTTACTTGATCAGTAGAAGTCAGCTTATTTTAGAAAGACAATAATTTCAATGTTTGAGATGGTCCTTTAAAGCCCAATATCCTGTAGTACAAACATGTCAGTAAATAGAACGCGATGTCTATAAAACGTATGGGCAGTCACCACTGTGTAATCCCGGGACTCGCTATGGGGTTTACTGTACGGTCATTCCTCTTCCTAATTCTAAATCAAAAAGCATTATTTTTAAAGAAAAAACTTCATTAGATTGGCACTAATATAAAAACAAATATACGCAAATTATGAGAAAATGGAGTATTTTGACCGTCTTTATAAAATTGTAATATCATTTTTTTCAGGTAGCTAAGATTTTTTGGGGTCAGCCCTTTTCCTTATCTATGTGTCTTTTATCTTTTGATTCCAACCAGCAACATTGTTAGTACAAACACCTCACCTACTGTACATATTTTGTTGCGTTTAAAACCTAACCCTTATTGTTATCGTAATCAATATTTTCAACCGAAAAAATCTCGTGGTTGTCTGATAATAATTATTACTGGGAATTCCATTGTTCAAAGTCTCTTTATAGCCCGTATGGTGGAATGATTTGTGTTTAATTGTATATTGGCTTCGACCGACCCTATTCCTCGTCCAATTAACCCAATCGATATATTTGTATAACCGATAAGCCATCAACGCAGTCTCTAACAAACCAAACGTACGTTTATGTAAGAGTAACATCAGTCTAATGATTGGTAATGTCTCCATTGAACACGACCTTTTGAATATTATACCATAACCCATAACACATTTATACATCATTCTCCAAACAGGAAATTTCAAAAAAGTTAAAATGAAAATGATCGGTAGACGACTGTTATAAAGGAAAATAAATGGTCAATTCATTGTTAAATTGGAATGAAATAATTTTGACATAACTAACATTTTCTTAGAGCTTTTATGTGCATTTTTCAAAGATGTTCTGAGTCATCTATACAAATTATAAAGTATCTTTGCTTTTCCATATCAGCCATATGTATTATGTTGCTGTAAATCGAAATCTTATCCGCTACATTTAATTGGTCTAATACAGACGAAGTACACTTGATACGCAGAGAACCTCTCAATATAATGGGGTTTGATAAGTTGTAATCGTGCCTCATTGTTTTGTTTGAGACACAACTGTCTGATACATTGTCTTTCATAGATGTTTTCTCTGTATACTTACGCTTCGGTTAATATTCGTTTTATCTTGTGTAGTGTTGAGTAGTAATAGAATATACCCTGCTTCACATTATAGACATAAAGATATGATCATTTCAAGCCAGTTCGCTGTTAGGTACACCCGATTAAGTATTTCCGTGAACTTTATCGTGGTCTGGAGTTCGTCTGAATTACACAAGGTAACAACGTTTCTTTAACGACAAAAATGAGTTTCTCATTTGAAACCAAAGACAGTTAAGCGTCTGGTGTTTACATTTTATTGTACATTGTACGATATATTTAATATTAGTGGAGACAAAGAAAAACAAAACGAGACAAACATGGTACTAGCCGAATGCAGAGATTCAATATCAAAGAAAGCGTAGGGCATGCACCTCATAAACAAAATTTCCCTGGTTTTACTGTCTTCAAAATGCACTGTTGTTTAAAACAAACTTGATTATGTAAATTTTGAATTCCTCATACTATTATACACAGACCTTAACGTCTTTACATATAAGACCCTTTGATAAATCACAAACCTTTTAAGCTAATCTGTATGGGGGATGCACAATATGAAATATACTCAAAGGGCATTTTATCAAAAAAATCCTAGCAAATTATAGTTGTCGACATGAGAAGAAAAGAATAGGAAACCATTTTTATTTGAGAATATTATCAACAAGTTGGTTCTACATTAGGGTGATGCAATTTTATCTAGATGAAACTGATTTTTTGGATAAATTTCATCACCATAATGTAGAACCAACTTGTTGATATTATTCTCAAATAAGAACGGTTTTCTATTTTTTGTCTTCTCACGTCGACACCTATAATTTGCTAGGCTGTTCAATGAAATGAAGACAAGGAGTTTAATGCCAACACGATGTGATTTATACGAGTCACACCACTACAGTTGTGTTTCTCTGTTGGAAAACAGACAGGGACTTGGGAATTTTAAACGCAAAATTGGAGACGAACTACAAGTGCATGGATTGGTGCACTGGCCACCATCAAATAATTAATAACCAGCACCTTTGATATGTGCATGCATTATAAACATAGCTAAAGGGCAAACAATATTATAGTGCAGGTAAAGGGCTATTCGCACGAAGCCATAAGAAGTATGTACCCATGTATTAAGTTTCCATGTAATTAAATTCCAACCATTTTCTATCGTGGATTAGGAGCACGACTTTGACGGGAGGCGGAGTTCTGTACAAGATGGCGTTATCTATGGAAGTTTAATCAATCACCCTGCACTCTCGTCAGACTGTAAACCTCTTGTATGTTTACGGGGATGTGGACGAGGTGTGGACGATCAATCTAGATTAGATCTCACGTATACCTCAAACTGATCGGTGTGTAGAGATTAAGGTCAGGTGTCAACTCCGAGAGATCATTAATTCGGCTTACCACAAAATAGTCCTCAAATCTCTGATACGGGGATAAGCAGTTCATTACGTAAGCATGGCGCGCTATCAGTGTGGTCAGATGTGGTCAAGGAGTCCCCATATTTCACGTCTTCATAGACGGACACGTGACTGATAGCGGCTGATAGAGTGCACCAAAGGTCACATGGAACTGTCTGTTCGATATTAGGTTTACATTATGTACTGTACGAATAACTGGAAAACTTCAGTTCAATATAATCAATGTACTTTATATTCTGTACGAATAACTAACCGAACAACTTAAAATCAATATCGATTCAGTGTACTTTTCGTTGTGTACGAATAGTTTGAAACCCTCGGTTCGATATTCAGTCACGGTACTATTCGTTGTGTACGAATAATTTGAAACCCTCGGTTCGATATTCAGTCACGGTACTTTTCTGTTCTGTTCTGTTCTGTGTACGTTATGATCGGTAGGAGTGACCCCAAGAGGAAAACCCCAATTTATGTATTCTGTGTTAATTATAGTATTTAATAACAACTTGAAAACTTCAGTTTGGTATTTTATGCACATTATGTTCTGTACGAAAATCTGGAACATCTCTATCTTGTATATTTTTCGTACTACTGAGCGAACGGATTAAAACATTATATATTGTTAGTAAAACAAATCCCCGAACGTATTGTCATCCAAATCATATTGTTCAGCGAACGGATGTTGAGGAACGGTTTGTATTTATTGTGAGTATTGATAGCATTGAAGCTGAGTTTAAACAACTGGTTTTATATCTGCCAATATATACATTTGATATATACATGTGTAGATTATCCATGTGATTATCGCTTTCATGCTTATTGCACATATGTCTCAATGAACAATAAACACAATGTATGCCTGTAGGTGTTATATTGTGTATAGTACTAGTCAGACTGATACTCGAACACATATGCTAGCAAAAACATATACATACAAAGCTAATTAACTATAATATGAACTTATTGTTGTGTGTTAGGACTTTATAAGCACGGTATGTTATATATGCTTTTCTCTTTATGTTTTTTCAGTGTAGCCTTTTACAGCGTGTCCGCATTCATGTCCCAAAGACGATAAAAGTTATTCATGTGTTTTCTCTAATGAATCAGTCAATCGTTTGGGCGGGCTTGCGAACGAAACGTTTTAACTTGTTCGAGTCCCATAGTCGATCGAGCGTCTGTTAACCCGGTCCCAGTGTCTGTATATAATCGGTTCATATAAACTTACTTTTAAAATGCTGACTTTTTGTCAGTTAAATGAATGAAATCTGATACGACGTCGTTTTTATAACATAGCAAACATATCAAAGTGAACAGTGCCATCTTATCACTATGTGTATACTTGCCAGAACGACACGCAATTACGACTACGTCCAGGGATAGAGCGTCGGCTTCTGGACACGAGGGTCGTGGGTTCGAATCCTGTGAAAATCGGGATCTGCCTTGCGAACTTTCATTAATCCACATTCGGCGCGAGTACTGGTTATGTATCCAGAAAGCAGAATCGAGAGTGATTAATCTAAGTTGTAAGAACTTGTTTCACAATCGATGTAAAATAAATATTAAGTTTAAACTTAAAAAAAAGACACACAACTCTTTACAACAACTGTTTCTCTACTTAAACATTATTATCAAATAATTGTATAAGAATAAAATCGTGCCATTTTGACGTTATTATACGTCAAAGGAATATTAACCTAGCATGGGTCCCGGACAATAAATATATGTATAAAAACTGGTGTGATATAACAAATTGATGTAGTTTTAGTGGGATGATTTACCATTTCCAACCCCTGTGATGTTGGTTTGTGCAGACGTCCTTGCTGTAAGAAGAACCAAAGACGAGATTCGACAGTACTGACATTTGTATTAGGAGGAGAGGTAACTGAGCGTTATGCAATAAATTCGAATCCCATATATTTCATTCACAATTTTGCAATTGTTGTTGCTATACAGTTTCTCGATTATATCCCCTCCTTGGATTGCTCGGCAAAAATATCGAGTTCTAAAAGCAAAGGTCCGCGATTGATGGAAGTATCAAGCGACGTACATACACCGCCATAGCTACATGATGCCATCCTCAAAGATACAGCCCGAGGTCCCCTCTGTGCCGGACGCGGCTTGATTGGGATGGCAAAATGGCCCCGAACAACTGGCTTTCACAAACTGATTGCCTTCGATAAAATCCCAAGAGTCGATATTTATAAGTTAATGTAATTAAGAAGGCGTTAAACTTTGCCTCACAGTAGAGACGTGAGGATTGAAGAAGGGTCATTGTCCTATTCCAGATAGACGTTTAAGACTGTATATTTTTAGATGTCTTCTTTCGCATCTTTCCTGAAACAATCTTCTAATCTATCAGCTGAGGAAATTCCTCCTTTGACATGTCAGGTTAAAAGGACGACTGAATTGAATGCAATATCGTCTCTGTTAAACTGAAGCGCCATTCATCCTTTTTCTTTAGAACTCGACATCGTGTTGTTGCAGTAACGTAACGTTGCAGTAACATTTAAACACATCAATGTCTTTCGCTGTATAATCAAGTGTCACACCTTTCTTCAATACAACTAGGACTTTTTATCTAGATTTATACACAACGATTCCGTGATTTTGGCTTATATATTGACTAAGGGGAGGCGAATGATTCTGCATCATTATACGTTACAACTCCCTCGCAGACATGAAGTTTACTTTTGATAAAAATACAATTCGAAAGTCAAAATAAAATGTCGTTAAAACAATACATTTTTTGTATTGTTGTATGATGTACAATTAAAAGTAGCCTTTGAAATCATGATTCAATTAAGAAGCGTCAATCTATCTACGTATGTACAGTCTATATGCGGTAGATCTCAAAAGCCATGTCACGCGTTTGATTATAATGTATGTTAATTCACTGTTTACACACTTTAAAGAATTAAAAACGATATTATTTTGCTTCCAATTGCTGTTCATTGCGTATCATATAACGGTACAGCTGATGCGCAGTTTTAAAGGAATGGTTTTTAATCACCAAATCAACTCACATCTCTGAACAAGCACCTGTAAGTCTTCATTTTATCAGTGTCTCTGTCGAATCCTAAAACAGAGAAGAGATTCCGCCTTCTATTTTGACATGGATATTAGAGACGACGAATTAGAAAGGGTTATATATTCTTTATAACATGCCACAGAATAAGCATGTGTTACATACATCGTTTCGTTTAGAGTTAAAGACCCATCTGCTTTGTATGTTTGATATGTACGTTACCAAACTAGATATATTACCTTGAAATTCGAATAGAATTGATTAACTCTTACAGAGAGAAATTACAATTTATTTAATATAATTCGCATGAAGCAGACATTATCTGATAAAAAGAGAAAATTAATCGTAACAATGGAAACGCAAGTTTGATTTAAAGATGTTTCATGTGTTTATCCTATAATATATATTTTCTATTTTTGTGGTTTCCTGATCCTATTGTTGGCTGGTGATATTCTGTGTTGTTTGTAGAAGATCACCAGTTGTAAGAACTTGTTTCACAATCGATGTAAAATAAATAAGTTTAAACTTATAGAGAATATCACCAGCCAACCATAGAGAACATTACCAGCTGACAATATAGAACATCAAAAGGTAAAATACGAAAGTTCTATATATCTCTTTATAAAATTATGCTGCTGCAAGCTTAACATTATTTTACAATTTGATGGTATGTTCCTGAAACCACGATTTTTCATTTTTGGATCTTGTTCGAGCTATTCATACAGCACTGCGTTGCCTTCGGGTTATAATTCTCCAAACGGTTTCCATTCTCTGCTAATGGAATCAACGTTTTACTATAAGGTAGATCCATATATCATAACTGTACTGATCAAACCGTAACGTTGGTGGAGGGGTAGAATTAAGGCATAACACTTTTAGAATATAGTTTGGGATGGGTTTATTGAGTTTTCTTGAATATGAGAATGGTCGATACAATACATCTCAAAATATGTGATGAGTTGACATGCTTGGACAAGAATGAGCGAGAAGACATGGAGCGTATATCTAAATCTTTATTTATCAAAAAGTTTCCAAACGTATGTAAGCAAAGTATCGTCCTTCACGAGCCTATCGGGATTATGCAGGGTAATCCAGGGTCAACACTGTGCTTGACGATGATTTACAGATAAGGCAGAGTTCTATAATCACCAAAGGGATGCATGCATGTGTGTCCTTTTCCGCCCATGTTGACTACCAATGGTGCATGTTGGTACACGCTGTGCAGGCTGGTATAGGGCGATACTTTACGTTACGTACGGGATCACTCGTCGTCAGGCTCAGAACACGGTGCCACAGTGTCGGACTGTTCGGCTCGTGTGTGGGAAGTTGTAGGTCAGATACCGGGGCTTTATCATACCATATGCCAACTAACAATACCAGTAATAGCCTCCTCCATTGGAACCCTGGGTAATAACGGGATGTTGAAAACGGGGTTAACTCACAAACGCTACAAAACAACATACTTTTGGTATGAGGGGGTTAAGGAAAAAGACGAAAGTAATCTAGCGATATAAAGGGAAAATACACATTATCCGCCATTTTGAAACTAAGTTTATTCGTCGGATTACTTCGGTCGGTATACGTCGTTCGTGGCCAGAACTATTCAGTGTCAAGCGAATAGTTCCGGCTCTGACTGATGTATACCGAGAACGACCGAAGAAAAAAGAAAGTTTCAAAATGGGGGTTACTGTGGATTATGGGTATTCTACCTGAAGGGAGGTGGGCCGATCTGCCGTACATGTCGTTTTATCAAGAGAATTACAATGCGATGCGGCATGCAATTGAATTACACGTACGCATAACATTAATTATTACGCAATACAGAATAATCATATCATCTGGTTATAACGGTATGTTTCCAACCATGTCGCCCATTCTATATATTGTGTGTTCATTTCTTAACACCCATGAATACAGCCTGTGTGCAGTGTGCACATGTGCCAAACAGTATAGATACGCTGATTGATTTAGATATGTGTTGACTGATGTGTTTTAACTTTTAACACAAAACAAGAGAAGCTCCACCAATTCTTGTCAAATCAAAGACATTTCTAAATAAAATAATGAGAAACAGTATTGACCTTAGGTTCTACTTACACCTTATACACACATGAGGCATCCAATGGTTAATGGAAAACTATTAATTATCATAGAAATGAACAATACGGATTCCAGAAAAAAAACTGGTATTTTTTTCTGGATAATTAGACGCTACAATAATTCAACGGACAATTAAGTCTCATGATCGAGCGATTCCACCGCTATCATGAACACGAAGACGCGGTAGTTGTCTAATTCTCTTTGGTTTCCTATCGATACGTACACGACATGAACGACACAAGGAAACACTTTCTACACAAACACAGTCACTCTTCGTATCATGATGATAGGAAAATGGTCCCGTTACGAGTTATGATAGACAACACAACAGTCTTTTGTGAAATGAGATAATGTCGTCTCATATCAAATGTATAACGTACCTCGTACAATAAACAGATAGAAATAATTTTTGTTTCAAAGCATGTTCGATGCACTTCCAAATATTTGTTTGTATCATTGACAAGTAAATGGATGTTTCAGTCGTTGTAAAAAAAGTAAGACACAACTGTCATTAAGGTAGAATACCCATAATCCGCCATTTTGAAACTCATTCCTTCGTGAGATTACTATGGTCATTTTCGGTAAATACAACAGCCTAGGCTGGAGACATTCATATAAGACCGAATATTGCCGGGTCCGAGCGCCTATACCGAGAACAACCGAAGTATTTTGCGACGAAATAATTACAAAATATAGTTTCAAAATGGCGGATTATGGGTATTTTACCTTTATCACTCTTTTCAACGAAAATCAACCAACGACGAGAAAACATTTACAGCAAAAAAAAAATGGTTGTGTTCCTGTCGAACTAATTTGATAATTATTCATGATTTAAATATTTGTCAGTGGCCGTTGTCTAGTTACAAAGCGATACATATTTCACTAAAAATATTTTCAAATAGAAAACGTCTTTTATTACAAACCGACAGCATATTTTCTATTTGGACCAGCCAAATATCGTCATATTTCACCAATAAGGTCGTTTAGGACGTATTAACAAAGAGTCACGTCTATCCGGTTAAAGGGCTATTCGTGTTTACCCCGTGTTTGCCCGATATGTCCGCATTATCTCTTGAGTTCTAGCGGGTTATCCGGATCCATGTCGGGATTCTCCATTCCGTGTTTCATGTAGACACACACATAGTCATACACCTTGCGCCACGCCTCCGACACCTGCTTCGTATAGGCGTCATGTAGCACCTTCTCTAGGCCATAGTGTAACGATGGCCAGAGTTTCTGAAACAGAGAAAACATACATACAGGGAATTAATAAATATATTAATATGTACGGCTATATCAGCAAACAATGACGTAAACAGTTACATTATTGTGTTCTGCCATATCGTGTGGACCATAATCATCTGAATATAAAGCGCATGGTCGGCTTTTTCTGCCTTCTGACTGGTCTACATGTATATCTGTAAGCTGGGTAAACACGGTTTGGGGTACGGTCTGTAGGCAGTGTGTCAAAATTCGTCAGAAAGACACATCTTGTGTGCAAGTTTCTCAAATCCTATTATATATTCCGGTGGAAATTCAAACCTATAGGCAGCTGACTTATTTTCGAAAAAGACCTATTTCTTGTAAAAGACCGATGAATCTAGTTCATAACATCGTGTATTATTAGCACCTGGTTGTTTTCTCCCAAACTGCATATGAAACTGTAATACCTAACGGTTAATGGAAGCGTATATAGTTTTCGTTATGGTTAATTATGGAAAAATCGCTGCTGGAAAGCGGCTAATTGGGATCGGCTTTGTGGGAGTGATCCAAATTTAGTCACATATCTAGAGCATTTTCTGTGTTTCCATTTTGAAAGTCGCCTGGGGCTAATTTGGAGTATCCAGGCCGTTAAAACCTATAGGTAAAATGTTCACATATAGACGTTTATGTCTGGGAGTGATATTTAAATGTTAAACATAACAACAGCTGTAATGCAGGCGGTCTTGAAAAGCAATATCCGCAATCGGGAAAAGAACGTATAGCCTATGTTGGTTCGATACCTTTATGAGAGATACATGTATTTTCTAAATGTAATACGTAGAGCTTTCAGACAAAAAGTGAAATTTCACGAGAAATGAAATATCAATGCCTTTGCTGTTTTATTTTCGTTCATTGGATTCAAAAGACATTGGGGCGGTATAAGAAAAATCGTTTAGAATCGCTACTAACCAAATACAAATATTTCAATGTCATTTAAAGCGTACCGAAAGCTTTCCGCACAGTTAGGATTGGCGTCTCTGCCATACTGTATAATGATCAACTAAAGTGACACCAGAGATACAAATCTCGAATGCCGAAATAAGCATGCCAATTAGTAATAGTTGATGAGTGTATTAGACTCACCTTAAGGTTGGTAGACGATATTTATAATTATGATATACTTTGATGACATTCCCCAGAACTATGATAGAAATGATATTTTGAATGTAATTTATTGTCCATAGTGATTAACCACAAAATGTATGTCTATTAGGAACTCTCGTTTTTTAGCTGATTGAATTCGTTTTAAATGATTTCCACTTGGTTGACATTTGGAAAATATAAGCATGGTCCTTTCTGAAAGTAAGAAATGTTTCAGTGTTTCTGTGTTAGATATTAATCCCACCATCCTCTCGTTATACAAGCTTTGTTACACTCGTACAAAACGATGAGGTCTGACAACGGATGTATGCAGGCTAATGACTCAACACCAGCTATAGGGAATTCAAACTTTATTTTTATTCCTCCCAATGTTATCATCGTAACTGGCTTAAAAGCATACACGAACTAAAAAATTGCAAAACTGGGTAAAATGACTTATAAATGAAACATGTTAAAACATGGCGACAGACCACTTTACATGAAAATATAATGCCTGCTTTATTCATTATCGATATTTACAAAAATTGTGTAGCACACATTTATTTGGCGTAGTTGTTTACATCCGAGTTACGCCTAAAATGGCACAAACTCCGCGCAGGAATACTTCCCTTTGTTACACTACAGAACAGTACCACTGCCATCATAGAAATCACGTGATGATAGATACAGTCATGTGACCCAAACAATATAGTTCAGACGCCAAAGAAATGGGTTCTATATGATTGAATTCAACATACCATGTTTTGAAAATGAATGATGATTCAAATTAATGCATTCTTTGACAAGTTCTTCAGAATAGTCAGTCATGACTATGTAATTTGTTTTCAAAATGTGTATTATAGAATCTACCCTGAGACGATCTTTTTTAAAACGAAAACACTGTTGATGTCCGTTACTTTGAGAGTATGACCCTATGTATTAAATGCTTCATTATATCGAATAAACTTTTCCTGGGTTGGCTTCTACGGGACCTTGTTGCGAAACAACAAGAAAAAAAATAAGGTTACGAACTGGGTTGGGTAAGATTTAAGCATCTTCTGTCAGATTTTAACGTGTTTAGAAAAGTCACGTGATTCATATAAACATATCGTCAGTTATTTAACACAACAACGCGAACGTTCAATGTAGAATTAATCCAATTGTATTGGTCCCCGACGTTTTACGAAATTTACCCGGCCATTTTCGGCAGACCTCGTTTCATCGCTTAATGTAAAAAAAAAACTTTATCGTCTTAACTTTTTAAAAGCATCATGTGAACATGATACAGGATTAGCTACTCTTTAAACCAAACAATTACGACATTTAACCACTTTGTTGCAGACGACTCTGGAAAACATTGGGGGCAAAGGAGAAATTGCTCGTAACATGCATTTTCGTCTTTTCCCATAATATTTTCTGCCCTATCAGAAGATTATCTTTCAATCTCATCACATTTTGAAATGTAGGATGTAGTCTGCAAACTCTTTGAATTTGGGACAGTCGATAATTTAGTGTTTGGTAAAGGGTTTAAGGGAATTAAACGTATTTCCATGTTAATTGTCAACTATTTTAGAGCGTACACAATTTTACTGTTACTGAGCGCAAGTATTACTTTGAACCTGTAACTAAAGGAAGTTGTCCTCTTTTTGATAGACGTTATTCATTATTCGACACTCAATCATTAAGTTCTATAAATCCCTTCGGCCATGTTCCTATCACGTAAGAAGGTAATCTCCTGAAATTGTCTTAAAACAATGAAAGGGTCAAAATGTAAAAGGCGGAAATAGACGTCTGACACCAAATAAAAGACGTCGTTATATTCAAAGTATTAAGATGTACGTACTTTGTCAGACACCACCCTAGGACCCCAGGACATTCCCGTGGGGTATAAATGATTGGTCGTGCTAGACAGGTCATTTGTCCTTCACTATGATACATATAGTACAGTACAGCCTCGACAGTGACGTTTAAACCTTTACCAAACGCCACATTTTCGACTGTCCAAAATTGAAAGAGTTTGCAAACGACATTTCAGAACGTGATGAAATTGAAAAATAATCCTCTTGTAGGGAAGAAAACATAGTGGGAAAAGAAGAAATTGCTCATGATGAGCAATTTCTTCTTTTCCAGCACTGTTTTCCAAAGGCGTCTGCAACAAACACGTCAAATGCCGTTATTGTTTGGGAATGGGTTAAGAGGGCACCACCCTCATACAGCAGACATGGGGTGTCAGACTGGCATAGTCGAGAAGACAATTTCAAACAAATTACGACAAACAGAATGTCATTGACTCCTGTTAACCCCCTTAACTAATGGATAAACGTCATCACGGATACAGAACGGGACTAACGAACTGAGAGTGTAATGCTAATAGAGAAGAGATAAGTTACCGAACTGATGACACAGGGTGTTCATAGATATGCAACAACTATTGGTTCTGTAAACCAAGCACAATGCTTTACTGGTTCATGTTTGACTTGTGTATCCTTCATTGGTTCATGTTTGACCGGCGTATGCTTTAATGGTATATAATTCAACATTGCATGCTTTAATTGTACATTATTTATTGTAACATGCTTAACTTGAGCATGTTTAACTAGTTCATGATTTACTGTGCACTCATAAAAGGTGCATGCGTTACTCGTGCATACAAAACGATTGCATGCTTTACTCGTGTATGCTTTACTTTTGCTTGGTTTACTGGTACATAGTTTACTAGGGCATGAGTTAATCGTGTATGCTTTACTTTTGTATGGTTTGCTGGAATATGGTTTACTGGGGCATGATTTACAGGTACATAGTTTACTAGGGCATGATTTACTGGTACATAGTTTACTGGGGCATGATTAACTGGTTCATAGTTTACAAGGGATTGATTTACTGGTACAAAATTAACTAGGACATGGTTTACTGGTACATAGTTTACTGGGGCATGATTTGCTGGTACATAGTTTACTAGGGAATGATTTACTTGTTCATAGTTATTAGGGCATGATTTACTGGTACATAGTTTACTAGGGCATGATTTACAGGTACATAGTTTACTAGGGCATGATTTACTTGTTCATAGTTATAAGGGCATGATTTACTGGTACATAGTTTACTAGGGCATGATTTACAGGTACATAGTTTACGAGGGCATGATTAACTGGTACATAGTTAACTAGGGCATTATTAACAGGTACATAGTTTACTAGGGCATGGTTTACTGGTACATAGTTTACTAGGGCATGGTTTACTGGTACATAGTTTACTAGGGCATGATTTACCGATACATAGTTAACTAGGGCATGATTTACTGGTACATAGTTTACTAGGGCATGATATACTGGTACATAGTTAACTAGGGCATGATTTACAGGTACATAATTTACTAGGGCACGATTTACTGGTACAAAGTTAAATAGGGCATGATTTACTGGTACATAGTTTACTAGGGCATTATTTACTGGTACATAGTTTACTAGGGCATGATTTACTGGTACATAGTTAACTAGGGCATGATTTACTGGTACATAGTTTACTATGGCATGATTTACTGGTACAAAGTTAAATAGGGCATGATTTACTGATACATAGTTTACTAGGGCATGATTTACTGGTACATAGTTTACTAGAGCATGATATACTGGTACAAAGTTTACTAGGGCATGATTTACGGGTACATAGTTTACTAGGGCATTATTTACTGGTACACAGTCTACTAGGGCATGATTTACTGGTACACAGTCTACTAGGGCATGATTTACTGGTACATAGTTTACAAGGGCATGATTTACTGGTACAAAGTTAGATAGGGCATGATTTACTGATACATAGTTTACTAGGGCATGATTTACTGGTACATAGTTTACTAGGGCATGATTTACTGGTACATAGTTTACTAGGGCATGATTTACTGATACATAGTTTACTAGGGCATGATTTACTGGTACATAGTTTACTAGGGCATGATTTACTGGTACAAAGTTAACTAGGCATGATTTACTGGTACATATTTTATTAGGGCATGATTAACTGGTACATAGTATAGGGCATGATTTTTCGGTACATAGCTTACTAGGGCATGGTTTTCTGGTACATAGTTTACAAGTACATTATTCACTGGTGTATGATTACTGGTACACTCCTTGAGGGTGTACTGTTTCAAACGTTTACTAGAGTAACAATTTACGGGGTGTATTCCATTCGTGATTTTAATTTTTGGTTTTATGTTTGTATGCAGTATTCGGTTACGTAGCAAATCATCATTTGTTTTATTTGTATAATGGTGGTCAAATTTTGGACTGGGGTGTCGCTTGTCATGGAGTTATATTAGGAGGTCTTCACCAGTCCCAAACATACTTAATGCCACTAAATAGCTCTATATTGCACCTCTGTCTCGTAAAGAGGACGCACTATAGTGTCAGTCTACGACCGTATTATTATGAATTTAGCCCGATCACGTTGATATTTCACATAATGACATTTAATGGTTGTAAGGCTGAGTGTTGCAAACCGGAAACCCCGACAGTCAGGCGAGAATTATTTTCCGGCTTCGTCACCAATAACCTTCGTAACACGACGCTCTAGTTTACACGGGTGAAGTTTAAAGGACTTCTAGTTAAATAACTAGAATAATATTACTATGACAAAAAGAAAGTTTACTCAACATAATGCGCTAATTCTTCTTTTGCCACAAAGTCGTTAACATCTTCAAAACATATAATTCAAACCCTGTCCGAGACATTTATATTTCTACCATGGGATCACAACGAAGATCCCTTTTCGAAAGATTTTTTATAAAGATGTTTTGTTAATATGGCCAATATTTATTCGGGATTGCCTTTGTCGCGAAATGACCACATGACCACGTGCAAAATATCCCCCTTATACTCAAGTGTTAATCGAATTTAGGATTTGATAATTAATAATTTCGATTGAAAGAAATGACCTCATTACAATTATTTTATAAGCCAGTTTTGTTTTGAAATCACGAGAACAGGAATATGACAAAGAAAGATGTTCCGAAAATGATAATGTAGACGAATACATCACTTGAAATCAGCTTCGTTTAACGAACGACGAAAACAACGAAAGCCAATCATGAAGAACCAGTTCAATTTGAGAACCAGAACCTTATTCGATTTCACCTATCCTTTAATGCGACTCAGAGTAATGGTTTAAGTGTCGTTTGTTTATCCGAGACTAGCCGTTCATTTATTCTGCAAACTTTCTCCCCGATCAGTGAGTGATAAGTACGTGAATATCATGATGGTGGATTAATTGATCAGTGATTGCTTCGACATTGTATTTTTACAAAGGTGGGTCGACGGATCTGTATGTGACCAGTATGTGTTTTATTACAAAGGTGGATCGACCAAACAGTATGTGACCAGTTTGTGTTTATTACAAATGAAGACCGACCGATTAGTAGGTGACCAGTATGTGTTTTATTACAAAGATGGATCGACCGATCGGTATGTGATCAGTATGTGTTTTAGGTAGATCTACCGATCAGTATGTGATCAGTATGTGTTTTAGGTAGATCGACCAATCAGTATGTGTACAGTATGTGTTTTATTACAAAGGTGGATCGACCGATCAGTATGTGATCAGTATGTTTTTGATTACAAAGGTAGACCTATCGATCAGTATGTATTTAGTATGTGTTTTATTACAAAGTCGGATCAACCGATCAATTTGTATTTAGTATGTGTTTTATAACAAAGGTAGACCGACAGACCAGAATGTGACCAGTATGTGTTTTATTACAAATGTAGATCAACCGATCAGTATCAGATCAGTATGTGTTTATAACAAAGGTGGATCGACCGATCAGCATGTGATCAGTATGTGTTTATTACAAAGGTGGATCAACCAATCAGTATGTGATCAGTAAGTGTTTATTATAAAGGTAGACCGACCGATCAGTATGTGTTCAGTATGTGTTCAGTATGTGTTTTATAACAAAGGTGCATCAACCAATCAGTATATGACAATTATTTGATTATTACAAAGGTAGACCGACCGATCAGTGTGTGTTCAGTCTGTGCTTTATTACAAAGGTGAATAAACCGATCAGTATGTGATCAGTATGTGTTTTATAATAAAGGTAGATCGACCGATCAGAATGTGATTTGTTCGTGTTTAATTACAAAGTTAGACCGAACGATCCGTATGTGATCACTTTATGTATACATGTATTACAAAGGTAGATCGACCGGTCAGTATAATATCAGTATGTGTTTTAATACAAAGGTAGACCGACCGACCGATTCGTATGTGATCACTATATGTATACATGTATTATAAAGGTAGACCGACCGACTGATCAGTATGTGATCAGTTTGTGTTTTATATAAAAATAGATCGACGGATCAGTAGGTAACCAGTATGTGTTTTATTACACGGGTGGATCAACCGATCAGCATGTGACAAGTTTGTGTATTATAAAGGTTGATCGACCGATCAGAATGTGATCAGTATGTGATTTATTACAAAGGTGGATCAACCGATCAGTATGAGACAAGTATGTGTTTATTACAAAGGTAGATCGATCGATCAGTATTTGTTTAGTATGTGTTTTATTACAAAGGTGGATCAACCGATCAGTATGTGTTCAGTATGTGTTTTGTTACTAAGGTGCAACAACCAATCAGTATGTGACAATTATGTGTTTATAACAAAGGTAGACCGACCGATCAGTATGTGTTCAGTACGTGTTTTATTACAAAGGTGGATCAACCGATCAGTATGTCACAAGTATGTGTTTATTACAAAGGTGAATAAACTGATCAGTATGTGTTCAGTATGTGTTTTATTACAAAGGTAAATCGACCGATCAGTATGTGTATATTATTTCGGTGGATCCGAGGGAACAACAGGCAGCCTATGAATTATAAGAGGTACAGTTCCGATAAAAGTCTCCGGTCTCAAATTACCACGAGATGCGGTGTCAATTGCATAAAACCCCGTTCTAATTCCTAATGTTATTTGTCACGAAGGAGCATAATTAGCGACTGGTTTTCCAATGCTTTACCGTCTTTCGGCCTTTGGGGATGTCGTTTTATCCAATTAGGACAGGAAAAATTGTGTTTAGTGGGCATAATCCAGCACGACTTGATGAAGCGAACACCGGCGTCTATGGTCGAATACTCTCAATCTCGTCACGTCTGTTTCCCCAAGACTTCTCTACCAAGTTACCTTGTCAGACGAAATGAATATATGTGTGCAACGAGAGGGGTCTAAGAGAAGTAAATAAAAGTAATACGGTTAAACAAACGAAACATCTATTAATCAAAGGTACAGCTGATTATGTTGAAATATAAAACAAGGAGTTGCGTTCTGTCCATAACTAAGAAATCAGCAGAGAGTATGGACAAGTTGTCATAGTGCTGTAGTTCGTATCTATAAAGGTTATGTCAGGCGACTGATGTACTGGGCCTTGGTTGATATACTTCTTCATAAACTCCTATCTAGGGACACTCCTGAAGGGAGGTAATTAGAAATAACTAGCATCAACTGGGAGGTAATTATACCACACACATCAATGCCGCTGAATAATAATGTCAGAGTGCACTTGGATAATTTGTCGTTTCATATCATTATGTAGAATTCCCGAATGAGTCGGACACATCAAAGGTAGCTGTACCGGATTAATTATCTTAAAACGACCAGCCACAGGAACCTACACTTTTACTCAGCATCGACTGGTGTGTAGTTAACACACCACATCCCTGTGCACGAATATGAACAATGATGACTTCTTTAAGGTTATTTGACAAAAATCAAGTAATCAGTAACATGTTACTCACCATGAGTAGAAATATCTGCAAAAATTAACGTAAACCTTCTAAACATGACCAACGTTACGTGACTTCCCATAATTTACTCAAACCTAATATCAAATATAACCAACTAATATCAAATACATCCAACGTTGTAACGTGACTTCCCATAACTTACTCAAACCTAATATCAAATATAACCAACTTATATCAAAAACATCCAACGTTACGTGACTTCCCATAACGTACTCAAACCTAATATCAAATATAACCTACTTATATCAAAAACATCCAACGTTACGTGACTTCCCATAACGTACTCAAACCTAATATCAAATATAACCAACTTATATCAAATACATCCAACGTTACGTGACTTCCCATAACTTACTCAAACCTAATATCAAATATAATCAACTTATATCAAATACATCCAACGTTATATGAATCCCCAAATAAGCACGAACCTTTTATTAAACATATCCAACTTTTATTAAACATATCCAACGTTAACCTAAGTGACGCCCTCAGATCAACGCAAACATTATATTGAACATAACCAACTTTTATCATACGTAACCAATATCAAGTGACCTTCTCAGATAGACACAAACCATGTATGTAGCATATCAAACTTATATCAAGCTAATTATCAAACATAACCAACTTTATATAACATTTCTAACGCCAAGTGACGGATAAACAAAAACCGTATAATAAAAATGACCAACCTATAATAAACATAACCAACGTTAAGTGACTCCCATAAATCAACACAAAAATTATTTTAGTTTAAACTTATTTATTTTTACATCCATTGTGAAGGAAGCTTAAAGCTTGTTCAAAGCCACTCTCGATGACTGCTTCCTGGATACTAAACCAGTATTCGAGCCGATTCGTGGGTTGGTCCCGACAATTTTCACCTCGCTTATCGGGGATTCGAACTATTTTAAACAGAACTTATTTAAATTAAACATTAACACCATCAAGTGACCTTCTCGGATGAATGAAACCGTGTATTAAACATTATCTTCTGATGTTAAACAAACCCTACCTTTATTAGATATAAACAACGTAAAGCGACTACCTCAGATAAACATAAACCTTGTACTAAACATAGCCAACATATATCAGATATAACGAACTTATTTTTAACATAACCAACGACATTTGACATTCTCGTATAAACCCCAACTTTATACCAATAACAAGCAACTGGTATCATACGTAACCAAAACGACAAGCGAACTTCTCTGATAAACACATAATCTACAATAACGGACATCGTGCTCAGTATTTAGCAAGTCGGACTGGAAAAGCCATCACTTGGGTTCGATCCCCGGCTTTGCAAGGTTTTCTCTGAAATAATCAAAAGTGTCCATTCGTCTCGCAATACAGGTAGAGAGGAAGTCTGTGGTGTGAATGAAAGTTGTGCTGTGATGAAAAACCAGAGGACATAATTGCAACTGTGTACCAGTCTTAGAAACGGCTAGCCACTGACTCAAAAATTATATTATACACTTTTGTTTATGAACAAATAAGACCACATTAGGTATACTAGCCGTCTTGATAACATAAAACTAGACTGACACTGAAACAGAAAAGTCAATTTCATGTAGTATCACTCTCTGGGCTCTATTTTCCCCGCTGGATTAAATCCTGGTTTGTGTGTTTGTTCTTGATTGGTCTATTGAAATCAGCCAAATTGAATATAGGCGAGCGTTTTACCGAGCTGTTGTAGACGCTCTATCTCCTATCACAGCGATTAACCCTCGTAGCTGTGATTACCAGAAATGTTGAGGGTCTTCTTCAATACAGATAATGTTTCAGCGACACCGACTGGTGGCAAACAGAACGAGAACACAGGAATCAGATAGATATGTGGTTGTGATGGACGTGTACACTGTAAAACTACAATGTCGCAAGAAATACCTATATCATATTGGTCTATGTTCAGTAGTGCAACTGTACGAATTCAAACACCAATTAAAATCTACATAGATTGTGCTATTGTCTATCACACAGGAAATATTTCAGCTAATGAGCAAATATTGACATTGATAAACTTCGTCTCGAAACTCTTATATCAATATCGACAAATTTATTGGATTCTCATGTTTAAGAAAACTGTGTATGAAACACGCTGGTCTAAGAATTTTCCATTTGCAGAACAAGAAAGGATGTTTTCTCAATTGGCGACTTAACCATCTTAATAGCGCGATCCGTCAGAATTAGAATGGTTTAGTACCCCGGTGAATTGACGTATTAACGTTTCCAGGAATAATTACAGGAAACAGTAACGAGTCCTAAATCGCCGACCGATGGCCTTGTTGAGAAGGAAATCTGACGAAAGATGCAATCAAGCCCGTGTTGGGTAAAACGGTACCTACGCCTTTCTATAAATGTTGTGATCAGGAATCTACTTGATCTGTCGGTATGATCAAATTCAATTCAAAATATTGTAATGACATTTAAACTAAACAGTCCGTTGTCAAATATACACTTTATTCAAATTCTAATCAGATTGATCGTGTGTTTGCATTGAGAGAAGGCGTTTGGGTCAAAAGAAGAAGGCACTTTTGCGAAAAGTCAAACACAATGACTGTTGCAAACACTTGGTTAAGGCAGGACAAAATAATGTTCTGTGATACGTCGAAACATCGTTATTGGGCATGATCATCCATTTAATTGCAAAGTTCGGAACTTAATGGCAATTGAGTTTGGACTGCAGTTCATAATCCGTTCATAATGCGATGTTCGCAACATCTTGCTATTTGGACGATACTTCTCTTATCAGTGCTAGGAAATAATGCACGAGCAGCTTTGGTCGTACTCTTCAAGGATGCCATCTGTGAGTCTAAGACATATTTGAGATAGGAATTGTTTGAACTTGAACTTGATACAGTTACAAAATTAGATTTCTATAAACGAGCTTGGGGATTATATTGGTCATTACATCACATCAAAAGTTATTCAGTTTGGTTATTTTGGCAGTGCGTTGCAAACGATGTGTTGTATAAGAACAACATCCGTCCAAAGACGATATTGAACTATCTTTGAGAATAAAAACGTACGTGTCTATTTATAAATATTCCTTTCGCCCCCAGATGAAGTCATGTTAATGGTATATTACGCTCGAACGGTGGTTTGATCCTTTGATGTTTTGATGTCCCCTGATTGGAATTATCATCACACAGAAATCCATACGTAGTGCGCGTATATACCTATTGACGTGTCCATTAGATTCAGGAGTTAGAGCGTTTAATAAGGTTGGAAGTGACAGGGCCATTACTGCATTCCGGTTTTCTGGAAAACTTCAAACAAGTTAAATCTTTTCATGTCCATATCACAATAAAAGGTTTTATGGCCACATGTCCATCGCCATATCATCCATCTCGATGATATCCTTAATAGACAGCTTTCCGCGCATCAAAAAGCATAACGGTTAAGTGTAAGATTCTGTATAAGAAACGTATCGTGTTTTAAGCTATACAAGATATATGCACGTAAGCCCCATAATTCTATAAGTCTATATACTGTCTGAGTCAAACACTGACCAATCACAGCCAAGAGTAAGGGAACATAATCCAAATGATTGCTTTGTTCGTCTCACCATACTCATGACTTTCGTTAAACAGAACTTCTCCTTTGGTTTAAAGTAAATACTTAGATTAACTCATCGACAATACGCTTATAGCCGTCACGCATACTTAACCAAAATGAAAAATGATACGCTAACGAAAATAGTCATATTTTACTCAAATGTATGTTAACTTGCTAGATGGAATGGTAAAACATGCCGTAAAAACCAACAATGACCTTGATGGAAACTTTTGATAAAGGTATATGCAGTGTATAGGTATTCCGGGGAGAGGGAATTTAGCGTTTATACATGACATAAACAACATATTTTTAACCATACGATGGTTTAATGCTAACAGTCGCACTTTTCATGTATATATAGCTACAGTACCATCAGGTTCAATGTATTTAATAGAGTGCGAGGGATTTATGAATGATATATAATAGAAATATAACCCGATTACCAATGGCGTGTGGGGACCACGATTGGATTGTTATTCCATCCGTACATTCGATGGCTTGTCACATCATACTATAATCTATCGATCTTTTTTAAATTGAAACTGTCTCAAAGAAGCTTACAGGATAATGGGTCGAGAGAAAGAGCCTTATCGTATTAAGATTAAACCCCGTGCATGACCAGGCGAGTAACAGAGCTACATGGCTTTACACCGAACCTCGAATGTGCTTGTTCATTTTGTCAAGTTCTGCGTAATAGTATTCTGTACATGAGCCGCCAACCTTTAAACCATCTGTAGTCGTATAGAAACACTCTAGCGTTGCCTTGCTGTTCTATGAAATGTATATAGACACTGGTACAAGAATAATCTCGGAAAAGGATAAGATGCCCAGCTTTGCGGGGGAAGAACTATCTCGATTAGCATGTTTTTATTTCTTGAACGACATTTCTCTCAAAACGATCCATTTCTGTACTAAATTAAAGATACTTTTGAGAAACTAATGAATTCAGGATGAGCGTGATGCTTGAGAAATCATGCCATAATTCTCCCAATAAGAAAACATCATATAACGATGCGTCAAACAAGAAGAGGCGCGTAGAATACGAGTAAAGGGAATGAAAAAGACATGACAATATTTAACAGGATAAACTATTGTATATTAACTGGATAAACTATTGTATAATGGCATTCTAAAAAGATGTCACTATGTTCATCTAAAAACAATCATCTTTGATTAAAATGGATGCCACGTGACTCCTTTTTATCAGAGACCTCGATTTAGAAAAGTGACATAAGCAGTTCCGTACAGAAAGCCTCGTTACTCATTCCAAGAATGAAATTCAGGTTATCCGTTAGAACTATTCTGATAAAATGTAAATAGCACATGACGGATGGATAATCACATCAATGTTATGAGCTGTCCTTTTCAAAAAGAGTCAACTTGAATTACAGCGATAAAAGGAAGAAGACAGAAGCTATTGTCACGGAATACATTTTTCCCAAACCTCTCCCAAATACTACAGGCCTATTCTGTCGCTTATTTGTTAAAAACACAGTGCCCTAAACAAATCTCGAATTCACGCAACTGGACAATTCATCCTCGTTCAATGAGGCTCAGACTGAAAACAATCTACCATAAAGTGCACCCAACTTCCCACTGGGAAAACTTTCAATATTTAGACTTACATCCCATGGTCTCGTCATTCCGGATGTTTCTTAACCCTTTCCCAAACAACGCCTGTCCCAAATTGAAAGAGTTTGCAGACTACCTTTCAAAATGTGATGAAATTGAAAAAATATTCTTCAGATAGAGCAGAAAACCTTGTGGTAAAAGGAATAATTGCTCGTTACGAGCAATTTCTCCTTTTCCCACTATGTTTTCTAAAGTCGTCTGCAATAAAGTGGTCAAATGTCGTTATTGTTTGGGAAAGGGTTAGAGCAAACAGTTCCGTAATGGAGTTTCTCAGAGCGCGTTGTGCTAGTAAAACATAAAACTCAAACAAATAAACAGAAAAACAATATGATCAACTACACGAACGTAGAAAAAAAAGACTCTGAAAAAATTGCATAAAAACGGTTGGTAAATAGATACACAAATGAAACTACACAGGATAGATAGTGGAATGTTTTTCTTTGTGATTGAATGCCCTGATAAGAAGATATCCAAACGAAAACATTATGAATAAAAAGCGAATTTGATTTGAGGACTGCCTAATGGTATGTTTTCTGCCAACCATTGAAAACGTTTCTGTGAAATATTTGGTATTTCTATCCGCGTCAAGTTTCCTATACATCATCGTTACTACACGCAATGTTTCGACCTATAATCATTTAACGACAAAACTAATAGGGTTGGTATGACTAACTTTACCGGGGTTCCTTATGAATATTCATTGTGAATCTTTTGATTAATGAGCTGCGTGTATAAAAGTACATGTCTCGAGCGTTTTCCAAATTGAACTTTTATTTAAGGCCAGCACATTCTATATTTCGACACGTTATATCTTATCAAATTGAAGGTAATGGAAGAACTGGTTTCTCACTGTGACACACTGAGAAATGCAGGTTACATTATGATTGGAAAGCAAGTTCTAAACCAAAGGAAAGAAACAAGTGGTGAAATTTCTCAAACAAATAAATAAAATATGTCTAAGAAAACGTTACCCCGGGGTATAAATAATCATTTGGTTGCGCCCTGACGCAGCTTGCTAACTTTTGTTCACAACCTTAACTTGTTTAACGGTTTACTATTTCCACATGCTATATGTGTCATATCTTTACCGAATATTAATGATACCAAATGATGCTTTTAAGTTAAGACGATAAGGTTTGTTTACAAGTAGCGAAATAACGAGGTCAGTCGAGAACTGCAGGGGTAAATTTCGTAAAACGCAGGGGACCAATGTAACCGGAGACATTCTCCATTTTGAATATTCGCGTAGTTGGTCAGAGTACACTGAAGAATTACTTCCGGAGGAGGTCGTTGTACAGTAAAAAGTAGTTCTTGAAAATTTAGAATGATACTTTGAGTGTTAATTTTATGCTTTTAGGACAAAAGAGGGGGTCTTTTTGACTGTTTTTGATATTTTGTGGGTGTTGGCCATGTTTTAAACCCTTGTTTTGTTGTATTTTCCAGAACTACTTCTCGCGGAAGGCGAAGCGGTGATGGAGACGTCCTTCGCTGACCGAACCATTTTTGAGTGCGATTTAAGAGGTAGGTAAAAAGTATTGGTCGGTAGTGAAAAAAGTAGCTGATCTTCGGCATATCAGCTCAATGAATTCTGATTGGGAACGGAGTGTGGAATAATGAAACAACAAGGATTAACTCTGAATCTTTTCATGGAAGATATGGTGAACATGCCAAAATGACTGTTTTTGTATAGAACAAAGAAGGGCCAAAGCAAGGCAGATTCTGACCAGTTGTATTGTATCAAACTCCGCGCAGGAATACTTCCCTTCGCTACACTTATATAACTGAGACGCAAACAAAATTGGTTCTCTATGATTTATTTCAAACTGCCATGCTTTGAAAATGAACGATGAATCAAATTCAAACATAACTTTGACAATTTCGTCAGTATTGTCAGTCATGACTATGTTATCTTTGTTCGAAATGTGTATTATAAGATTCACCTCGATACGATCTTTTTATAACGAAAACACACATTGTTGATGTTCGATACTTCGAGGGCATGACCATAAGTACTTTATTGCTTCATTTTATCGAATAAACCTTTCCTGGGTGAGCTGTTACGGGACCTTGTTGCGAACCAACAAGGAAAGAAATAAGGTTACGAACTGGTTTGAGTACGATTCAAGCAACTTCTGTCAGTTTTTCACATATAAATATATTTTGCCATTACTTTTTTGTAATGATTGGGCCAAAGAAGTCAGACTTCTTAAATTGAAAAAAATCTGTATTCAGATTTCGATTCAAAATTTATAATGAAAAAAATATAATCCTTCCAGATCTGGAAGGATTCTTTCTGTGGTAGCAGAGAGCTCCTAACCAAATGAAAAGGGAGATCACTGCGAAGGAGAATGGTTTTGTATAAGTTACAATATTTTTGTACGTATAACGTGACTTTTCTAACCACATGACCGCCGCTCGTTTTTTCGAGTGATCATCGCTATTTTAAGACATTGCTCGGATATAAACAATGAACAATGCTACACAATTTATGGGAAAGAAACACTTCGAAACATCGATAATAAATAATACAATCATGAGATTGTCTTGATAATGAGGTTTTTCAGTATGTTTTAACATGTTATTTCATAATTCATTTAACCCAGTTTTGTAGGGGTTTTAACGTTAGTACGCTTATAATCTGCGAGAATATGATTGCTACTCGTAAATATTTTAAAATGGAACAGGTTCATCATTTATCGATGTCAAGAAAGCTTGTGACTATTGTTATCACACGTTTGAGACCTCATTTCATGTGACATGTTGATAATTATAGAGTCGTAATGTGGGTGGTAAATCAAGTGACAGGCGAATATCCTTAAACACAGAGTGTTTTGATGTTAGATAACAAGTAAGAAATGGTTGACTCTCATTTAACCTTTTATTCTAGATTTATAAATGACGTGGCTGTGGTCATTAAACGTCGGTATGTGTTTTTGTGTAGGTTTATATTTTATCGGTCTGAGCAGCTTTTCAGACTTACCCCGACGGCTACATACGCTAAAAGGGGCTACCACAAAGACTGTGTCGTGTGAGTGACATACGTTAAAGGGGTGATTTAAGCAACGAGCTATTCACAATGTCTTTATTCAAACATTGCTCAAACGTATTCTTCATTAAAAATGTAGATAATCTGTTGTGTCTTACAGCGATATGATAGGGAAATGGTTCATAGGTAGTTATGGGAATGCTCTCGAAGGCACTGTGTTTTTGTATTGTGATTTGCACATGGAGGTCCACTCGTTTCTTACTCTCGGGCCAAATCCATTTTGATGATTTCACAGGGATTTATAAGATGTCATTGTTGACTGAATCGAACTCAGGGCTACCGACCGGGCGCGTGAGGTTTTCATCTGGCTATTACCTTATACTCGTATTCACCGACGTGAACCTTTAGGGAGACGGCAGTTGGTTTCTCAGAAGTTTGTCAGGTAGTGAATGTAAACACCTCATTATGAGAAACCATTAAATGGCTAGGTAGTGAGGAACTAATGTCGATGAAGAACTATCAAAATGAATTTATCGGGAAAATTGATTAGAATAAAGTGTACTGATACTCTTTGTAAAACATGAATACACGTATGGTATAGGCCACCAAATAAGCGTTGAGTACCCGATATAAGTCATGCGGATTTCTTGTTCTCTAGATGTACCAGCACTTAACAGCGTACTGTAGAATACTTGTTGTATTCCCTGCGGGAAAAAGGATACATGCCACAAGAATAATCACCTGGCCGATTGATTATCGTAACACATAGAACGTGTGTATTCTATTTTCAGAGCTGTGAGGCCCTGCATCACATTGTTCTTCATGTTTTACGGAAGGGGTAGACCGAGGCACCGACGGGGGGGGGGGGTCACCACCACGTGGTATCACGTGACAGGTCCAAGGTAGGGGGAAGTGTCACTTGTTATTATTTTATCAGTTATTTGACTTTGTTCGTGATGCACATCTTTTTACG
Source organism: Cerastoderma edule (assembly GCA_947846245.1). Classification (NCBI taxonomy): domain Eukaryota; kingdom Metazoa; phylum Mollusca; class Bivalvia; order Cardiida; family Cardiidae; genus Cerastoderma; species Cerastoderma edule. Next base: position 3,406,363 of record OX401404.1, read on the forward strand.
ATTTTAAAGCTTTTGTATTGGAAAACATTGAAACAAAAGCAAACTGTCTTTTTGCCACAAGGAACTTAATAATGATCAATTAATTATGTAGCTTTTATCATGGACATCTGTGATGTAAATAAGACCTGCAACACAAGCTAACCATCCTGCGGGAAATTATTGAATATGGCTCATTTGATAACAAGACCCTCGTTTGATAAACAAAAAAGGCCCAATGCATTGTTGTTATGACATGCAACTATGCATGATCAAACTGTCAGATAGAATAATAATGAATAAACGTTCCCTTAATCTGGAATAATTGTCTGTGGAAACCTGGCATCACTCTGCATGTGCATTATCTTGACGGGTTGCATATAGCTGTCATAGCTGTCAGGATATGTTGGCAAACTTCCCGAATTATCACGCACTATCTGTCATACATGCCGTTACCAAATAAACAGGACTTTGTAGTTTCCAAAAGGTTCTGTAGATTTATAGCAAGAATATCAGAGATGTTAATGGCCTTCTTGTTTTTTTATTACGGTTAGGTATATCGCTTGTTTGTGACAACACAAACTGGTTATTTACCATAGAAGGTTGTCTGTTTAACACAGAGCCGTCGAAGAACATACCGGTCTGATATGTTGCTGGTTAACCGTGTTATATATATAATGCTATGGATGGATAAGTGTAAACCCATAATAAGCCCTTTACTAATTCCATACGTGCTTATTATGGATTTACGCCATGCTCGTGGTATAACAATTGTTTACAGAAGTGTCAATTAGTTCTCGTTGGTTGATGCTATTTAAGTGTCAATGTATAAGTCTAGTCATGCCCGACATACATCGAGCAAATAGACTTTTCGGCTACAGGTATTATTCTTGTTTCAACATCCGTTCACTAACCTTTAACATTTGAGGTTTAACATGGCGTTGTATATGCGTCTGTCCGATCGAGATGAGAACACTGTTGAGGAAATCGCTGTCGTCCAGACTCTCGACAGCCGCACCAAGTCCCTCCATAACTGTGACCGCGTGTTTGAGTAACATTTCCCGATCTATGTCCCACTCGAGCTTGTTTTCGTTGTTCATCTTCACTATCTTCGGGAAAAGGCCTTTCATATTGGGTTCCGTCTCAAAGAATCTGAAATCAGAGGATGACCGTGGAAGTCAGTATTCGTTTCCATGATAAGACCAACCGAAAAATTTATTCAATATTTGTCAATTTTGCAGCATTGCAAAAGTAGTCTATATAATGTCATTCAGTGAATAGCACTGCAGTATATAAGCACAATGTGACATTTATATGTTATACCTCATTTTTCTGCACCATTTGTTGTGGTTATATCGAAAGAAAAAATATATTTCTGCTAACATTATATTGATCTTTGCTTAAAGAAAAGAAATAAAGGTATTATCCATTTCGAAATGTCGTTCTGACGAACCCACCGATCCGGAAACACTTAGACTTAATTGGCCAGCGAAAATAGAATCATCGTGTCAAATGTAAAATAAATTTCCTTGAGCCGCTAAAGTACACACGTGCCAAATGTCGACTGGTTCTGTGAGTCTTTCCCCTAGGGATTTCATTTATATCTACCTGAAATGATGTCTAAGTATTCAATTTATTTAAGCTAAACAAAGGTTGATTCCAGCAAAAGCAAAAATTAGTTATAAAGGTTGAACTACGACTTTATGCGTTTCTCTTTGCTGTAACTGAGAAGCGTTTCACACAGATCTCCTTATTTTCTTCCGCAGGACAATGCAAAAATAAATTGATGATTTGTATGGGTTTTACGGCGTACTGCCTAAGAGCACTCCAACGCAAAATTTAACCTCCGCTATTGGGATTTGTACCTAGGAGGATGATTTTACAGGTGATACACCTTAATCCCTTGGACATGTAGTACCCCCAAAACAAGTAGATGAAGTTAGACAGTTATATACGTGTCAAGTTAACTGAAATGTACAATGTAAAGGCATAAAACCGAACCTTAAATCTGAGTTATGAGCGAAGTTTGTCGTTTTGGACTGTAAAATTTCTATCCGGACCGTAAAACATGCTCTGAGACCAAACTAATGGTTTTATCAGTGGTAGATTGGTATGATAGCAAGTGATGCAGCACAAATATGTGTTACCTTACTCGATTTTCCCTGTGTGTCAAGAATCGCTATCGCATTTTAAAAGATATTTTCGGGTGCGTTTGTTCTTTTTCAGCGTGCCCATATTGTGTCACTCGTTACATGACGCAAGGCTGAAGTAGTTGTGTGATCTTCGAAGGTTTAGTACTAAATTTAGAAACGAGTGCAGATCCAAAGCGTTGCAACGGTTTTGAAATGAAATTGTTTGTATACTCTCTGTACATACTTAGCTATACAGTCAAATTTCTGATTTTCTTTTTTGTCCAGTCGCTGTTTTTCAATTAATTTAACACTGCAATATAATATATGTATTTTTTCAACGACATTTTATTTGGGGTTTCAAATTGTCTAATATGTAAACAAGCACCCTTAAAGCATCGGCATCAGGAGTCGTTTCTGTGGAAGAAAGGATAAACGAAATTTGGACATTCATTGATTAACGCTAACAGTTGACGATTTTCCTGATTGGTTTTTCATTGTATTATTTTGTGGAAAATTGCATTAAGGCGGTCGTTCCAAACATCTTACGTCATCTTGTCTTAGATCCATTCCCTGTAATGGGATCTAATTGTAGTCAGAACAGAAAGACAATGCGGCCGCAAGGGTATTTAAATTCATACCGATCCCTGGCTTAATGGATTCCACCATTTTAACCCATACATCCGCCCAAAGGTTTCAATGCATTGTAGTGTTGTCTCGTAACACAGAGCACGTTACGATGAAGGTTGATACATATCGTACCTTACACAAACGATCTACAGTACAAACCAACTCAATGACTACAGTACAAACCAACTCAATGACTACAGTACAAACCAACTCAATGACTACAGTACAAACCAACTCAATGACTACAGTACAAACCAACTCAATGACTACAGTACAAACCAACTCAATGACTACAGTACAAACCAACTCAATGACTACAGTAACCAACTCAAAGTACAAACCACTCAATGACAGTACAAACCAACTCAATGACTACAGTACAAACCAACTCAATGACTACAGTACAAACCAACTCAATGACTACAGTACAAACCAACTCAATGACTACAGTACAAACCAACTCAATGACTACAGTACAAACCAACTCAATGACTACAGTTCAAACCAACTTAATGACTACAGTACAAACCAACTCAATGACTACAGTACAAACCAACTCAATGACTACAGTACAAACCAGCTCAATGACTTATAATCTAGTCTGTTAAGTTTAAAAAAATCGATAAGCTAAAAGACAATAACCATAATGAAAGAAACATCATAAGAGACGGGTTGTAATGTAAACGATTGATAGGGTCTTCGTTCTTATATTGGTTAGAAATTATTGTGGCAATTATAATCTCCCTTTCGTCACAATATGTTCCAAAACGTCTTCTCCAGTTGTATTATGATAAAGATGGGTCCATTTATATGACAAAGATATGTCCGTTTATATGACAAATATGAGTATTGTCTAATTCAAAAGGTAAACGATTTTGGGAATACAGAGGTTAGCGTTAGCTCTAAATTTTTAGGCACCTGTTAAATACTAAGGCCTTAAAGTTATAAACCGTTACTTCATAGGCCGTGAGGTCGATTTACGAATGACCGTCTTATTGATGATTCTGAATCTGTCTTTATTTCTTGTTGAGAATTGTGTCTGCTGCAATTATTCGCTATAAACGTACATGTAAAAAATCCCATGCATATAATGCGCGATGAAAGTCGCGAGAAACATGCGGACTCTACGGGAAATCGTAACTACTCGGGTATTTCCGTGATCCGTGATTTGATAACCCAAATGAGTTCAGATTGCTCTGTTGGTTCACGTTTATATCATCGAGGTATATAATAAAACAATAAAGAACAATGTTGTCCTTGTTCAAAAGTGAGAGAATTTTCAGACACCAAATGATGCAAATAGATCGAATAAAATATTCTTTTGTATTCATAATATTGCTAAAACATATCCGAAGCAAACTTTTTACACATATATAAATAACATAAACTTAAACTTAAATCGACGTTCACAGATCAACTATGTTCACAAAGAAGGCAATGGAACATGAATTTTAGTTTATTTTCTTCGACGGTCCTAACTTCAATTATACGCAGACGGGTTATGTAAATGATGCATAGGTAATGCTAGATTTACTCTGATGAAAACAAGACCAAGTGAATATACGTTAGATAGTAGAACATGTTATAGTTGGTCTATGTCGACTCATATAGATATTAATAACGGGAACGTGCATTGAACCATCGATAGTGTGCCAAACGAATTAGTTAATATTTCCATTAACCCTTTACCAAACCACGACGATATTTGACCAGTGTGTTGCAGACGACTCTGGAAATCATTGTGGGAAAACAAGAAAGTGCTCGTAACGAGCAATTTCTACTTTTCCCACAATATTTCTTGCCCTATCAGGGGATCTTTAATCAATTTCATCACATTTTGAAATGTCATCTGCAAACTCTTTCAGTGTTGGACAGTTGAACATTTTGCGTTTGGTAAAGGGTTAAATAGAGTAAAGATGTAATGGAATTACAACAGGAATTTTTGCTGTAAAAAAAGCGTTGTTAGTCCCTGTCGACTAATGCAGATAACACTTTAAATGCCACAATACCGATTGTTTAGTATAATACAATAGTGAATATTCCACGTTTGTGAAGGACTTACTTTGGTCTAACATTGAATCCTCGATATCGTTTCATAAAAACAAGTCCTTTATTTAATCTAAGGACCTTATAGGATTATAGGAGGAATTTTCTGAGTTTATCTCCTGTATTACTATAAAGGGGTTTATGCGTTTTGGAGTCACGTTGACCAACATGAAACTTGATCGTATATTGATGGTGGGTCTGGTTATAACGAACAAGTATCTACTTACCACATGCAGATTCTACAATCAGACGATTTGAAAACAGATTCGACCATACTCTGATTAAAGGGTGACACGTAATTCCCAGAGAATACAGAGGGTCGTGAGTGTGTTAATACAAAGTTTCCAACAATGTAATTTATAAGCTTTGTTCGATTACAATTCAAAATTAAGTATTGTATATCTACGAACAGTAACGCGCAATATTCCATAAAATACTGCAATTCGTACTCTTCCACAATACATTGACTTACAGTTATTTGAATTCTATCATTTCTACACAATTTTTAAAGATGATGGTATCCTTAATTTATACTTTTCACAGTTCAACAAGCACGTTGTTACACATCGAAAGTGATTTAACAGACTTGTTAGAACATTTGAAAACCCCATTTATTAGCAGGTACTTGCATGATAATCAAGAGGCGTGTACTGGCTACTCAGCTTTGCAAAGAGTAAATTACGTCATTATTTCATGATCATTTACGTCACCATTTCCATGAAGATGTGATCGGCGAACATTAACGGACTAATACGAGTTTACCGGTTAATTAATCATGGACGTGCGATGTTCTAACGACATGTTAGTATGTAAAACGGCGTGTGACTGCGGTATCTTGTTGTTAATTAACGTTAATCGCTGCTTTATGATCCAAGTTTGTTAGAAGGGTAGCTTATCACGCTAAAAGACCATGGCTTAACAAATTCTGTGCAACAAAAGGGCCATACATCGTTATAACAGGAAAAAAAACTTTTCAGTTTGATGTCGAAAATATGCCAAATACTTGAAAACTGGGTAAGACTATATTCATAGTTTCAATTTCTTAAAAAGGACTATTTCAAAGATTTGGATATTAACTATTTAAGATTATTTGCCTTTTAACGATACAATGACAGCCTACATATCTAATATAACATAAGACTATCTAATATAACATAAGACTAGATTATTGCCACATGTGGCTAGAAATTGGTCATTTATATTACAGATCTTGCAAACCGTTTAAACGGGGTTATTTCGTATACAACGAGCTTAACTTAGAATAAGAGGTGCTGAGTTTATATACTATCGCCACGTGAGTTTTTGGAAATGTTTAACCACCCCCTCCCCCTCCTATCACGTGATATTATCAAGATGTGCAATAATGAATTCCTGTGTTTATTTATATATTTATTTATAAACCGACCTTCCCATAAAATCACTGAGAGAAGCAAAGGCTCACTTCACATTATAAACACGGGGTTTCAACAACTAAGACGTAAAGAAGTTTAAAAAGGTCTTTGGTTTAGTGACAATGATTGTTTATATCAAATGTTTAACATGTGTTACTCCCATAAGACACATCTCTGAGTTAGTCCCTTTATCAAGTTAATTATTTGTTCATGTCTTCTCGACAATGGCCACATGCTTTCAAACAACCAGCTGTAGATAACTTCTTCATATTAATAGTCCATGTTTGTCAAGGAATTATTCTAGGTTTTTGTTTGCATTCTTGACCGTAGGCCTCTTATATCATGAAGCAAAAGTGACAAAGTATGAATTTTTTCATCAACATTTGTCTCTTGTGACTGCTAGAAAATATAGATAATGTAACGAACCGAGCAAATGACCATCTCAAAGACACAAACACATCCGATCAGTGAAAAACACTGTCGTTCACTGAGCGGTTGTGTTGTCTATACATATACCGTCATGTTCTCTCAAACAATGCATTAGGTCCATAATTTGCATAAACGTTCAACGAACGTTACAATTAATAGAATAGTAAGTCTTCAATTTGTAGGAATACATAAACATAAAAGTATAATCCTGCAAGTCAATATGTCCTTAATTTATTGTTTCGAACCGTCTGCTTCAAAATGAGCATTGATATATACAGCGCTGGTATGACAGGTTCCCCGGAAACATTTATCAGACAGCCGGATAATTCGATTTAAAGTCAGTCGACCCTAATCGGATAACTGATGTCTGTCTCATTAGCTGTAAGTAAGTCTCGAATCAAACGAGACTTTGATATGTGAAACGTGACGAATGGCAATTGTTTTCTCTTCAAATTGGGGCGTTCGTTTATTAAAACGTATCGACGCGTTAAGTGTTATATGCATTCAGAGTCACGCGGGACCCTTCTTTACAGCTGGGTGCCGTTTTACTAAACAGTTTACGCTTAAGATTTGCGTAAGTCTAAAACAACAAGTCCTCTTATTTCAATATTTGGCAAAGCAATATTGCAAAGTAACACATCATTGGAATCGTCTCTCCGAGACGCTTCCAATGACGTGTCACATTGCAATATTGTACTTTCATTGAAGATACTATTCATGGGTATCAGTTATGACTTACGCAAATATTTTCCTTAAGTTGCTTAGTAAAACGGTACCCTGGTGAACAGCTCGTCGTTTTGAGAACGGATTGGTGACTCTTCGATGAGTTCACGAATCATTTAGTTGCGAATGGAAGTTGCTTGCACCCTTCAATATCGACGTTTTCGAGTATATGCATTCAGAGTCACGCGGGACCCTTCTTTACAGCTGGGTGCCGTTTTACTAAACAGTTTACGCTTAAGATTTGCGTAAGTCTAAAACAACAAGTCCTCTTATTTCAATATTTGGCAAAGCAATATTGCAAAGTAACACATCTTTGGAATCGTCCCTCCGAGACGCTTCCAATGACGTGTCACATTGCAATATTGTACTTTCATTGAAGATACTATTCATGGGTATCAGTTATGACTTACGCAAATATTCTCCTTAAGTTGCTTAGTAAAACGGTACCCTGGTGAACAGCTCGTCGGTTTGAGAACGGATTGGTGACTCTTCGATGAGTTCACGAATCATTTAGTTGCGAATGGAAGTTGCTTGCACCCTTCAATATCGACGTTTTCGAGTATATGCATTCAGAGTCACGCGGGACCCTTCTTTACAGCTGGGTGCCGTTTTACTAAACAGTTTACGCTTAAGATTTGCGTAAGTCTAAAACAACAAGTCCTCTTATTTCAATATTTGGCAAAGCAATATTGCAAAGTAACACATCATTGGAATCGTCTCTCCGAGACGCTTCCAATGACGTGTCACATTGCAATATTGTACTTTCATTGAAGATACTATTCATGGGTATCAGTTATGACTTACGCAAATATTCTCCTTAAGTTGCTTAGTAAAACGGTACCCTGGTGAACAGCTCGTCGGTTTGAGAACGGATTGGTGACTCTTCGATGAGTTCACGAATCATTTAGTTGCGAATGGAAGTTGCTTGCACCCTTCAATATCGACGTTTTCGAGTATAAAGGCCGGTCGTATCAAGATACCGGTGATTGAACTTTCTCCGTGATGATGCTCTAAACAATCCAATTAAACGACGATGATATGTCTATTTCCGTCTCTGAAATACATTTAGCGTTTTCCCGAACGTCAAAGTACTTCATTATTCTGTAAATATGCATAATCCTCCATTGACTTCAGCCAAACGACTACAGATATATCAAAAATTGCGAATACAGACAAATAATATCTAACTTTATAACCAGGGTGAATGTTTCTTAAAGAGAGTCTGTTAATGTATTCAACAATTAAAGGCGTGGCAAGGGGGTGTTCCCATTAACTAAGATATCGGGCTGCTGATGTTTGTGTACAGCTTTTTTTTTCAGAAGTCCAAACGAACGAGTCGATCCCTCATGCTCCAAACTAGCACACCACGTCCACTTTAAAGGGAAGGTTGGTCTTTAACACAACCATAGTTCGGGGAATGAGGCAATGTCGCTGATGGTTAAAAGCCAGACACAGTGTCAGACCTTTTGATGCACCAACGAATTGTTAAATCAGGCCTGGTTATCCATTACGTAAACCAGACCTCAAACGAAAATATAATTCGGGTACAAACGCGTTGGTGGAGATTTAAACCATTAGGTCGACTGAGGTCAAGCTAGAACAAACACGGTATCCTTTTTTTTCAAAACAAATATATAAAGGCCCTGTGAAGTAAGAGTACTGACGGCTTATTGCGTAAAATGGTAAGGATTTTCATATACATGTTTAAATGATTTAATTTGATTGAAAAATCGTCATTTTCAGAAATGACAAAATTGACACCTATTTATATATTCTTGGTATTATTCCGGGCATGTTCATAATAACAGAGCTACGGAATAATGTGGACTGGTATTTATACCATGATAAACACGGATTGACAAGCATTAACGATATTTTGTTTTACTATCATAGCGGAGATAAGGTAGCTTTGCATTTCTTTCAATTATCCATGAACCCTTTTTTGTAGATTCTTGAATAGCAATTGGATTCTATTGATAATTCTCACCCTTATATCTTCCAAACAATGTTTACGGAACTTTAAATCAGACCGACAAGAAACTCAGTGAACCGGTCAGCACTAATGTCATACGACACGGCACAGTATCGTGCCAGACGTGTGACACATGTGTGAATGTCGTGACACCACAATGAACATTAAAGCTGATATACGTCAACACCAGTTGTACTGGATCGTCATGATAAGGGCATAACTTCCGCTGTAAAAGCCACCTTTGTGACGCATAATAAATGGTCTATTTCATGTTGGTGATACCGAATTTATGGACCATTACCCAGTTTCGATCTCTTGACGAATTTACGTTATGAGTTTAAAGGCACATGAAAGGAGAGGAGTACAAATGAATTACTCAAAAAATATATGGAGTTCGTTTATTATGTTCATAAACGTCATGAGAATTGGTTAAGGAATGCATTGAGACCCTATTTGATAGACTCATTTAAAATAAGTTATTTTGTGCTTGAAATATAGTTGTCTCCAATTCAATCATGTTTATCAACAACCTGTTTGTTTACATATTCAAAATAACAAATTCTGATTGGTCGATTCAAAAATGTGTGCATCAACTGTCAAGGTCCAAGGTGAAGAATCAGGAAATCTGAATTATAAAACTTGCTAATCTTGGCTATTTCTGGTTTACATTCACATTTAGATTGTGCTGATGTTTTTTTTTCTGGTGATAAATATTTGAATCTGTTCAAAAGTTGACCAAATAATATAGTTTGATATAGCATTAATCTCCTTAAATGGGCCTTCAAGCGACGACAATAAAACAATCACAAAAAATCATTCAAAGAAGTATGATTCTAAATCGAAAACGATAGAATGAGTGATAGTTCTTACGTTTATGATAATTAAATGTATTTTCGTTTAAATCAGGATAGAAACCCTTCGGAAAGAATTTCAAAATAACGACATATTATAGTTAAAATTCAAACAAGCAACTTTTCATGGAACGAAAGTCTAGCTTACGTTCAACATTTAAATGTCAAAGAGTGAAGGAGTGTAACAATCTGTATAAAAAGAAAACATGTTTAGGAGTGAAACATCATACAACCACCGGTTAATGAAGTAGACCATTAGAAGATCCCGTAGTATCTAGACGTTCCTTTAGAAGCACGAGTTGCAGCCCCCGTACAGCCTATGTTTATCACGGAGGGCAAGCTTGTGGCGACAGATTACAACCAAATCGTAATGCACTTTGAAACAATTAGGTCAACTTTACACCGAAGTTAGGAAAAACAACAACAGACAATTTATCAAATACAAAACGAATCACTAGATCTATAGAATTCAATAATGAAGTTATCCAAAGTAGTCCGTGTTCATTCGCAAATTTCTAAGGTCATTCTTTAACAACTTAATTTTGTTTGCATGCCTAATCAGTTCTGCTCACTTTATGTGAGAGGACGCTCGGGCCGTTCTCTGAGCAAATCCGCATCTCATGAAAAAAAAAAAATGTCGTGGTTAATCATCACAGATCTACTCCGATAGTCAGGACATCACAGTTATCAATGCATTGACATGTCTTGTTTTTTTTAACCCATTACCAAACAATAACGACATTTGACCAGTTTGTTGAATACGACACTGGAAAATATTGTGGGAAAAGGAGAAATAGCTCTTAACGAGCAATTTCTTCTTTTCCAACAACGTTTTGTTCAAATTCTTTTTAATTTTATCACATTTTGAAATGTCGTTTGCAAACTCTTTCAATTAGGGACAGTCAAAATGTTGGCGTTTGGTAAAGGGTTAAGGCGTCCGTGGGCAATATCAAGCGTGTTTAATGTATGCTGCTTTAGCGTTGCACCAACAGTATTCTAGTTATATTTCAAGTGTCAGCTCACAGCCGATTACAGAGGACTCAAGCTCAACTGTCAAAAAGCAATAATTTAGTCAGTATACGTATATGACAAAACAAAATGTATAAGTATTTGGAATAACGTCATTCGCTCCTGTGAAACCAAACTGATGTATCTCCTTTAAATTTGGTGAGACGTGGCTTTTTGATAGACAGACCAACGCCTTCATATCCATGAGTATATTAAGCTGTGTGTAAATGGGTTTTTGGAAAGTATTTTCGTGTAGTTTTGACTTGTTTCCTCAATGTGTATGATGAAGAACGATCGATTGAATAAACTGTTTTCATGAAGGATGAATTGCTCGTCAAGAATGTGTGAAAAGCTCTTTTAAATTTGTTCAAACCTAGTTTTATGTTTGTTCATGTTTCAAATATGTATGTTCAAAGCCCATATGTGTTTCTCCATGTATCAAATATGTTTCTGTATAGTTCAATTGTGAGATAAGCAAAAACCTTTTCGGAGCACATATCATCAAACACTCGAAAAACTTTCAGCATAAGTCACTATATCGCCAATATTGGGAGATATGACTACGAATCGGTGTAATCATAAACAACAAATTGCACGATTAATTGTACGACGGTTCTTGGCTCGAAAAGAATGTAATGCTTTGTGGTAATTACGAGAAAGTATTTTTTCTGTGGAGTGGAATGTCTAAGTTCGGATTTCTCTATTGATAATGAACTCTCCCATCAACATTAGCCACAGAACATCGGAATTCGGTAAACATAATGATAACCATTTAAAGAGAAAATATGTTCAATGTTATGCTACAAGACAAAAATTATGACGCGAAAGAGAAGCATGCTCAATTTAGCTCCGTTTTAGTTCTTCAATAAGATCGAATATGTCTAATGAAAGTTTAAAACATTACAAACAACAATAAATTCTTGTGTAAAGACAATACCGACGTGTTACAAAAGGAAGGCTTATGTACTCAGTTTGAAAGATAAATAACTTCAAAGGTCGACATTAAACAAGCACCTGGTTGTTTACCTTTACCTTAATGAATGACGGCTTGTTTACCATATATCGTCTAATGAAGCACATATTTATAACGAGACATCTGTCTCATGTTAATCTATGTCTTTTACACACATCAACTGGTTAGTATAACATCCGAGAAATACGACAATCACATGCTTTAACAAAGAACTCTCTTATAAAGGGTTGATTTACAAATTACAAATTATACTATCATGCAAATTCTTTTTGAAAGTAATGAAAAAGTAGAAATGACATTTAGTCTTCTGGTAGGAGTCAAATCACGGCAATTCGCTTATGTATTACCCTTCGATCAGCGCATTTCTTCACACGGACTGCACAGAAGGTTGTTCAAATCACAATCTGATACATGTATCTTAAATCTGTCTACACGATCGTTCAGTGGTGGAATCGAATGAATAATATCGCGTTGACGTCCAGAAGAAGTATTCTCTGTTAGCGATAGGAACCCATGTAACCCGACCCGTTACTCATGTAGTCTACACGGTACACTATAAGGGCGCCAAACCTGTAACCCGACCCGTTACTCATGCAGTCTGCACGGTTCACTATAAGGGCGCCAAACCTGTAACCCGACCCGTTACTCATGTAGTCTGCACGGTTCACTATAAGGGCGCCAAACCTGTAACCCGACCCGTTACTCATGCAGTCTGCACGGTTCACTATAAGGGCGCCAAACCTGTAACCCGACCCGTTACTCATGCAGTCTGCACGGTTCACTATAAGGGCGCCAAACCTGTAACCCGACCCGTTACTCATGTAGTCTACACGGTTCACTATAAGGGCGCCAAACCTGTAACCCGACCCGTTACTCATGTAGTCTGCACGGTACACTATAAGGGCGCCAAACCTGTAACCCGACCCGTTACTCATGTAGTCTACACGGTACACTATAAGGGCGCCAAACCTGTAACCCGACCCGTTACTCATGCAGTCTGCACGGTACACTATAAGGGCGCCAAACCTGTAACCCGACCCGTTACTCATGTAGTCTACACTGTACACTATAAGGGCGCCAAACCTGTAACCCAACCCGTTACTCATGCAGTCTGCACGGTTCACTATAAGGGCGCCAAACCTGTAACCCGACCCGTTACTCATGTAGTCTACACGGTTCACTATAAGGGCGGCGACCCGTTAAGTCTACACTGTAACCCGACCCGTTACTCATGCAGTCTGCACGGTTCACTATAAGGGCGCCAAACCTGTAACCCGACCCGTTACTCATGTAGTCTACACGGTTCACTATAAGGGCGCCAAACCTGTAACCCGACCCGTTACTCATGGTCTACACGGTACACTATAAGGGCGCCAAACCTGTAACCCGACCCGTTACTCATGCAGTCTGCACGGTTCACTATAAGGGCGCCAAACCTGTAACCCGACCCGTTACTCATGTAGTCTACACGGTACACTATAAGGGCGCCAAACCTGTAACCGACCCGTTACTCATGTAGTCTACACGGTACACTATAAGGGCGCCAAATCTGTAACCCGACCCGTTACTCATGCAGTCTGCACGGTTCAGTATAAGGGCGCCAAACCTGTAACCCGACCCGTTACTCATGTAGTCTGCACGGTTCACTATAAGGGCGCCAAACCTGTAACCCGACCCGTTACTCATGCAGTCTGCACGGTTCACTATAAGGGCGCCAAACCTGTAACCCGACCCGTTACTCATGCAGTCTGCACGGTTCCCTATAAGGGCGCCAAACCTGTAACCCGACCCGTTACTCATGCAGTCTGCACGGTTCACTATAAGGGCGCCAAACCTGTTACCCGACCCGTTACTCATGTAGTCTGCACGGTTCACTATAAGGGCGCCAAACCTGTAACCCGACCCGTTACTCATGCAGTCTGCACGGTAAACTATAAGGGCGCCAAACCTGTAACCCGACCCGTTACTCATGCAGTCTACACGGTAAACTATAAGGGCGCCAAACTTTTACGTCTGTGCAAGTAACAGGTTACCAATTATGAACGTGTCAAGGGTGTTGAATCAAATTATCTCCAGACTCCAGCCTCTAGAGTTTGGCTTACCAAGGTCCAAGTCAATCACGAGTTAAGCTGGATATAATATAAAGGATATAACTGAGAAATTGAATGGCAGTGAGTAATAGTGGGAAAACTTGACTTCATCTGAAGGTCTAACTCGACCAATTTACGTATACGTCTGTTACAAACGCGTTTTATCGAATTCCCACTCCTCTGCACTAGCTTTAAATTGAAGAGTACTTAAAGGGCTTCGTTTCCGAATTTAATCGGATAGGGAAATCTGCCCTCTCCCTCCCTCCCTCCCTCCCTCCCTCCCTCCCTCCCTCCCTCCCTCCTCCCTCCCTCTCCCTCCCCTCCCTCCCTCCCTCCCTCCTCCCCTCCTCCTCCTCCTCCTCCTCCCTCCTCCTCCTCCCTCCCTCCTCCCTCCCTCCTCCCTCCCTCCCTCCTCCTCCTCCCTCCCTCCCTCCCTCCCTCCTCCACTCCTCCTCCACCCCTCCCTCCTCCCTCCTCCCTCCCTCCCTCCACTCCCTCCCTCCTCCCTCCTCCTCCTCCCTCCTCCTCTCCTCCTCCCTCCCTCCTCCTCCCTCCCTCCCTCTCCCTCTCTCCTCCTCCCTCCTCCTCCTCTCTCTCTCCCCTCTCTCTCTCTCTCTCTCTCTCTCTCTCTCTCTCTCTCTCTCCTCTCTCTCTCTCTCTCTCTCTCTTCTCTCTCTCTCTATCAGCGGCCAGCATGCTGACACGTTACAGCAAGATAAAGCCCGTCCCCACGTTGCACGTCACACAATGGATACTCTTAGGCTACTCAAGATTCAAACCCTCGACTAACCAGCTCGTTCAACGGATTTGTCTCCAATCGAACATCTTTGGGACGACTTAGGCAGACGTGTTCGACAACGTCATGACGCCAGTAATGTCAGAAAACTGGAAGACGCACTACGTCAGGAATGGCGTCGGGTACCCTTAGAGTAATCAGGCCATTCATTAACAGCATGAGAAAGCGATGCCTTGCAGTAAGGAAAAGGTATCGAGGACATACACGTTACAAAAGAGAACTTTGAAAGTGTTTGAATTTGGACTTGACCCTAAATGTAATGAAATTGATCGTGCCGCGATATTGCAAAACGGACGACTCCGATAATTTGATATTTAAGTTTTGAAAATGAACTGTCTTTCAAATAAATAAATGATGAACATAAACGTTAGTCCGTTTTTCAGTTATAGCCTGTTGTTTCCGGAATGACTTAACTTATTTTGTTCAGTATACATGTTAAATCAGAAACAGAGTCACAAATCGCCTTAAGGGTATACACGTAAATACTAATATAAATCAGGCGTATCCAACTAGCATGTCAATGTTTGAGGGAGTCATATAATGATGCTTTCATACACCAACACAAATTGGACGCGGAATTTCTGCTATAAATATCGATCACAAGCATTTCATCAATCATGTTTGCTGGAATTCAATGCTGACTCATGTTGAGACTGTGAAGAGATTGTAATTGAGCTTATTCTGAACTTTGAATGTTTAAACCGTACATTCTATTTCCATCAAATGCATTTTTGACGCACCGTTGCGACAATCGAGAAAATGCTCATTAAAATGTTGTTTTTTTTTTTTATCCCTTTGTCACTTTTCACGTACTAGGAAGAATACGTATTTTTTTCTGAATTCATAGGTGGTGTCACGTGTGCAATGGCAAATATCGAGGAGTTTGGTTAACTCATTTGCCATATACTGTCGCCTCTTCTAGCTTAACCCTTTACCAAACGTTAAATTCTCGACTGTCCCAAATTGAAAGAGTAAAACAGAAAAACATTGTGAGAAAAGGAGAAAATGTTCGTTAAGAGCAATTTCTCCTTTTCCCACAGTGTTTTTCCAGAGTCGTCTGCAACAAAGTGGTAAAATAGCGTTATTGTTTGGTAATGGGCTAAGGTACAGTTACGGCGGGGGTGATTAACATCTATTCAGACAACACATTCAACTTTTATTTATAAACCTATGTGGTTCCTTTTTATACTAACATCAAATCACTTTGAAACATAATCTTAAAATAAATCGCGGAAATACATCTGGTATCTAGACCTCCCGAGCGTTTAATTGATGATCCGGGTTATACCACACAAAAAGGTATAAAACGCGTCCATGAGAATCAAACGTTTTGATAATAAGTTAATAACCGATCAATTTTTATATGGACCGAATAATTAGGTAATTACACGCTCTACTTGTCCAAATGAAAACCAGTCATTTTTTATTTCTTCTTATTGTTCGATCCTCAAATATTGACGTTGAAGAAAACAGACGCATTAGTGACGTTGTGCTTCTAAGCAAATACTCAAAACGAAACATGCTATTAAATGTTTTGGATATCTTTGTCCTTACACACACGGCTGATAGGTATTGGACCAGAAGATGAGCAATCGAATATCACACCATGCAGCATCGTTAAAACTTGGAACATGCTTAATTCTACGGGTAAACAGCGAATTGTTCGATAACTTCACATATTTCGTAAAAAAAACACCGATGCATTTGTGGTTTAGGAATGGATCAAAGTTATTCCATTGTAAATTAAACGTTGTCGATTTTGCTACTGTTATTAGCATATACTTATTGACCATCTTATCCCCACAGTTTCCTGTTTCAACTTGTTGTTGAACTCAAACAATGGTGTAGTTTCCACCTTTTTTTTAGATATCCAACCTTGTTATTACATGCACTTAGAATAAGAAGAGGTTACTATTATATGGAATGAAAAATTGTTTCAGGAATTTCATCAAGTTTATCTATGTCGTCACTCTCATCTTGTATGTCTATCTTATTTGGCTTTTGTGTATATGTATAAGTAATAAATGAACATATCATTTTCATAGCATGCATGTAAATATAGAATTGTAATAACTATGAGCCTATGTGCTTACTGTTGAAATAAAATCATATTATGTTATGTAATGATAAGTTTAACACATGTGTTTGCCACGCTGTGTCAAACATTTAACAGATGATAGGACCTGCTGGTTTTAAAAAGGTACGGTTAAATAACTGCTACAGATGATGAAGATATTTTTATATCTATGTAGCTATCCTTTTGTCAGCCTGTCTAAGACCCCATTTTACTATTTTTAGTGTAAACTACAGATTTACAGACCGGTCAGTAATTAGTGACAAACGAGACAACGGACTTCGATCTAGTCATTAACGTATGGATTATATAACTGGTTCATGAATATCACGTTCCATATAGGACACGAATTATGCAGATTAGTTTTAATGGCGGTCAACACCCACACGGCTAGTGTACCCCTGTTAATGGTGATATACGAGTTTTCGGTGTTTTATCGATCATTGGGTCTTAAACATTTTGATAAGTTGGAATTGTCTCGAATGGTCATAATATAAGTTCTTCTTTGTTTTTGATAATTCTGATAATGATGAATTTGTAATGAACTGGGCAAACTAACCTCTCAGAGACAAGATCGCATCCGATCAGTCGGAAACACTCTCTTCCACTGATCAGTTATGTTGTCTATCTTTATATACCCGCATGTTCTCTATAATAATGTGCTAGGTTCCCTAACTTGCTCAAACTTTCCACGAAATGTTACATAACTCCAACCTCCGAGAAGAATCGTCCCGAGTTTTGGCCTATGGGAAAGTACTTGGGAAAGGCAACTCCGATAGAAGGAGAAGTCTTAATCCCACGGCTGCCACCAAGGGAACAAACCGAGCAAATGAATCCAAAGTGCAGAATCACATCCGATCATTAAAAAATCAAGGTCTTCCACGGACCAATTGTGTTGTCTGTTTATTGATACCTACATATTCTATCACATCCGATCATTAAAAAACAAGGTCGTCCACGGACCAATTGTGCTGTCTGTTTATTGATACCTACATATTCTATCACATCCGATCATTAAAAAACAAGGTCGTCCACGGACCAATTGTGCTGTCTGTTTATTGATACCTGCATATTCTATCACATCCGATCATTAAAAAACAAGGTCGTCCACGGACCAATTGTGCTGTCTGTTTATTGATACCTGCATATTCTATCACATCCGATCATTAAAAAACAAGGTCGTCCACGGACCAATTGTGCTGTCTGTTTATTGATACCTACGTATTCTATATAACAATGCGTTAGATTCCCAAATTTGCTACAAATTGGTATCTTGTTAAAGATCGTTGATTGTCATAATGGAAATAGTAGAATGGAATTATTGTGGAATTAAAGGAAAGGATGTGTCGTTACATTTTTTTTTAGCAAAGCAAGGACAAATGAAATGTCAAATCAAATTGTTGTAAAGATGAAATACAACTGTTTTGGTTGTATTGATCAATGTGAAATATGCTAGAGTTAAGAGATCATGTAAGATAAACAAGCAGATTGTTTGGTGGATTGCTAAACATGCAATTCTTCTTGATAAAAAGATTGGAATGCAAATCGGTTTGTTCAAAAGATAACGATACAAAATGTAATCTAAAAACATGCACATTATTGCAGTTTTGAAACAGATGCAAATTAGTTTCGATTTCAGATACATTTTTAATAATTTCGATTCCGAAATAGAAATATGTAAAACATCATAATTTTTGTTTGTACTTTGTTGATGATTTACATGCTAAAATCAGTTTTGGTGTATATGCAAAATTATTTTGATATATTGGTGAAGGAACTTGAAAATTTAGGTCAAACGTGTTTTTTTTACCCTCAGATAAAGTCATTGATTATCACATATGTATACTAAGGTATCTAAATCGTATCAAAAGATGCAAGACTGAGAGATATGTTGCAATATTCTTTTCGAATAAGATGCGAAGTCGTAGAAGTCGGAACCAGTTCGATGTGTATGTTCAATCGTTTATCTCACTGCCTCTCAACCATAACTTAAACACGCGGTTATTTGATAACGAAATCGAGAAAATACCTATACGTTATGATTAAACTTTCCCCTATTGAATAAACCATGAGATATTCCCTGAAACCAATCCGATTTTCGAAATGTGCTATTAAGATTACATGAAGTCAGAAGATTATGCCAAACTTGCATCTGTTTTTTAAAAAAGATTACACCAGAGATGTGAAAAAAAAGTATGGCGTAACACCCAAGAACCTTATTCAAAGTTATACGTGGGGCTTGTGACAATGGGATAAATAAAACAACAGAAGCTACAAATTTTAAGTCATGAAACAGTTACATGTTGCTAAACAAGCGAATGAAATCATAATGACAAAATGACACAATGATTTATTTTCTTGAATCTTTTTAAGGTCCTTGAATGCTGGATCAACGGAAGGTCACATCAGGAAACTGATCGACAAAGGGAGAACTTGGTGTTCAAATTACTAACCATCACAAGGAAAATGCGATTATTGATACCTTATGCGTGTCTAACAATTATATCTAACGGAGTTAATACATGTTGTAAGTCATAGAAAATATGTGTTTAACAAACGTTTGTTGACATGGAGCCGTATTTCAATTTCATAAACTCCATACGTTGATCAAATCATGGTTAAAAAAATGGGAAATGATTTTTGCGAAACTATCTGAAGCAAAACCTCCATAGTACCATTTTTAAAAGCAGGGAAGGAAAATCGGAAATAAGCAAAAGATATTAATAACAAAAGTGCTAAAGATGATATTTACCAGAAAGGTCTGTTATTGCTATGTTATTTTCAAAATGCATATTGTTTAAAACGAAACATAATTCGGCGCGCATCTGGTTACAGAAGTAAGTCAGACGCCGGTTACGCCTAAGCTCTTTCAAAAGAGGGAATTACGCATTTAATCGTCCACTGGTAACCTATAGCGATACGGTTAACCCTTTACCAAACGCAAAATTGTCGACTGTCCCAAATTGAAAGAGTTTGCAGACGACATTTCAAAATGTGATGAAACAGAAAAAATAATCTTCTAATAGGGCAGGAAACATTGTCGGAAAAGGATAAATTGCTCGTTGAGAGCAATTTCTCCTTTTCCCACAATGGTTTCCAGAGTTATCTGCAACAAACTTGTCAAATGTCGTTATTGTTTGGTAATTAGTTAGTATGGAGTAAGGCTGATCTGGAATTCTAGTTGCCAAACAGTATAAAGGGTTATCTGCCAGGGTGCAATTTGCATCTGTAATCATGTCGATATTGGCGGAAATGCGTTATGGTTTGTGCTGACATGTTTTACCAGATTTGTGCGAGTCATTCCTTAATTACAACTACAGACTAACATGACCACAAGTCCAGTTCTGGGTTTATGACAACCTATAGACAGTTTGTACGTCAATCTTGCACATGGGCATCATCCCTGTCAGACACCAGACGTACCACATTGCATATCTAACATGCAACCAATCACGCTGTCTATACTACCATAGATGAATGAACTTTGACGTTTTGGTTTTTTACAGCAAAGATGTGTTCATCATATAATTACAAACCGAATCAAAACAAAACATTTCAGTAGAAATGCTATCTACAAACTCATTTGACATCAAAACCAATGTATACATTTCATCAATCTCTAACCTTTAGAAACATCATACACTGTACCTCTTGAGCGCAATTCTAGAAATCATCAATCGTGCTAAAATCCATCATGTATTCAAGGTGATAAGTTCGTTTTTAAACGAGTGTACATTCGAAAATGGATTCATTTTCATATATGCGACGCGTTAACACTTGACGATAACGTTATAAGTTGATATCTCGTAGCAAAAGAAAACCCTAACCATTTGAAGGTTGAAAATAAATATTTTCGGCTCCTAGTGTTCAGTCAGGCCCATGTTGGTTTTTTCAGCAATGATTTATGTCCAAAGCTTAACAAACACATACGGTTTGAAGTTGTAACCCATTCCCTTGAACACTTGCCCAATTGGCCGAAACAGATATTATTCCTTGTGGTGTTTGATAGAAACAATACAATATGACATATGCCGAAATGGCTCTTCTCGACCCATTTCTCTTTTTGTCACATTTATTTTTCTATTAGTCTATTGAGGTGACAAAACGCGATGACTCTGAGGAAAGTATTCCATGGATAGCTTTACTTGTATCGTGTAGTGAAAGTGACAGGCATGAGAAACATTGTCTCGGATTAGGTTAAATGGTCAGGACTGGTGGAAGCGTCACGCTGCTAGTGAAAACGGAACTGTTCGCGATCCTCAAATGAAGTTAGCCGAGGTTAGTCCGAGATGAAACGTTTGATCCGGCCTTTAATGGTATTACAGTTTTTTCATTCGTCTAAGACGATTACATGAAAGTAAGACCATGCTCATTGATACATCCGTTTATCCAATTAATCCTTTACCAAAATACATTCACCGGAAATACCTCTCCAGCAGACGATATTTAGAAACAATGCAAACGAGGCTGCCATGTATATTGATGAAATATTCAGTTGTTTGTTTCCCTTAGTTACACCTGTCAATTGATAATTATTTTTAATGTCACCTGCTGTTTATTAACAGAGTATGACCAAATTAATTACTATGTACAATGGAACTATACTTGGTTTTATCTTGTTAAGCTAAGCTATAGAGTTCCGTCCAGGTTGAAGGATATGGAATCAGTCACACATCCTGATTCATTTGGACGGATGTATGCTCTACCCTAAACCCCAATATACTTCAGAAATTTCATCACAGGGTTCTTCGTGTATACTGTGTGGTAACATTCATTACAGTTCTAAACATTGCTCTTACACATTTAAAGCATACATATTAGTAGCTCTTAACCCTTTCCAAACAATAACGACATTTGACTACTTTGTTGCAGAAGATTTTAGAAAACATTGTGGGAAAAGGAGAAATTTCTCTTAACGAGCAAATACTCCTTTTCCCACAAGGTTTTCTGCTCTTTCTGAAGAATACTTTTCAATTTCATCAGATTTTTCAATTTGGGACAGTCGAAAATGTGTTGTTTTGGAAAGGGTTAGAACACATAAACCTGGTCCATTTGTCGCATGCTTCCAATTTCAGTTTGATAACTGATTTTGATGTTACCCTCGCTACTTTGATATCTGGCTTTGTTCCTTCCCTCACCAATTCGCTAGTCAGTTTTAAATGCTTCTCTTACCCCCTTTAGCCGGTTTCGATGCTTCCGCACCACTTTGGTATCCGGTTTTGATGATAGCCTGATCACTCTGTTAGCCAGTTTTTTTCTACCACATCACCTAGCTAGCCACCTTTGGTACAACAACCGTCATTTTAAAGTCGGTTTTGATGGCTCTCTCGCGACTTTGTTGGCTAGTTTTGTAAGCTGGTTTTAATACTCTTATCACCTCTTAATTAGTTTGTTTAGACGCTACCTTCACCACTTCGAAAGGCGGTCCAATGCCTTTCTCGTTACTTTGTTACCCGATTTCAATGCTTCTCCCATCCGGTTGTGTTGCTTTATTTAGCCACCGTGTTGATTTCTATGCTTCTCCCATCCGGTTGTGTTGCTTTATTTAGCCACCGTGTTGATTTCTATGCTTCTCCCATCCGGTTGTGTTGCTTTATATAGACACCGTGTTGATTTCAATGCTTCTCCCATCCGGTTGTGTTGCTTTATTTAGCCACCGTGTTGATTTCTATGCTTCTCCCATCCGGTTTTGTTGCTTTATTTAGCCACCGTGTTGATTTCTATGCTTCTCCCATCCGGTTTTGTTGCTTTATTTAGCCACCGTGTTGATTTCTATGCTTCTCCCATCCGGTTGTGTTGCTTTATTTAGCCACCGTGTTGATTTCTATGCTTCTCCCATCCGGTTGTGTTGCTTTATTTAGTCACCGTGTTGATTTCAATGCTTCTCCCATCAGGTTGTGTTGCTTTATTTAGCCTCCGTGTTGATTTCTATGCTTCTCCCATCCGGTTGTGTTGCTTTATTTAGCCACCGTGTTGATTTCTATGCTTCTCCCATCCGGTTGTGTTGCTTTATTTAGCCACCGTGTTGATTTCTATGCTTCTCCCATCCGGTTGTGTTGCTTTATTTAGCCACCGTGTTGATTTCTATGCTTCTCCGATCCGGTTGTGTTGCTTTATTTAGCCACCGTGTTGATTTCTATGCTTCTCCTATCCGGTTGTGTTGCTTTATTTAGCCACCGTGTTGATTTCAATGCTTCTCCCATCCGGTTGTGTTGCTTTATTTAGCCACTGTGTTGATTTCTATGCTTCTCCCATCCGGTTGTGTTGCTTTATTTAGCCACCGTGTTGATTTCTATGCTACTCCTATCACTAAGGAAGCCGGTTTCGCAGTGCCGCTTTGCAGCTTTGTAAGCATGCTATAAGTTTTACCATCGCCTTTTTGTAGCCCGTTTTGGATGCTGTCCTTATTGTTTAAAAAAGCCAGTTTGGATGCTGATATCGCCTTTTTTGATAATTATCTAGTTACTTTGATAGCCGGTTTGAAGTTTCCCTCTCCAATCTGATAGCCGGTTTTGAAGTTCCCCTCTCCATTTAGATAGCCGATTTTAAGGTTTCACTCTCCAATTTGATAGCCAGCTTTTATGCTTTCCTTTCCACTTTGATAGCCGGTCTCGAAGTTTCCCTCTCCAATTTGATAGCCGGTTTGAGGCTTCCCTCTTCAATTTGACATCCGATTGGAGGTTTCCCTCTCCGATTTGATAGCGTGTTTTGAAGTTTCCCTCTCCAATCTGATAGCCGGTTTTGAGGGTTTCCTCTCCAATTTCTAGCCTGGTTTTGAAAATGTCCCTCTCCAATATGATAGCCGGTTTTGATGCTTCCCTCTCCAATTTGATTATTCGGTTTTGAAGCTTTCCACTCCATTTTGAAAGTCTGTCTCAAGGTTTCCCCTTCCACTTTGTAAGCCTGATTTGAAGCTTCCTGCTACAATCTGATAGCCGGTTTTGAAGTTTCCCTTTCCAATTTGATGGCCGGTTTTGAAGTTTCCCTTTCAAATTTGATGGCCAATTTTGAAGTTTCACCCTCCAATCTGATAGCCGGTTTTGAAGTGTCCCTCTCCAATTTGATGACCGGTTTTGAGGCTTCCCTCTCCAATTTGATAGCCGGTTTTGAGACATCCCTATCCAATTTGATGGCTGGTTTTGAAGTTCCCCTCTCCAATCTGATACCCGGTTTTGAAGTTCCCCTCTCCAATTTGATATCCGGTTTTAAGGTTTTCCCGTTTCGATTTGATAGCCGGTTATTAAGTTTCCCTTTCCAATTTGATAGCCGGTTTTTAAGTTTCCCGCTCCAATCTGATAGCCGGTTTTGAGGCTTCCCTCTCCAATTTGATAGTCGGTTTTAAAGTTCCCCTATCCATTTAGATAGCCGATTTTAAGGTTTCCCTCTCCAATTTGCTAGCCAGTTTTTAGTCTTTCCTTTCCACTTTGATAGCCGGTCTCGAAGTTTCCCTCTCCAATTTGATAGCCGGTTTGAGGCTTCCCTCTTCAATTTGACATCCGGTTTGGAGGTTTCCCTTTCCAATTCGATAGCGTGTTTTGAAGTTTCCCTCTCCAATCTGATAGCCGGTCTTGAGGCTTTCCTCTCCAATTTGATAGCCGGTTTTAGGCTTCCCTCTTCAATTTGACAACCGGTTTTGAGGTTTCCCTCTCAATTTTAATAGCCGGTTTGAAGGCTTCACTTACAAATTTGAAAACCGGTTTTGAGGCTTTCCTCTCCAATTTCTAGCCTGATTTTGAAAATGTCCCTCTCCAATTTGATAGCGGTTTTGAGGCTTCCCTCTCCAATTTGATTATTCGGTTTTGAAGCTTTCCACTCCACTTTGAAAGTCGGTCTCAAGGTTTCCCCTTCTACTTTGTTAGCCTGATTTGAGGCTTCCCGCTCCAATCTGATAGCCGGTTTTGAAGTTTCCCATTCCAATTTGATGGCCGGTTTTGAAGTTTCCCTTTCAAATTTGATGGCCAATTTTGAAGTTTCACCCTCCAATCCGATAGCCAGTATTGAAGTGTCCCTCTCCAATTTGATGGACGGGTTTGAGGCTTTCCTTTCCACTTTGATAGCCGGTTTCGAGGCTTCCCTCTCCGATTTGATGGCCGGTTTTGAAGTGTCCCTTTCCACCTTGATAGCCGGTTTTGAAGTGTCCCTCTCCATTTTGATAGCCGGTTTTGAAGTGTCCCTCTCCATTTTGATAGCCGGTTTTGAAGTGTCCCTCTCCACTTTGATAGCCGGTTTTGAGGTTTCGCCCTCCAATTTGATAGCCGGCTTTGAAGTGTCCCTCTCCAGTTTGATGGCCGGGTTTAAGGCTTTCCTGTCAAGTTCATAACCGGTCTGGGGGCTTTCCTCTCGACTTTGATAGCCGGTCTGGAAGCTCATCCTTACACTTTGATAGCCGATTTCGATGCTTATCTCGTCACTTTTTGATGCTGCCCTTACCACTCTATAAGTTGGTTTCGTTATAAACTGCTGCAAATTATTTTGAACAGAAAAAAAGATGAAGCAGCTGTGGTTGGCACGTGTCAGAAACTTTAGTCGTAATCCAAACTGTTAAGAAATAATACCTCAGCTTCGATCATTTTTGCAATTTATACGTTATGCTTGTATTACACAAGATTAAATATATACCGTATGTTCAGATTATGTTGGATGTGAACTAGCTCTAGATACATGCCGAGAGTTATCATTTTGCTTAGATTGCAGCACATTACGAAATCGTACGGGAATGGAATCTTAATACCTTATCTAGAATAGAAGCCGCACTCTGGGGAATATAAAGCCAGTCACAATATGTCTGCGATAATGTCAGGATGGACTTCGCTATGTAAAGCACTCATCAAGGGTCACTCGCTCCCCATATCAGCAGGTAGAGACCCTAATTTCCCCTTATTCCGGAGTTTTCGTCTACATGTTTAACCTTACAGTGCTGGAAATGACTTCATGCTTATGCAAACAGGTTAGATCCAGACCTGCCGCCAAGTAAATTGGCGGCTGGCCTGTGAGCTTACCTGTCTGTTACTTTGAGTATCATTTCTCATCAAAATTAAACAAATATTTAATGTTTTGGAAAGCAGGCGACCCAAAAATCTATTTCTAGAAAATTAACCAGCATTCTAAGGGTTAATGTTAGTCAGTATGACGTCATAGATTAGATGAACCTTGGTGTTACTCCTTCCTGATCCATACAGCTACTCAATGTGATTACAGTATATAGAGGTTACATACCTTGGGGCTTAACATGGAAATTTCATAGATTGTTCTTGATGTCAGGAACCTTAAAGATGACTCAAGTAGAAGAGGACTTGAACGGTTATGATTGAAAGGTTTGGGTTAAAACTATGATCCCGCTGTGTCTGTATTAATGGGTCAAGGTTCAAATTGGACTATATTTTGCCCAGGCGAATATTGTCAAATAAGATTTCAGAATGATGCCTCGTCTCTTTGGCCATTCTTACGACCTTGAACCATAGTTTTTCTTACGAGAGTCCGATGTCATAGACAATATCCATTATTGGCAAAACGCTCGGCCACTGTACATCTTTATGTATATATGTATATCTATATTTATGAGATGGGTTGTAATAGACCCAAGACATTTTGCATTCCACGTAAGGTTAGTCGAAAGCGGTTCCAAAGGGAAATCTCAACACGGCAAGTTCGATACTTCCTCAGGCGTTGTACAAGATAATATTTACAATATTCAGACTCATTTTACTGAAAGGTTCTAGAGCGTAAAACGTCTTAAATCTTGAAACGGTCAGTGACTTGTAAACTAAGTACTCTACTGAAAAGAACCTGATCATTTGTTTAAAATCATAAACATTTCTACGTAAATAAGTCCGTTTATGTTAATTAAGCGAACAATGGACGCATATAAAGTACTTATCAGTATCATATAAGAGGTAACTTTATAAGGAATACAAATGTATAGTATGTATATAAACTCAACGTTTATGACGTCATCATTCTACCTGTTTTGACTATATTCGGGTAAACACAGATAAAATCTCAACCAAAAGTTTATTCTGTTTATCAAATGCTTAATATGTCATCCCCATGAATTTCTTTAAAGAGAAACGTTCACAAATATGAATATGTACCATTAACAGGATGAAAAATGAAGTAAACAACTGTTCGTATTGGTAGTTCTCATTCCTCATAAAAACACGTCCCTTAGAAGGTTGGATTTATGTAGTTTGCGTGAAGGGAAATTGCAATTATCCGGTGTGTGTAGAGGGGACCGTGCGATAAAAGTGAATAAAGAGAAAACAAAAAGCTCATAAAGATTAAGCAGAAAGAGAAATGACAAAAGATAGACACGCTTACTGGGACAAAGTGCCGACTCAACAAGTGTGAGTAAATGAAATGTTCGAGGGAACCATAAATAACTTCCGTCAAACTGATAACCAACTCATAACACCACTTCAATCACAGAAAGTGGGCTTTTAGGGACGAATTCTGTGTGGGGTAATAAATGAATAAGAAAATATCGAAACACAATTGGTATTGCGTGACAGAATTGAAGCAAAATAATAGAGTGAAATAACGCTGCTTCAACACAACGTGAATCGACGTAAACGTGAAGTTTCGTCCCGAGACGCCACGTTTTCTTGTACATTAGAGGTACAGAATAATATTCTTGACTCACATTATCTCAATAAAGTGTAAATACAGATCTTTTCCGCAATATTGGAGCTGGTTTTAAGTAGGATGAGACATTCGGCTTGGTTTGATTTTCGTTTCCAATGTTTTGGTTCTCCACAGACACTGATTTTTGACCAAATCACTATCGTGTCTTCGATAAGGCGATCAGATTATTGGCGTCAAAGTATTTCAACACGGTTAACGACTCACGTTTTATCTTTATATTCTTGACCAAATGACATATCCCTGAGAATTCAAGTCGATGCTCAAATCATTGAATCAATACAAATAATGAAATACGTTGTGACAGATGAGGAACTTGATAGGAAATATGGTAAAACAGCTAACTTTCAAACGAACAGCATGTTGCGATCGAAAACGAACAAATTCATTACGATACTTCAATAGAAGGACTGAATTTGAGTGGAACTACACATTTATTCAAATACCGTGCCAAGGTAGAATACCCATAAACTACCGCCGTGCTAAGGTAGAATACCCATAAACTACCACCGTGCTAAGGTAGAATACCCATAAACTACCACCGTGCTAAGGTAGAATACCCATAAACTACCACCGTGCTAAGGTAGTATACCCATAAACTACCACCGTGCTAAGGTAGAATACCAATAAACTATCACCGTGCTAAGGTAGAATACCCATAAACTACCACCGTGCTAAGGTAGAATACCCATAAACTACCACCGTGCTAAGGTAGAATACCCATAAACTACCACCCGTGCTAAGGTAGAATACCCATAAACTACCACCGTGCTAAGGTAGAATACCCATAAACTACCACCGTGCTAAGGTAGAATACCCATAAACTACCACCGTGCTAAGGTAGAATACCCATAAACTACCGCCGTGCTTAGGTAGAATACCCATAAACTACCACCGTGCTAAGGTAGAATACCCATTAACTACCACCGCTTTACACCTAATAGTTCAAGAGCAATGTACACCAGGATTCAAGGAACGAACGAAGAATGACAAAAGAATGAGTTACAAAATAGCGGATTATGGGTATTCTACCTTAATGTTACGTTTTGAAAGTAACAGCAGATAACATGTTATATATGACGAATATCGTTTTTATTCCCTTTGGTGAAACAGAACTGAGCTTTGAACTGCCTTCAATTTATCACGAATACAAATTTGAACCCTGCTCATAAAACTTCCCCTGACCGTAAGGTCTTCAAAAAACGCCGAATCAATGTTTCTAGAAAAACACATAGTATAGTTCGATGATGGGTAAAACACCTTGTAACAGAAAGAGAAATTGTAAGAATTGTAAGCCTCGATTGTTTTTATCATATTCCTACAACGTGTCCTATCTTTTGCTGCATAATCATCAAACAAATCTTGTATGTGTAGTTATGTGTTAATACAAATGTACGTGATTTCCCCATACAGGGACACTACGTTATATTCCATATTCTAGCTTGTTTCATTTACATTCAGATCGAACTCTTCAGACGGGGGATAAGATCAGATTATCTCAGATCTTTCAAGCGCATGGTTACACGGGGATATGCATATTGTGTTCCTCTTTCATAATTTTGCAGTTATATCACATCTGGGTACCGTTTTACTTAACAGCTCACGCTTAAGATCTGCATAAGTCTCAAACAACAATTCCCCTTATTTCAATATTGGGCGAAGGAATATTGCAAATTAACAACGCAATATTGTACTTTCATTTAAGACACTATCCATGTATATCAGTTATGACTTACGCAAACATTTTCCCTAAGTTGTTGAGTAAAACGATACCCTGGTCTATGACACAACAGTACTAGCGGAGGGGTCTTGCAATCCCTCGTGGTAATCATCCACGAGGGTTATACAGATGACTCTAAATGGATTAAATACAGGAAATGGGAACCCATGTTGCTCGAGGAATTTATTACGCGACATGTTAGAGGAGGGCTTTTAGATTTTAGAATAATTGGTCCCCATCCACAATAATTAGCAGTGATTAGATTTGTACATTATACTAAAAATTGTAAATATAAACAATCTCGTCCATGTTTTATAGATCGCTTATGCATGTTTTACGTTTATAAACGTCAGTATTATAGTTTACTTTGTTTCCGTATTTCATATGCGAAATCGCCAGTATTTGATAAGATATGGAAGCAATAGAAACAGAGCAATATTGTCAAGGGTACTTGTTGGGAGAAGTTGGTCTGATAAATATGGGAAGAATATACAGTTGTCTAATATGATAATCCTGAGGAAAGGTTTAATCATCCGGACACCCTCTTTCTGTGTCATGCTTAACCCTTAGAATGCAGGGATGTTTTCTAAAAATAGATTTTTGTGTTTTCTGCTTACCAAAGCCTTAACTATCTGCTTATTTTGATGAGGAAAGGTACCCAGAGAAGTCGGTTCCAGCACTATAAAGGTTAAACAAACCACCATTCGTACGTGGAAATATGTATCGACTGCTTTCATAGAAAAGATAGAAGTCACGGTTGTACATTTGATAGAAATACTCCTGTATTGGTAACGCAATCATTTTGTAAAAACTTCGACCATTGATGGCACAACGACATGTTTGTTTTACATTCACGGAATTTACGGATGGTGAATTTAAAGATTCGCCATTGAACTTAAAGAAATAAGCATTTGGTGAAACATACCGCCTATATCTGGTTATCCAGGACTTTTGAAGGACATACGAGTAGTGTTGGGTATTTTTGACGTGTTGGTTAAAGGTAGCTGTTACTAAGTACCAAGGAACATGAAATACCAACATCGTACTTTTATAGCGCTGAATGATGGTTATTGTGTATAGAAGGAAACCTCCATAAAGAAACGTTGAGCAGAATTTGTCATGAATTTCATAAATACACGAACAGGTGAAGTAGTGTTAATTAAATTATAAATACACGAACAGGTGAAGTAGTGTTAATTGAATTATTAGTGTCTATAAAAGTACCTTTATCCACTACTCTTTGCCCTTTCATTGTAATGAATTTTAACAGTTAGACAAAAGAATCAATGATATCGAAATGAATATGTTATAAGATTAGAATGTTGCATGGGTTAATGAAGGTGCTTTCAGTGTTACGGGAAAACCCATCTGGATTAACGAGGAAGACTTTTGATTTAAGTATCAAAAGACTTCAGAAGGATTTTTAATCGTTTATCATTACCTCGTTCAAAAGAAATTTAGTTTCAGAGACTGGTATATCGTGTGTGTAATATTTAATGTGGTAATAGAAACAGGGTCGGGGATTTGTTCGGATTTATGCTGAACAAGATATCAGATGAGAATTAAACAAACGACATGTATGTGTGTTGATTGATTGTGATTTCATTGTATGTCGCTTCAACAGTATATTAATCTAGTATCCACATAGAACCACCGAGAGCAAATGAGCTGTAAGACCAGACCATTCTTACACGATCTACACGTAACCAGGAATAAAGGCTGAAATCTTACCAGGAGTCGAGTCTGGGTGGATAGAGTCATACAGAAGTGGATAATGCCTTGTTGATGTTAATATTAATCTAACCATCAGGTCGGTTTGATATTTCATATCATATACGATTATTAAAAGCTTGATATTTCTTAAACACAATTCCACGTTAGGACAATGTGATCAGTAGAGGCGATGTGTCTCCACAGATGTACTGTGAAAGGGTTGTATGTCGATCCAACAGTTAAACATTGTGTGATAGAAAGCCAGATACGCATAAGGAAATATGTTTATGACGTCGAACCGGATCAGACACTACGTGTGTGAATGAGTCAATTCAGAGCAATAGTATATGTTGTTATGATAAAGACGTGTATAGATGTATGTTTACTGTATGATACGGATTTCTACATGTCTGATCCACCCAGCTCACATTCATCATGCCGGTCGGAA
Organism: Cerastoderma edule; assembly: GCA_947846245.1. Lineage (NCBI taxonomy): Eukaryota > Metazoa > Mollusca > Bivalvia > Cardiida > Cardiidae > Cerastoderma > Cerastoderma edule. Next base: position 3,437,970 of record OX401404.1, read on the forward strand.
ATGACGGTTAGCTCTTATCAAAGACCATTTTAAGGGACGTTTTGTCTGGCTAACTTCGTTATTTCTTCTCTAAACCATACATCGATTGTACTTATTCGGATTGCTTCGGTTTTGATAAGCTGGTGTTTAGCGTTATACTATGTGTACGTGTGGGAAAAAACAGACACCGCTCAAGTATTTCAGAAGTAAATTTGGTAGAAACAAAGAAATGAACGCCATATGTTTTATAGCTTATGTGTAAATCCTGTTCCAAATTGGCGCATGGCGTTCGACCTGAAATGACTGGGCGTTATTTTACCTATCTACATCAATCACTATGATCCTGTATGGAAAGTCATTTAATGTAATAATGGATCAAGTTGATCCAACTTAAAGTTATTTGGTACGGAAATAAACAACGTTCCGCTTTATTCTAATTTCCGGGGCAAATAAATCCCACGAAAACCAGTTACATGACAAATTCCTTAACTAATTGGATAACGTCATGCTATCAATTGAATATTCACGCTAATACAAATAGGAAAACTTCCAGAAAAATCCTAATTTGTATTGCATGCTATCTTATCGCCTGGCAATCGAAAGGAATTTCCGGGGTCTTGACATATGCTTCTATAATCCGTATTTTTCATGAAGGGTAACGGTAAATCTATCTCAAATTACAAGCTGGATCACTGATTAGGCAGCGGTATATGTAAACGGCTTTCATTAAAGAGCACATTTCTTAAAACGGACAAGTATGTGTTGTTTACACAGCCCTAGACCAATCCACATTTCCTATAAAGCGGGTATTTCCTGTCCTAGATGACGCCATGTGTGTTTCCATTATTACGATTGATCACGTGGAAATACCGAGCGAGTACCCGAGTAATATTTCCCTGAAGTCATTTGTGAATTTACGTTTCATACTTTCAGCACGCGTTATGCACTGCTGATGTTAATGCCGGGTTTACTTTGTTTTATACTGCAAATGGGACCTACTCATCTGATCGTATCTATGTCAATGAAATGAAAATTGTATACGTAAAGACGGTTGTACTCCGACATACTGTCCACCCTGACCCAAAATTAGCTCTTGATTCAACCATGCATCCTCTCTTCTGCGTAATTCATGTTGCAAATTATAACACCGTGTAGTGTTATAAAATCCATTTCAAGCATTTTAGTTTTAAAGCGACAATTACCCGACACCTTATGCTCATATCAAATACTCCTCATATGTTGATATGAATTATTTCCAATAATGGCGCTGTTTTGGATAACTTACTTACAAATTAAGAAAACGTCGTATGTCAGCGCTGAAAAGTGTGTGTCTGGATTCAGGGTACGCTGCAATAAAACCGGTATAATGTTAAAACCGTCGATAGCTAAAGACACACAGGTCTATGAATGAAAATGTTTACCTGAGGAAGACGATGAGACCAAGCTCGGAGATATCGTACTTGATGAGTTGCCAGGAGGCCTGCACCATGTGGATCTGTTCCGGGGAGAGGTAGGTGTTCAACTGTTTCCCGCTCCTCGGATACGGAATGTTACATCCGCCGGGAACCTTGTTCCCCATTCTCCCGTCCGGTCAACACTCGGTCCGTCCACCAGAGGGGCGTCTTGTATCACCACCTGGCCGAGCGGAACGGTGGTTTATCCTCGGGATTTATAAATGTTCGATTTGTAAACCTCTAAAGAGATGTCGGTCTTGAAATTTCCCATATACTTCAAAGCTATAAAAGTCGTAAATACTTCCAAACTGGTTTTGTCCTGTATTCTTTCAAACAATAGGAGTGTTCATGTATTATATAGTTCAAAACTCGTTATGTCCTTTCTATCTTCAAACTGGAAATGTCCTATTTACTTCCGAACTGTAAATGTTTAATATAATTTCAAATGGTAAATTTATCACGTAATCTCAACCTGAAATTGTCTTACATACTATCAGTCTGTATATGTATTTCATATTTTCGTTCTGATCAGAACACGGTCGCCATATCACAGTTAAAATGTTTTGTATCATAAACTATCGAAAAGACATTAGCGAATTGCAGTTTCTCCATTGACGACTCTTTGTTTGCTGGTCCACTAGTAGCCAAATAAGTGTATAGTACTCTAGAGTGATACCGACGAAATAGTCACTTTGTCTTCAGTGGTTCTTGGTTGTGTTTAATGACCTTCTAGTGTTCAAGTTATGAAACGATAGAAGTTAACACATTGAATAAGTAAGACTCGCTGTATGTTATAAATTTGTTTTACCGTTCCTTCACCATGGGATCCGAATCGACAGCACGATCAGACGACAAGCGTCGTGTATGAACAAGAACGGTTTCTTAGTGATGCAAGGTACAATACAGACCATTGTGATAACGACAGACGGCCATTATCAATTCTTTGTGATAATAGAGAACCGTTTTAAGCGAAAGAGGAAATTGCTCGATGGAAGGCTCTTTTGTTACAATTGCTTGAAATTGTTTTATCGAGTCGCCCACTACCGGTGACTTAAGGATTGTATCGATGATGGAAATGGTCAACTTGTTGTATGGGTACCAATGCTAACATTTCCAAAATGGAACTAATGCAAAAGTCTAATTTTTATACTGTATGTTCGATTCAATAATTGGTGATGAGCTAAACTCCATGGTTCTTGTGACAGGTGTCCGTATTACTTTAACAGTTGGACATATAAACTCGTAAACACAGTGTTTTCGATATGACGTTACATGTGAGAAAGAACTACCTTGATTTGAACCATTTCATTCCTTACTTACGCATAGACAACTAGGTTCGAAATTTATACCAGGAACAAATGGCTTCGTAATTGAGTGGATTAAGTGAGGCAGTTAATCTTTCAATGCAATACAAACAAATATACCCTTTTTTATTATCACAACCCACAAAGAAAATAAACGAGAATAAATAACCAGTCAAACACGGGTGCGAAAGTATTTTGTATTGAATTTATAGAAATATTTGTTCCTAACATATTGCCTCGTATTGCATGAAATCGGATAAATCAGTAAACCACGATCTTTCAAGAAAAAGAAGTTTGAATATTTGTGAAATAATTGTTGTGAATGAAAAGCAGTTGTTTGTTGCAAGCAACTTCTTTTTTCACAATGATGTACGGAGTCGTGTACAGCAGATACATATTAACCAGAATATACATGCATTCAGGAATAGGTTAGAATACTTCCATAAATCAACAAAAAAGTTTATGTCAAAATTTCAAAACGCTTACAAATATAAAATCCTGTTAATCGCTTTTAAAACAGAGAAACACCATCCGAACAATACGTAGTCGGTATTTACAAGGATGCTGCTTCAATCATCCTTCACGTAACACATATTGTTTCTACCACCACCACATGCCCCTGTCGAACTGACAGTTATGTATTTATAAACAGTATCTCCGGTCTGTAGTCGCGTATCGGGAATCCGCATTCTAACCTCCATCCCAGTCATTCATACTGCAGCACACACCAAACATTCTAACCTCCATCCCAGTCTTTCATACTGCAGCACACGCCAAACACGCAAATACTCGCTTAACTCATTCACTCAACTCACATTATTGGAAGGAGACAATGTTCTCATTTTTCTTTTTATTTTAATCTTCCTTCTCGTGTCATTATTTTTCCAATTGTATCGTCAACTCTAATCTGTGTTTACGTCGTCAAATTGTATGCAATGTTCTGTTTGGATTAAGACATGTCTCACCCTTTCGACCTCAAAATTAGATGCATTTAGGCGAGTTTCTGTGTTGACAATCTACATGACTGTGTTACAGAGAGTATGCCATCCGACCACCTGTCCGTCTACCTGATTGTAATAATGCTCGCTAGACTACAGACTCAATAACGAACAACCACCCCTTGCATTCCCTTTTCGTGTTGATGTGTATTCATATTGCATAATAACTATTTTCCTTTGTTGTGGATCCATTTGTATTTTATACCGGTACGCTGTATGCACAATCAAACAGGTATACCACAGCTCTATATCACGTCATATTATATCAGCCATTCTTGTCGGCACAAACTGATACGGGAGGATCCTTACCTCGTATTTCTTTATCTAGACTTCCAGATCATACAGATTTTATACACATACTCACATTACCATATTCTCACCTTCCAACTTCAAACTAAATTACAGAGATTGGGGAGAGTAACATCATGTTCATTTATTTCAGTTTAATAAGTTAAGTGATTTAATGTATGGTGTGGAGAATGATGGCCACGAGCTTCACATACATATGAACGTGGATGATAAACAATTACAAAAAAAAATATCACCTTGTGAAGAGTTAAAACAACCAACTAATTTCTAAACGGACATGTCACATGAAGCACTATGTACGGTACTATACATGCTATATGTACACGACACACGATGACATGTCACATGAAGCACTATGTACGGTACTATACATGCTATATGTACACTATGTACGGTACTATACATGCTATATGTACACTATGTACGGTACTATACATGCTATATGTACACGACACACGATGACATGTCACATGAAGCACTATGTACGGTACTATACATGCTATATGTACACTATGTACGGTACTATACATGCTATATGTACACTATGTACGGTACTATACATGCTATATGTACACGACACACGATGACATGTCACATGAAGCACTATGTACGGTACTATACATGCTATATGTACACGACACACGATGACATGTCACATGAAGCACTATGTACGGTACTATACATGCTATATGTACACGACACACGATGACCATTCATTATCCTTTAACATCTCACGCTAGACTTACTGTCCTTATGTCGGAAGATTATAATATCTAATTGAAATAAGCTGTATCTATCTTCATGCATTATATACCCACAACAAGTTCTCCGTGACCGTACATGGTTTGCCACTATCGAGATTCTAACGAAACTTGGTAACTGCTTTAACCCATTACCAAACTATAACGACATTGTACCAGTTTGTTGCAGACGACTCTGGAAAACTCGTAACGAGCAATTTCTCCTTTTCCCACAATGTTTTTTTCCCTATCAAAAGATCATTTTCCAATTTAATCACATTTGAAAATGTCGTCTGAAAACTCTTTCAGTTTGGGACAGTCGAAAGTTTGGCATTTGGTAAAAGGTTAACACCAGTTTCCCCGGTAAGCATGTATTTGGAAAGGTCCAAGCATCATACTTCGTGTCGAGGGTTTTGAAGTATGACATGGCCGGTATGAAGACCGATGGTGGCCAATCTCTCATCGTGTTGAGGGTTTAGCAGTATGAAATATCCGGTATAGAGACCGACGGTGCCTAATCTCTCATCGTGTCGAGGGTTTTGAAGTATGACATGGCCGGTATATAGACCGACGGTGCCCAATCTCTCATCGTGTCGAGGGTTTTGAAGTATGACATGGCCGGTATATAGACCGACGGTGCCCAATCTCTCATCGTGTCGAGGGTTTTGAAGTATGACATGGCCGGTATATAGACCGAGGGTGCCCAATCTCTCATCGTGTCGAGGGTTTTGAAGTATGACATGGCCGGTATATAGACCGACGGTGCCCAATTTCTCATCGTGTCGAGGGTTTTGAAGTATGAAATGTCCGGTATATAGACCGACGGTGCCCAATCTCTCATCGTGTCGAGGGTCTTGAAGTATGACATGGCCGGTATATAGACCGACGGTGCCCAATTTCTCATCGTGTCGAGGGTTTTGAAGTATGAAATGTCCGGTATATAGACCGACGGTGCCCAATCTCTCATCGTGTCGAGGGTTTTGAAGTATGACATGTCCGGTATATAGACCGACGGTGCCCAATCTCTCATCGTGTCGAGGGTTTTGAAGTATGACATGGCCGGTATAGAGACCGACGGTGCCCAATCTCTCATCGTGTCGAGGGTTTTGAAGTATGACATGGCCGGTATATAGACCGATGGTGCCCAATCTCTCATCGTGTCGAGGGTTTAGCAGTATGAAATGTCCGGTATATAGACCGAGGGTGCCCAATCACTCATCGTGTCGAGGGTTTTGAAGTATGACATGGCCGGTATATAGACCGACGGTGCCCAATTTCTCATCGTGTCGAGGGTTTAGCAGTATGAAATGTCCGGTATATAGACCGAGGGTGCCCAATCTCTCATCGTGTCGAGGGTTTAGCAGTATGAAATGTCCGGTATATAGACCGAGGGTGCCCAATCTCTCATCGTGTCGAGAGTTTAGCAGTATGAAATGTCCGGTATATAGACCGAGGGTGCCCAATCTCTCATCGATTCCTTGGTCTATCATCAAGAATTATGATGTATGATTGTTTCCTAGATCCGCTCTGTAACTTTGCATGGATTCCTAGTGGTTTCATCCGATTGATGGTGTGTTGCAGGGTTAAGGAAGTACCAGAAATACTTTAACCTAACCTTTATGGAAAAATCTGTAAGCGAAGCGATCGATTTGCTTTACGTTTAACCTACGTGCACGATTGGGTTTTTCCACTCTTTGAACAGATATGTCGCGAATTCCTCATAGTGAATTACAAAAAGACAATACTTTACAATTTAGATCAAAATGACACAGCCATAAGTTCTCTCAACATAAGATTTTGCCATCCCATTTCGGAATGCTTAATTCAAAATGCATATTCAGCAGCAATCGTCTAATGTTAATTTAAAAAAGGTTGAACAAACGAAGACGTAGTTAAAAGTTTTATATTTTGGCTATTTCCTGATAATGAATTACGAAGATTATCTAGCATAATATGTGAGTCGAAGTTAAACAAGACTAGCAGAGGAAGGGGAGATAGTCGGTTATGAGAAAGAAAAACGGAGAAAATAACGGTGATGCTGTATACATGTATTACCGACTAACTGTTGAACCAACAAGAATATTTGATACAATATTAAACTGCATGAATAATTTTATGTGAGTTAATCGGACCCGAACAGTAACAGAAGACAAGTCGTGAGAGAATTGAACGTCCTGCGCTAGTAGAAAACCCGCATACGTTGGTCACGGTATTTATTGCAGAAAGGCTAAAATGATTAAGCAAAGCAAATACTTATATTTACATATTTAATTAATTTTTGATGGCGATAAGGTCATTGTTTGTATGCGGAAAACCCCATGCAGATCTGACATGCCGGATGTGACTAACTCAAAAACCAGGTAAGATCAACAGGCCCCAAAACACGATTGAGCCGACCCCAAAACACGATGGAGTATAACCACGATCTACCAACCAACCACGACCACTCTCCCAGTACGAAAATAGGAGAGGGCCACTAGAGCCAGCTGATCCGCCACCCAGTACGAACATAGATGGCAGATCTGCGAGCCCTACAGCAAGTGTATCGGTCACAAGCCAGCACCCCTACCAATGCAACGAATCATTATAAACCATATATAAAATATGGCTAACATTTGACCTGCACGCCTTTCCGCCACACGAACCTGTTCGCCCCAAAATTCCGACCACACAATCTTAATGTATACTTTCCAGCACGTCTTTAATACTCATGAGCATAAAATCATAGCCTATGTCCGACAGATGGACCCCATCCCTGAAATACAACCCAGGAGTGTCTGCTGTAATGTCAGGATGACTTACGTAAAAACCACCACAAAAAAAACATGACATCATTTTGAATTTGGTAATTTGCTCATCCAGTGAAATAAGTCTTTTCTTATTTGATGTTCAAGAACACAGCCTTTAACTGTAGTTAGGTCATTAGACCCTAAATGAATAAATACAACCTTTGGAGGCCTAGAATACAGGCAGGCATATTGAAGCTTGTTGTTGAGTTCACTCCAATGCATTCCCCTTCTACATAACCATCTCACTCCATTTAAACCGCTTACGCCAAGGGTAGACTCTATTCCCCTAACTATGGTGCGCTGTTCTAGCCAATGAATGTATGAGTCGCCTATCATACACAGGTCTGAAATTATACTTTGTGACCATACAGACATTGGCTGGGGTACTCCAGCCTTAAAAAAAAGAAATGTCTAATATACAAATTTACAAACAAGACATTAAATTCGGATATATTTCGGATATATTTCAAAAACGCATTACAAGACCACCTTCCCATATTTTTGATAGTATCATAATCAATTCCCCTTTTTGCTAACCATGTAGCTGCGCCGATGCGGAATGAATGTGATTAATACTTTGAAGAATCAATGTTTAGCGCACACAGAACCTTTGAGAGAACAGCGCCAAACTGATACCTTGTTAAAGGAGAACCATGCTTATGACAGAACAGAACATTTGTGTTTTGGGTTCTCATTTGCATGTAAGTTTGCATGGCTTTAACCGGACACACTGCCGATTTAATGGTATAAATTCTAACGACTTGCTTCGCTCCCGCCTGGTTTGTCTTAGACTTCCTTAGATCAATAGACATGAGTCCTTCCCCTCGGTCATCCACGTTAATGTGAACATCCGAAGGGGAAAGCCCCAGGTCCAAATCCTGTGGGTAGACCCAGACTAGTTCACTGACTCTAAAAAGGCCGAAGAATGCCAAAGTGAATGCCGCTTGAAACAATGTGGCCTCGTATGAAGAGTTGCAAATTGATTTCAGTTGAAAACAAATTTTTACCAATGTTTCAAATAGAATTGGCATGCGACTATCTTTAGAAGGGTCTAATCTACGGTACCCTTCTAACATCTTCCTGCTACGAAAATTTAATTCCGCATTGGTCATGTTATTTACCTTATGTACAAAAGATATTGCTGCGAGGAAAGAAGAAGCACTCTTAGAGGCATAGCCTTTGAAAGTAGGTAAGCAATAAACAATTCAAGCTGATTAACCTGGACAGGCCAGCAAAGAGCAAGCCCATGCTCAAAGCGGAATTTCTTAAAAATTCTCAATGCATTTCTGTAAGCTAAATGTGTATTCTTTGACAGGCTAGCGGACAATAACTTTAGCGCTCCGTGTCGAAGATGTGCCAGAGGCGACTTGGAACCATCCGTGGAGACCGCTCCGCCTCTGGTGCTAGAGACCTGAACCTTTCCATCTGCAAACGAGATAAGCTATCTGTGATTGCATTTGATGAGCCAGGAATATGTTCTGCATATATAATAACGTTTCATATTGGGTCAGGTTTTGCGACATGTTTTTCTAAACTTCCGTTAAAGATGCATCCTTAAAGCAAATAAATCTGTTCAACAATTTATATTGCACGCAACCTTTATAAGTAATATATTGTTTGCCCAATTGGATACAATATATATTGATGCAAAATGCATAAGACAGATTGCAATTGCTTTATGGAGTATCATAACCCGACTATTTTATCTTAACTCCAATCAAACTGGTTTGAAAGGCTGTATGCCGCAATGCGAGGCATCTTACTTTGTTCTTTTTCTATTCGATGTGGAGAGAAATTGTTCTTTACAGCATCGGTGGGTTCTTATAGAGCTCAGTTTTGTAATGATTTATTTCGTCTGCCAACATCATCCTCAATCAAAAGATAGCCGAACTGTCCCGCAGATAAACCACGTCAAATGGCGAGAGAGCCCTATCCTACACAAACTCTTAACCCTTTACCAAACACCAAATTTGCTACTGTCCCAAATTGAAAGAGTTTGCAGACGACATTTCAAAATGTGAGGAAATTGGAAATTAAACTTCTGATAGAGTAGAAAACATTGTGGGAAAGGGAGAAATTGCTCATCGCGAGCAATTTTTCCTTTTCCCACAATATTTTCCAGAGTCGTCTGCAACAAAGTGGTCAAATATCGCTACTGTTTGGTAATGGGTTAAATAAGCGTGTCTACTTCATACAACTATTGTGCGAAGATTAGAAACAGTTAGCGGCCACTATCCTATCTTCTACACACCATCATAACTATGAAACATATTTTATACCGTTTTAATGAATAACTTAATTTGCCTTTGCAAAATCTTTCAATGTGGAACTATCAAAACTTCGTCATTTGGTTAAAACACTTTATCATTGCCTCTGTCTGAATTGATATATGACTTTGTTCGTAACTAAAGCAACACAGGAAATGATTTTTATTACCCCATTGTGATTGAATCAACAAGCCTATTCTGTATTCATTAATAAACCGTCAATGATTATTTCCACTTGTCAATACCGGGCGTGTTAGAACCATATTCACACGAACGGGAAAGAAAGTACTTCTGTAAACAGTGTTCGTGTATGGCATGACAAACGATACGAAATAGTATAAAAAAATATTCGTTTAAAAAAGCACAAAATAATTGTTGTTGAAAAAAATAATGATTCAATACAATTATTATTTTACAACAATTATTTTTAAGAACAATTATTTTTTAAGAACAATTATTTTTCAAGCTGCAAATAAAATAATGGTTCAGCAATTTGAATCATGGGATACATTAAAAAAATCTAAACGTGGGTTTTATTGACCGAGACGGAATACAACAAAATGAAAGCTGATCGAACCAGTTTCTCGGCCAATGAAATCCGCGTGTACAAACGGGCTTGAATCATTATTTTTTTTTGCAGCGTGAAAAATAATTGCTCTTAAAAATAGAAAAAATTACTGTGGTAAAATAATAATTGTTGTAAAAAAAAATGTTTTTGAAATTTAATTTTGGTCAAAAATAAATGTTGTAAAAACAATTGTTATAAAAAAAAATGATTCAAGTTTTAAAACATTATCTTTTAACAACAATTATTTTGTGTTTTTTTAACGCATATTATTTGTACAATATTGCAATGTTTGTCACGCCATATTCGTGTCCGCTTGTGGTTTTCTGAAAACACGATGCTAGCATGACTGGAGCTCCAGGAAGGATTCAGACCTAGGCTGATCCAAGGCAACTTTCTTAACAACTGTCCGAGTTATGTTAGCGATAAACGACAGATATTTTATATTTATAACAATAATTAGTCATTTGTTTGTTTTGGCTCGAATACCATTTTTACCAATTAATACATGTGGAAGGTTTTAGCACATCGACAATTTGTTTGAATCAGTGTTTCGTGGGTATTAACATCAAAACCCGGATATTGTCTTATGTGTTCTTAATGAAAGAATATAAAGGCACATACAAGTATCGGACACGACAGCGCATACTCTCTAACTCCGACGAAAATACATATACAACAGCGGTTTTAATTTATAATGTCTTATCACAATTCGTTAACCAAGTGCTGTCAATATTATGATGACTTCTATTAAAGGATGTGAATGTTCACGGTGACTTTTCACCAATGCATGTCCAACAACACACCAAAGTGTATTTCCGAGATACTACTGACCGTGTGTTCGTGTCTATAATGATCCTTTCCCAATGCCCTCTTGTGGCATGATACTTGGTCTGTACATTTGTCATTTGTTTAATATAATCATGGCGGTCGGTCGAGCTGTCCATGTTATTGTATATCATCACCAGAGTTGCATATCATTGGTCTTAGTAACAAACTAAACTGTTTGTTAACAGCAATTTCTTTAGAGGCGGTTGTTTTACACATGATACAATTTGTAAGTCAAAATAAAATGTTGAAACGAAACAATTTTTGTACTGTGGTGTGATATTATATGAAACTTAGATACTTAAGGAAAAATCGATTTAAATGTGTTAATATATATCTAAGTGTGCAGAGACTTTATTCCATCGATTAAAAAACCATCCCAACGCTTTTGAATCTGAATACCTATTTATTCATTGTACATTTATAGCGGCTCTAAATACTTCAAAACAGACAAATTATACTTCAAATTACTATCATTAAGTATGCCTCATAACACAATATTGCTATACAGTTCTAAAGAAACAGAATTTCCATATCTAAGTCACCTCACATCTGTGAAGAGGTAGCTTTAAGTGTGATTTGCAATCTTGTGCGAGGCACAGAGCGTCAAAAGGGAATTGTAATCGCAGACAACATAACTATCTCTGCACGCACTTCAACACTTATCTGTTTATGATTGAATGATCCGATGCGCCTGTCTCCGAATTCACGATTTAGATGCGTTTCTGAGAACCACCATTAGACAGTGTGTGCAGTAAAATAGGGCCTCTGAGATAAGTTATCACGGCGAGGTTAGATAAACAGCATTTAAGATTGCATCCAAATGGACTTAGAATTACCACACAGTGAATTATGATATTGGTCCGACTTGAACATCGAACACTTAAAACATTTGGAATTATAAAAATGAGTTATTAAGATTATAATCAAACTATATAGAGTTCGCATTTGCCTTGTGATTTTAAGTGGAAATTATTACTGAGAAATAGTTCGTAACGAATAATTAACCATATTGTAGATATGGGTTTTATACAAAACAAGTATGTGCAAAGTTATGGAGTAACATGGTAGCACCATAAAAGAAATCAATGGGAGGGTAAAGTGTGTTTAATTCAACAAAAAGCTTTCAATATGCTAGTGTTGACTCGTGGCACGCATCTTTGTTGTAACACATGTTAAAATAATTGTGTTTCCAAACTATATAGTCTGTTTTAATCAGTGAACTAATTAATCAATCAATTCACCAAAACACATTTGACCACGTTTGCATTAGAAAATTACAAGAAAGTGGTTTATGTGAAAGATTGAAATGCTCGTGACAAATTGATGCCTCGATTGTAGATTTTGTATTTTTCTTTTTTAAAGAGTTCAACGATCGATTCAGCCTGAAAAGTCAGTATCGAAAGTCTTGTTCATCAGCAGAACTTGCACAGTGGGACAACACCTTAACTTCCAATAAGAAAATACCTTATTTCTATTTCCCAGGGTTAATGCATTTTTACGGCGTGAAAGTTTCTGCTGGTGAAAACTGATCTTTGAGATATATTTGGTGTCAAAGACAGCGTTGGTATACGGTTCTACCATACGATGTGTTTTGTGTTTATCTAGTTTATTAGTAGACATTGTCTTTCTAAAAGATTGCCTATGTATGAAAAACAAAATCAGACTACGACGTAGGTTTCTTGTCTTTGTATTTTTACTCTCACTTCTTTATTATTATTTTATTCTATTTTGATGAATATCAATGTGATAAACCATGCAAACGGGATGATTTGATTTGTGAAGAGCTTTTTAGTATAACTGCTATTTATGCGGATTTTTTACCAATGATTGTAATGAGAAAATATCGGTTTATATTGAAGTTTTCATAAGCAAAACAGTATTTCATTTAACTGGTTTCCAAAGTTTTATGCAGCAAGATTTATACTATAATACCTATATGAAGTAAATAGGGAGTGTGTTAGTCAAAATGATGCTCCATGCACGCTAAAACACGTTCACCTGTTATCAATTTGATTTGCAATAATAATTAATAAGCGCGCGTTTCCGGTAGATAAAGGGACGTTTTGGACCGTTTTCTTTTATTTTGTTACCAGAACGAAATATCATTAGGCCATGAATTCCGCCTTATTTTGAAGTTCGCACCATTATGATCAGAATGAAAGGCTAATCATCCACTATCGAGCCGATCAAAACGTTTATGTACGTTCACCACGTTGTCTGGCGTCAACGAGCGTGACTACGGTGGTTGTCCCGGTAACAAACGTAAGCGTAAAAGAGTTTACTCATCAACATACAGCGAAATGACAAACAACAGTTGGAATCGCCATGAAAGAAAATCCGTAATGTATTCTTGGTTTTTTCGCAAAGAGGTTTTTGCATTTCACAAATGGTTTACATTGCCTTCGTTTAACTACATTCTGGGATGCTCTAAACAAGGAATACTTCATTAATCAAGTCAGCCCCTTTACTGGATCTACATGTTTGCGGGTTTATTGGAACAATCAACTGGTAACCTACAGAAGGTTAAATGGTGATTTGATAAATCCTTAAAACAGTTAAATATGTTGCGACTTCTTCAGTAGGTGATGTACGAAAGTTTGGTTAGTGAAATGTAATAGTCTGAGCTAATTGGATAGAAATTAGACATTAACATTTATTTACTCCCAAACCACACCTCTCTAAAAGAGTCTCTTTATGGCCTAATATTCGGAGCCAATTGGATAGAAAATAGACGTTAACGTTATAATCCTTATGACGTATACGATTTGACGTCACTTTACATGTGTGGTAATAGCGTCGTTACCAGGCGAATATCAATTGCCATATCGTAGTTACGTACGTACTGCGGAAATCTCAGCGCTCTTTATCATATTATTATTTTGTAATTTAAAACTGTTAGATTGTATCGACTATGTCAGAATTAGAGGAAGCACGTTTACAATTAGAGGAAACACGTTCGGAATTAAGGACGTTAGGACATGAAATTCTTGAACGAAGCAGAAACTTTGACTTACTATGTGAGTATAAAAATGCATAATTCATATTTTGTGATTTTACACACTCAATCATAGATACTTTAAACACGATTTGGGAATACTGCATTTGAAATTGATGGTTTGAGAATACTGAACACAGACGCTGTTAAATTATCATTGAAAGTTGGAAATATTAGAAAAATCAGCCCAAATTATGATTAAAGCATTAATCTCAAGGATTTATGGGCTATACGAAAGAAGATGTTGGTGTCTTACAATTAAAAAGTTTAAATTAAAAAGATTTCATTATTTGTGCAAACAAGTAAACATTTACATTGAAATTTGTTCAAAGATTATAGAAATCGTAGATCCATATCAATTAAGGAGAAAAAAATCTAAAAGCTCATATTATCATTGCTATCGATAGAACCATATAATCTTTAAACATGCCTGATGTATCTGGTATCATTTAACAGTATTGTTGGTTTCTAATTTGGTTTGAGTAAAACATGATAGCCAACAGTTTCAATATTGCATTTCACCTATTCAGTTAAAATTATCACCAGACAATACCTTACCGGTAAAATAGTACTTGTTATCTAAAATTGTGTTTCCAGCAATTGACACAAAAGGAACAATTAACATTTCGATTTTAAGAGATTACATAAGAAGGCTTTAATATTTAAAAAAAAATGCAATATTGGATGTTCTTTGCAAGATAACTGCTATTATTGAAAGCTGGACACAAGAATCAAGGCTTTCCATACTGCTTCTAAGCAAGATTGGATTTATGCTTTATTTCGACACATTTATTCCAATTCTGCGAGTAACAGAGTCCACATTGCGACTTTACATTTATCCACATTCGGCGCGAGTACTGATTATGTATCTAAGAAACCGAAGTGATAAACATCAGTTGTAAGAACTTGTCTCGCAGTCGATGTAAAAATTCTAAAACCAAAACCCTATTTCTCCAATAGATTTTACATATCAGTAAAATGGATTGGCCTCTTTTGTGAATATCAGAGTTTACCCTAATCTATATCACATGATTAACTTCATGTTGAATTTATCCTTTCAGATAGAGAAGTCATGGCGAAGAGTTACTTGATTTTTGTGGATGCAGGAGAAGCGGACGATACTGGTGCTGTACATGTTGGTGATGGGGACGGCTGTAGTCAGGCAACGTCGAGTAAGATCTATGATGACACCATCGGGAAAAGTTCTCTGTCAGGACAAGATTCCGATAGAAATGTTCAATCGGTCTTACAGCACTTGGATACCAACAACACTGGCGATGTTTCAGATACCATAGTGGCGACTTCTGTGTCAAGGCATGGTTTTGACAGTATTGGTCAACCCAACTTTTCAAATATTGAAGGAAATGTTTCAGACATCATAGAAGTGATTTCCGTGTCCAGTAGCGATTCCGAACTGGACTTTTTATGTTTTGCTGGTGATGTCCCAGATATCCTTGAAGTGAATTCCGTGTTAAGTGAGGTTTCCGACATTTCTGATTTAGCGGACCTCCAGAGTATTGCTGGTGATATGCCAGATATCGAAGATGTGTTTTCCCTGTCAGGTCACGATTCTGACAGTGGATACGGTGGTTCTAATTCCAGCATCAGTTTGATCAGCGATTTCTCGTCTTCGACTGCCGAACTACGCCATAACGAGGAAAATCAGTTTGGATACATTGTAGCTCCAGAGCATGTGATTCCCCTTGACTACAGGTTACTATCAAACCAGTCACGTGATCCGACACGTGGTGTCTTCGATTGGAGGGAGGACGGATTTATGTTTGAATGGGAAGATCGATTCGACAATCATGGGTACAGCTATTATACAGATATGCTGATAAGAAACGAGGGGTTGCCACTCAGGGACTGTATGAGTGAAATAATTCTCCCGGGCGACAGGAAGAGGAAGCGGACTGACCCAGATCAAGGACTGAAAAGTTGGAGCGATGTCGATTGCTCGTACGTGTGCAAGAAACGAAAAGTGCATGATGTTTAAAATGAAATAAACACAACTGAGATAAAACGTTTATCATCTCGTTTTTGTTGAATTTGGTCTGTATGATTTTTTTTTCTTGTTATGCCCAACCTCAATATCCACTTATTTCACAGCAATTGTCGTAAGCTTGGTGAAGCTCCATATGTGTTCAAAGAAACATTTTAAATAGCCGAATTGACTAACAACTTTAAACATACTCGCTTTAACGATCCTGTATAACATAAAATGGAATTATAGTCTGAATTTTGTCTCAACTGTTTCCATCTCATTTAAAAAGCAATTGAAGAAAACATTGCCTTATCCACAATGTGTTTTTTTTTGGCTTACATTTTGAACCAAAAAACGAAAATAAGTGAATACGTTATTGGTAAAGCAAGAATGATTCGAAGACAAGCTTAGATTTTTTCTTATAAAGGATACATTTCATGTACACCTCCCCTCACCAAATGCAGATACATGGATTGATATAGATGGAGTTTTAAGCATGTTTCAACAATGTTACAGTTCTAAATCACCGGCCGGTGTACCTATCCTAGTATATCTTTGTCAGTTTTACGAAATGTTCTTTCCAAATCATTGACTGCATCCACTTGAGCAAATGATTGTTCAAAGTAATATAATGTCGTATAGGCCTCATTGTACGGAGGAAATTATTTTGACAGTGCCAAAATCTTGCCTTCGAAACCACTTCAAAGTAATACTCTCAACCTTTGAACTATCGAGGCAATCTGAACACATCTGGGTTATCCAATGAAAACACCTCTGAAATAATAGGGATGACGCCATATTGTTTCCCACGAGAATGACGTCACTTTACTTTCGATTTCAAAAAAAGATCTTAAATGTGAAATCTAAAAAGTCGTTTAATTTGATTAAGGAAACAATTATATATGTCACAACTTGTAATTTCGCCATTTCGTATGAGTTACCAATAAAAAATGATGTCATACATATTGAACTACTTAACGTTTAGAACGCTTAGAAAATGTGTTATACGCCGGGGCCGTTTTACCCGGAAAATTGTTACCCTACACTTATATCCGAGCAATCGGAACTACTCGGGTATTTCCGTGAGCTGTGAAATACACCTCGGATATAAGTGTAGGGTTACAATTTTTGGGGTAAATCGGCATCCGGCAATTAACACATTTTCTAAGCGTGCACGTTAAGTAGTTCAATGTGTATGGAAGTGTTGGACATCCTTTTAAATCATTTTTTTTTCAGTAACCGTACCAAATGGCGAAATTGTTGTTGTGACATATATAGTTGTTTCCTCAATCAAATTTAACGACTTTTAAGATTTCACATTTAAGATCTATTTTTAAAAACGAAAGTAAAGTGACGTCATTCTCGGGGAAAACAATATGGCGTCATCCCTATTATTTCAGAGGTGTTTTCATTGGATAAACCCGATGTGTTCAGATTGATATCCGAGGTGTATTTCACAGCTCACGGAAATACCCGAGTAGTTCCGATTGCTATCGAGGCTCGGCTCCCATGTTGTTAGAAAACAACAAATAAAGACCATATACTGACTTGAATTCGCCGTATACATATAAACGTAAGGAACATATGAAATGATTCCTCGCAATTTATAGATGATAAAATCAGCGACAAAGTGATTGTTTTCTAGATTTACATGTTATCTTATGGTAAAACCTGATACTCCTTGTTTCGTCCATCCAGAGAAACCGGTGGATTTAGCACTCAGCACTTAGGGATACCTCTAACTCAAAGCCATCATTAGCTTGTATATATGTACCATTTCTTTAGATTAGGTATTGGCCTTTAGCAATTAAAAGCAAGTAAGAGGGTTGCATACGGTCAACACCTAACACGACAAATATTTCAGGCAACACTTTATTTATCCTTAATAAATATTAAACTATTTTTCAATTGTTAAGAGTAAATGACTGAAGGCATAAGCAAAATTTAGATTCCCACCCACCCCAAACAGAATCTGTTTACACATACATTACTTCCAAGCTACGCCCTGATACTATACAGTCATACCATTGCAATGTTCGATGGGTTTTCTAAATGATTGTCATAACTAACTAACAATAACGCATCTAAAACATCATGTTTCAGACTTGATTAAACTATCCGCTACCTTGTCGGTAAAGAATCGCTTTAACATGAAGACTTGTCCTAAACCAGTCATTAAAATAACCATTGTTTGTCCAACAGACCACCAGCTCACGTGACCGAGCAATCCCTCCGCTAGATGGCGTCCTATCGACTCCTTCAAACGGTAATCTCGTTGGTGTTCCACAACTGACGTCATCTTGGTGTGGATTTCGTCACACGAACTTTCCATGGCCGTCTTTACGAAGGGTTTCACGACACCGGCCTCCCCTGACAGTGTGTTCATGTCGGCGGGTCGCAGGTCGAAATACACCAGCTTGTGGGTCCAGGTAGAAAACTCGTTACCGAAGCAGAAGGCAAAGTCTCCTCGCGACGACTCGAATTCGAACTTTCCGTCCTTGACCTTTGATTTCTTGTGTAGAACCTTGCCATTGGGGCTCTTTACGGATACGTCGACGTCGTGTTGTCCACCCCGTATAACCCGGTACTCAAACACGTACTCCCGGGGCCCCTCAAACCTCTCGTGTAGACAAAACCGCTTCTTATCCGGCAGTTCGAATATCAGCGAGGTTCCATTGGCCTTCACCTCGTATAGGGTCACGATCACGACCATGTAGAGTACAATATTGGTTAACGTTGTCATGGTTTCTCTAGTAACCTCCAAAGTTCAGAGTTCAACTGTTTTCTTTCAACTTAGTTTTTCATGCACGTATCACACCCCACAAATAATCCTAAGCACATATGTTGGTATTTGAACTTAAGTGTTTGGACAAATCTGTATTACAAATGTCTACGAAAGTAGTGGATGCATTCTGTCTATATTTGTCACTCGTCATATGAGAGAACTATTATGACGTGTACCGTACCTCGTGTTCAGTATTGCATGTGTTATGGATATTATCCTCGGCCATTCAATACCTTTCGAAGGCTGAGGCCCTGCTGTGAAACGGTATATGTCCTTATTTGTATGTAAGCTGATCGTCCCGGGTTCTTTACGATGACCCGATGGGTAATCGGTTATAAATGCATCTTATAGATACACCATAATTACGTTTAAATGTTTATACTTCGTGGGAAAAGTCCCGGGGCAAAATATTTTGATGAGAATATGCGGTGCAGAATACCCGGTTAATATTTAGCGATACAAAAATTTCTCAATACCTTTCTTTCGACGTCAGTTTCTTACGCTTTATTAACTGAACTGTGTCTCTAACTCGAACAGAAAGTGTATCTATTGAGATTGCGTATTCTTTCTGTGCTAGAAGGAAGGAATCATTTAGAAATCTAACATATTCTCTTAGTCTTAAGTTATTTTGTCATGTATTAGAAAAATGCGAACAATAAAACTGTTGCTGTTTTATTATTCATACATTGTACAACAATTTCAACCATAAAATGTATTTTGAATTGACTTTAAGATATATCAAGCTTCTTGGAGAGACAATGAAATGGGAAAACCACGCTATGGAATGCATTGACCTTATATATCAGCCTCATTAAAAAAAATCTGAAAGAGAAAAAAGCTGATTTATAGAACGACTTCCAGTAAGTTAAAAACAAGAATCAGGAAATTTCAATGTGCTTCCATCTGCTCAGCTGAAAATACATCGGTTAAAAATATAATTTAATCGGTTGCAAATAAATGTTCAGTTAGAGATGACACACTAAGTTGATTTTTATACTTTGTTTAGACAATAATTATGATAACTGGACAATTGTTCTGTTTACGAGCAAAATATTACTATCGTGTGTTATGATAAATTAAGTTCCATACCAATAGTTCGCTTACTTTTTATCGGATGTTGGTTTAGCGACCAAAACCAGACAAACGTTTTTTCCGCATCGTAGCTCGAAACTTAATTCTCTTGTGCATACTCAACAAAGGTGTTACTCATTGATGTTTGATTATAGTTTATAGGCCTATTCATTCCAAATCGTCATCATTAGGTTATTCCGTTACACAGAGTTAGTATCGGTCGATATTCGATCTGGTCCTATATTGACCAACCAGAAGCCAGAATTAATGAGTTTTCCTCTGATTGAGCATGTTCTGTGATACGACAGTGTGGACCTTAGAGGCCGATCGATAAATGCCATGTGTGACAAACTACATAAATCTGTGTAGTTACAATACCACAATCTCCCCCTGTCAGCGCCTCATTAGGACCCGTGCAACAGCTTGTATCGAACCATCGTAGGTCATGGGGCGGGAGGCATTACACGATACTCGCCGGGCGGAAACACTCGAATCATACCAGTACGGAAACTAACAAAATGGCTTATTTCCGGGCGGAGATCACTGCATGTCACTGTTATAAGACACTTCCTATAGCAACGTGGAAAGGAGACGTCGTTTTATGTTAGAACAATTAGCAAATTGTGTCTCAAAGAAGGCTTGTTTCCTTCAAGACCATTCATTTGCTGTAGATACTGAAAACGGAATTATTTTGATCGAAATTGAATCGGTTCACTGGTCCTGTTGCTAGGCTTCAGGACTGTTCCCTTGATTGTTGGGGTCGATACGAGACACGTGTTTTAGAGACCACATTCTGACGTATAGGTCCGATTTGTATAGGCAAACATCTGTTGGGTATCTGCATCGAGTGTTTATGACACAAAACCCTTCATGTCTATTCTCCCGACCCGCAATATCCCAATCGACTTCGGCATTGAATACAAAGGGCCCAAAGGTGGAATCCCTGGCATGGCCAATATTGCAACATGTTTAAACGCAGGATCTCTTACCATTAAAGAATCTTGTTCACATATGAGATATAGAAAAATTTAAATGCCTTAAAACATAACGATTTCAGCACTGGCGTCCACGGAATGAAAAATCGATATTTTTAGCTAATTTGGTTCGAAGAGAGCCATTATATCCCCGAAATTGCAGTTGAAACGAGGCCAATTTCAAAACTGATGCATCGCTTTTGAACTTAAATTTAATTTAAAAGTAGACATCCATTTCATTCTTTAGATCAAGTGGACAATGAGAACTGTGTACGATTCCGAGGAAATTCAGTTATTTATACATGCATCACGATACATTTGTTTTTCCTAATCGCCGTATTAGTCAGAAATGATCGAGATATGTATTGATTGTAAACACACTGAAATGGTCGTCTTCATGCATTAAGGGTAAAGAACATTGTTATCCTGTAATTTTTTTTTTATTTCATTGCATGTATCGCCTAAATCTGGGAACAAGTAACTTTAAACATTTGTATGCATATGGGACAGCAGTGAGTAACAAGGGCCCGTGATCTAGAAACGTACTCAAGTACGAGAGTACTGAAGTACAAGATTGTGCTTATATTGAAAAATGTTGCTCGACTTTGGGTACATGTATTAGCATCGAAGTTAAGTGGCGATCTAGCAATAAACTAGTTTTTTCAACTTTCCAAACTTCTGGCTCAAAATTAAGTGTTACCTTATGCCAACCTAAATGCTGTCCCAGGTGATCGGAAAAATGCTCAAAAAGCGACGTCAGGAACACGGCTTATCTATCTTAGTCAGCCGAGTACGATAACTGTATTAAAGTATGATAAGGTTTTAAGTTTAAATACGAAGTCGTTATTTTTTAACCTTTTCCCAAGCGCCAAATTTTCGACTGTCCCAAATTGAAACAGTTTGCAGGCGACATTTCAAAATGTGATGCGTTTGAAAAATAATCATCTGTTAGGACAGAAATCATTGTGGGAAATGAAGAAGTTGCTCGTTCAGAGCAATTTCTCATTTTCCCACAATGTTTTCCAGAGTCATCTGCAACAAAGTGGTTAAATGTCGTTATTGATTGATAATGGGTTAAGCACTGGTCTAGGGACGGACGTCGTGCTGTACTGCTGTTGAAATATTTCGAACACACACTTGAGCATCTAGTGTTCGTATAGCCGAAACATTTCCACTTTGCTTCAAGACGCCTCTCCCACGGAAAAGTAAATGGATTATCCTAAAACACATTGCAAAGAAATTGCAAAGATATGCCGAGGCAGATTTCAACCGAATTTCAACTATACCTCTTCAATCAACATAATACATAACCATTGACTGCTATCAGTACATGTGTGTTTAGGAGGTCTAATGTAAAAGACCTACACGTCCATTGCTCCCAGACATTTTGTCCCAATGTATGCGTCAACCAAACATGAATGATATTATGGTACTCCGAAAATCAATATCAAGGATAAGAATATTGTTTGACAATGAGAGTTGGTGTTTGATTTTACTTCTTTTTTTTTCTTTTTTCCAAAAATCATGTTCAGTATTCACACAAATCTAAGGATTAGGGGGAACAGTTTTAAAAATCAAAATCATCATTTTTATGAAAATTTATTTCTTTTGTACAGATTCATCCAGTGAAATGAATTCAAATGAAATGCAACATCAAGTTCTTTATATAACATTTAATTTAGTTCCCTGAATCTAAAACTAAAATCAAATCAAAAACTATTTCTTACTGATATCAAATTCAATTTTCAAAAAATAATAGTCAAATAATCTAAGTAACAAAAGTTGTCAAATTTAGACAGTCATAAGTAATGATAATCCAGGAAATTAATAACCCATTACACTATGTCCACTGTAACTTAAAACAACATTTTGGTTGAACATGCTGTAACAATATGCCGTTCCTCCATATATACATATTTAATGAACCTGTTTTGAAAGTGTTTAACATTGTGTCAGTTATATTTAATAAACCAATAGCAGATGACTTTACAAAAAGAGGGTAAATTGTCATTTGTTGCAATGGACTCTTCCACTTTAAACACTTTGTTTACATAGATATATAATTCCTATGGATAACTAAACAAATACATATCTGCCACACAACTTGAAGAAGGAAGCCATTTCTCTTTTGTCATAACTTAGATAAGCATCCTTATTTTACCCGTTATCTTGCAATTTACCTTTGCAGAAATCAATGTTTAGATAATAACATGACAAAAGAGCAAAATCGTCTTTAGTTCAAAAGATTAGAAAGTTAGTTATTTGATTTAATTAAATTGATGTCATGGACATTGTCTTGTCATTTTTACAAATGCTACTCTATGTTGTCAGTAAGAGAAATCATGACATTCAAAAAACGTCTTTATAAAACATTCCAGGTTATTTCTCTATTTTAATAGCTTCTATTTGGGTGAACATTAGAACAAATATTTCTTTCATGAACTGACCTAGAAGCTACAAAGACATTAAATTGTATCAACAATAAGTACTGTGTCAGTGTGCTTCCATTTTTTTTAACTTTCAAATTTCCTTACATCTGTGAACAAGCTCCTTTAAAACATAGCAAAACCTTATATGAGAATGACCCTATACAGTCACCTTTGTCAGTTTTATGGGCCTTATAAACTAGAGATATGCTTTAATTCTATTCTAACTAAAAGGACAAACGATAGCTCAAAAATATGAGGTAGGAGCAAGCTGTCTAAAAAAGTCATGTGATATCATAAACACTTTACCCATAGTTACAACAACAACTCAGATTTTTAAGAATTATGTCATAGTACAATCTTAAGTTATATTACTTCATCAACATGGTTCCTGTATTGTACATTGTATTTTGTAAGTGTAATTGTGTAAGTGAAATTTGAAAGCAAAAGGTTGGATGGTTTAGGAGATAAAGGAATTAAACACTAACATAGGACACCACCGGTCTGCCAGTGCTGACATCACTCAGGCGATTAAGTAGATCATGGGTAATTTTCCATGAATTAACTAAATCGGAAAAAAGAAGAAGATAGAACAGGAAAAAATAGAACCAAAGTTATTTTCATGATTTGTATGAAACTTCATCCGATTCTTTCAAGAAAACAACATTAATATTTTCATTCCTAATAATTAGCAATGGTAAATGTTCATTGCACTTTTTCTTTAAAATGTGAATGAGATGATATATATATATATATACAAACAAGAGGATCAATCTTATTAATTCAACTGTGTTTACACTTATGAAGTATCTAGATAATCGCTCTATTCAATTTTCATGATTCAAACAAAAACAACAAAAAACAAAATTGACTGGCTCCAAAAAAAGTTAAAATGCAGAAAGATGCATAACCATACCACATAAGGAGTATTATATGTTCAGGGTAAACAAGTTGAAAACAATGATTCATATAAAGAAAGACACAAATTTAACACAAAGAAACTTAACAGAGTTGAAAAAGGGGCACAAATGACATCCATAGTAGGAGCCTGTACCTATTGGATAGGATATCTATAAGAACTAAGTTTGTCAAGTCTTAACCAATTACCTGCATTAATTATGAGTATGCATGCAAAAACTAAGCAAAGCATTTGTGGAACAGTTAACCCTTTATCAAATGCCAAATTTTCAAATATCCCTTATTAAAAGAGTTTGCAGACGACATTTCAAAACATGATGAAATTGAAAAAAATTATCTTCTGAAAGGGCAGAAAACATTGTGGGAAAAGGAGAAATTGCTCGTTAAGAGCAATTCCTCCTTTCCCCACAATGTGTTCCAGAGTCATCTGCAACAAAGTGGTTAAATGCCGTTATTGTTTGGTAATGTGTTAAGAGAGATGATGCTACAACTAAAGTTTTAAATAGTAACAATATGTGTGGTAACCACGTTGAATAGTCACAGGAAACAACAATAATTTCCATCAATTCCCCCGAAGACACTGAGAGATAAGAGATAATACAAGGTAATGGTATAACTTGTTTTGCCAGAATGAGATCAATAGATAAAAAATACTCTTTACAGTCGACTTAGATTGATGCAACAAAAAGTCTGTTTAAATTCTAATCATGTTGGAAAGTGAAGATCATTTGAACAAACGCCTTTTATCCAGTTTTCTTGTTTGGAATTTTAATATGTGTCTGATTTGAAACAGTTTGAAGACAACCATAAAGTTACACTTTCTTTATGACATTTGATAGACATAATTGCGCGGAAAGTAGGAATCACTCACCTTGTGCAAGTTTTACTTGTACCAAAAGTGTTTTCAAATTTGTCTTCTTTGGGTGCATTAAAACAAGTCAATATGAGAAAGAATGATATAAGTATGACATGGAGCATGATATTTCAAGATGCAGCATCAGTAACATTACTTGTACCACCAACTTTTCCTGAAACAAAGTACTGAGAGTGCATTGTCTTCTCACACTGCCCACTAGAGGTTGGTTGTGGTTCACTTGTCGAGCAACTTGGCCCCTCCCCCATTCCAAGTCCCTGTCTGCGAGGCCTTAATGTGGCTTCTATAGGAGTTTTTATACCTGACCCATTCGCCCCAAGACCAGAGCCAGGGGCCCAACCCATACTCTGTAACATTTTGTTTCCAACATTAGTCTCCGAGATGGGGTCTCCAGGGATAGCAACAAATGGTAACCCTGTAGAAAAGGGAGAAATAGTTTCTAAAGTGAATGCTAAAAACATATAAGTTCTTTGAGAGATAACTGTAACTATTGTTGCATTCTTCAATTTCTATCGCAGAGCTAATGAAATATCTGCACACATGTCAAGGTGAGAAAACCACAGACCAGGGTACTGTTTTACTAAACAACTTAAGGAAAACATTTGCGTAAGTCATAACTAATACAAATGTATAGTACTTTCAATGAGAGTACAATATTGCAATGTGACACGTCATTGGAAGCGTCTCAGAGATGGTCACAATGGTCCAATAGTAGGTCTGACTGAATCCTTTGACATGCCTGAAAGCCTTTAAAAGTTATAAACAGTTTGCATGGTAATAATGTTAAAACAAATAAAGAAGCAACATGTGCACCTTAGAAATAAAAAATGAAGGCCTGATAAATTGATTGATAATTGATATGAATTAATCTAGTATGATATTTACTAAAAGACTTCTGCTTGGAAATTTCTTTGATGAAATAACCATAATTCCATTAACATAGCACTGTTAAGGCATTCCAAACAAATAAAACAAGAAAGGGAGGGATTGACAGCTCAGATAGAAATAAAGGAGTTCCTGATAAACATGAAAACTTTTAAATGCTTTTCATCCTTTTATATATTTCTGTGTTTTTATATGCTTTTGTACTCATATATCATTTGTACTTTTATATACTTTCCTACTTTTAAATCTTTTTGTACTTTTGTATGTTTTTTCTACTTTCATATGCTTTTTCTACTTTAATTAAGATTAAAATCATTTAGTATAAATTATTTCTATTTGTCACAATGCTTTTAAACAGATCTAGTCAGTTTTCTTTTGATGTTTCCTAGTATGATCTCCTGTTAAACCTTAAAATACATCAATAGACGTTTACCCTTATCCACTCACACTCTGTAGGAGGAGGAGTTTTTCTTTGACGTTTACTCTCTGTAAGGGATGAACAGATAGGGTTTCCGTTGTTTACCCTTATCCACTCACCTACCGTAGGTAGTGGAGTCTTTCTTTGACATTTACTCTCTGTAAGGGAGCTACTGATAGGGTTCCCATTGTTTACCCTTATTTACTCACCTTCAGTAGAGGGTGGAGTCTTTCTTTGACGTTTACTCTCTGTAAGGGAGCTACTGATAGGGTTCCTATTGTTTACCCTTACTTATTCACCTTCAGTAGGTGGTGGAGTTTCCCTTTGACATTTACTCTCTGTAAGGGAGCTACTGATAGGGTTCCCATTGTTTACCCTTACTTACTCACCTTCAGTAGGTGGTGGAGTTTCCCTTTGACGTTTACTCTCTGTAAGGGATGTACAGATAGGGTTCCCATTGTTTACCCTTACTTACTCACCTTCAGTAGGGAGTGGTCTTTCTTTGACATTTACTCTCTGTAAGGGAGCTACTGATAGGGTTCCCATTGTTTACCCTTATCCACTCACCTACTGCAGGTGGCGGAGTTTTCCTTTGACGTTTACTCTCTGTAAGGGATGTACAGATAGGGTTCCCATTGTTTACCCTTACTTACTCACCTTCAGTAGGGAGTGGAGTCTTTCTTTGAAGTTTACTTTCTGTAAGGGATGTACAGATAGGGTTCCCATTTGTTTACCCTTAATTACTCACCTTCAGTAGGGAGTGGAGTCTTTCTTTGACGTTTACTCTCTGTAAGGGATGTACAGATAGGGTTCCCATTGTTTACCCTAACTTATTCACCTTCAGTAGGGGGTGGAGTCGTTCTTTGACGTTTACTCTCTGCTCTGTAAGAGATGTACAGATAGGGTTCCCATTGTTTACCCTTACTTACTCACCTTCAGTAGGTGGTGGAGTCTTTCTTTGAAGTTTACTCTCTGTAAGGGATGTACAGATAGGGTTCCCATTGTTTACCCTTACTTACTCATCTTCCGTAGGGGGTGGAGTCTTTCTTTGACGTTTACTCTCTGTAAGGGAGCTACTGATAGGGTTCCCATTGTTTACCCTTACTTATTCACCTTCAGTAGGTGGTGGAGTTTCCCTTTGACATTTACTCTCTGTAAGGGAGCTACAGATAGGGTTCCTATTGTTTACCCTTACTTATTCACCTTCAGTAGGTGGTGGAGTTTCCCTTTGACATTTACTCTCTGTAAGGGAGCTACTGATAGGGTTCCCATTGTTGACCCTTACTTACTCACCTTCCGTAGGGGGTGGAGTCTTTCTTTGACGTTTAATTTCTGTAAGGGAGCTACTGATAGGGTTCCTATTGTTTACCCTTACTTACTCACCTTCAGTAGGGGGTGGTGTTTTCCTTTGACATTTACTCTCTGTAAGGGAGCTACTGATAGGGTTCCCATTTACCCTAACTTATTCACCTTCAGTAGGGGGTGGAGTTTCCCTTTGACATTTACTCTATGTAAGGGAGCTACTGATAGGGTTCCTATTGTTTACCCTTACTTATTCACCTTCAGTAGGTGGTGGAGTTTCCCTTTGACATTTACTCTCTGTAAGGGAGCTACTGATAGGGTTCCCATTGTTTACCCTTACTTACTCACCTTCAGTAGGGGGTGGTGTTTTCCTTTGACATTTACTCTCTGTAAGGGAGCTACAGATAGGGTTCCTATTGTTTACCCTTACTTATTCACCTTCCGTAGGGGGTGGAGTCTTTCTTTGACGTTTACTCTCTGTAAGGGAGCTACAGATAGGGTTCCTATTGTTTACCCTTACTTACTCACCTTCAGTAGGGGGTGGTCTTTTCCTTTGACATTTACTCTCTGTAAGGGAGCTACTGATAGGGTTCCCATTGTTTACCCTTACTTATTCACCTTCAGTAGGTGGTGGAGTTTCCCTTTGACATTTACTCTCTGTAAGGGAGCTACTGATAGGGTTCCTATTGTTTACCCTTACTTATTCACCTTCAGTAGGTGGTGGAGTTTCCCTTTGACGTTTACTCTCTGTAAGGGAGCTACTGATAGGGTTCCCATTGTTTACCCTTACTTACTCACCTTCAGTAGGGGGTGGAGTTTTCCTTTGACATTTACTCTCTGTAAGGGAGCTACTGATAGGGTTCCTATTGTTTACCCTTACTTATTCACCTTTAGTAGGTGGTGGAGTTTCCCTTTGACATTTACTCTCTGTAAGGGAGCTACTGATAGGGTTCCCATTGTTTATCCTTACTTACTCACCTTCAGTAGGGGGTGGAGTTTTCCTTTGACATTTACTCTCTGTAAGGGAGCTACTGATAGGGTTCCCATTGTTGACCCTTACTTACTCACCTTCAGTAGGGGGTGGTGTTTTCCTTTGACGTTTACTCTCTGTAAGGGAGCTACAGATAGGGTTCCTATTGTTTACCCTTACTTATTCACCTTCAGTAGGTGGTGGAGTTTCCCTTTGACGTTTACTCTCTGTAAGGGAGCTACTGATAGGGTTCCCATTGTTTACCCTTACTTATTCACCTTCAGTAGGGGGTGGAGTTTCCCTTTGACATTTACTCTATGTAAGGGAGCTACTGATAGGGTTCCCATTGTTTACCCTTACTTACTCACCTTCAGTAGGGGGTGGTGTTTTCCTTTGACATTTACTCTCTGTAAGGGATGTACAGATAGGGTTCCCATTGTTTACCCTTACTTACTCACCTTCAGTAGGGGGTGGAGTTTTCCTTTGACGTTTACTCTCTGTAAGGGAGCTACTGATAGGGTTCCCATTGTTGCTTGGCTTCCCATGCCATAATAGTTTTCCCTGAATATTGTTCCATTTGTGACGTTCTTCAATAAACCGTTGTACTGTATAGCTAGGCATCTGTAATGGGACAAATAGTACAAACAAACCAACACAAAGAGAAAATGATAAAAACAAAAAAAAGTAACTTCTTTTTCCAAGCTCCTTTTAAGTTGGATATTTTTTTTCTTTTCACATAAATTGCAATCTTCCTTTAGTAATCAAACAGGTGTTGATTGGTTTCTGTCAATCATGCGCTTATACATTGTCAATTCTAACTTAATCATCACAGGTAGATCTTCTTTTTTTTAAGAATGGTATTCATGTATACTAACCAACTAATTAATTGTTCATAGTGAAATCTTAGTACATTGTTTCATTCATATTATATTTGATTGCCGATAATGTTTTTAACATCAAAAGATTAGAAACACAGGCAATTTGATATTGTTTCCTTTTCTCTGTAACAATAATGCCTTGGCATAGGTAAACAACTTTTCTTTACGAATTCTTGATGCATATCCTATCTATACATTTAAGTAGAAAAATGCAGGTAAAAAAGGAGAACCTGTTTCTGACAAGCTATTTCTACAATTCCTTTGTTTTCTATACTGACCTTTCCTTTCAACTTTCTTCTCCCAAACCTTATCTCTCTGCCACACTGAAATAAAAAAAAATGTACTGAACAACACACATTTGTAACATATCCATATGTGACATGCGTTGTGTACAATGATGAAAAATTTAAACAGTCAATTTTGACTCCTTCATAGCAAGAAAAAAACATTATCAGTACATTGTAAACTGTGTAATAACTGAAAAGAAAAATATTGTTAATTCTAATTTAAGAAATCTGATGCATAATTCATTTTTAGTCAACAAAATGTAAACATGTACGATAGGCAAGTATGAACATGATGGTCAATAAGAACCTTGAAATGCGAAGACTTGGAAAAGCCAGTAATGAAGAACCACAATAGCAACACTTTTTTTTATTTTATCTCCTTTGTGTTACACTCTAACATATTTTAAAATTTACGTCTAATCTTAAATTAAAATGTTTCACTTTATATTGATAGAGTTATTTTACAAAAAAGAGCCTGCACTTACATGCTTCATTATCTTGGTCATGCGAGCTTTAAATGCAATTTGTGACGACTTGGAGAGGTGCTGAAAGCTGCCACTGAGTATTTTCTGGAACTGTTTGTCTGCGCATATAGACTCGTCCCCGCTGTGACTGTCCACTTGCTCATTCTCCCACCAGGGGATCACACCCGGTATTCCACAGGTAGGGCCAGACTCATGGAAAAAATCACTCTGTTCATCATCAGCTGTAAAAACACATGTGTATTCCTGTAACCTTTTCATAAACTTAAGTCTTCGTCAGATTAAGTTTTGTGACTTGTCAAAATTGATTCAATAGCAGACCTTAGGGACATTGTTCTAAATGACCAAAGAGAAATTACTCTTCAAATACTGTCGATAGAATGTGACACTTGCACCTGAAGTTGAATGGAAGAATTCAAAGTTTCAGTAGTTTATCTGTAAACAATGCTCAAGTATATAAATGTATGTTTAACAATAGATACCCAAATTGCCTAAATATGCAAAACTTATTCAGAATCTTACACTTCCACCCTGATGTTAAATTGAAGAATTCCAAGTTTATCAGTAAAAGTGTTCTACTATTTGTATATTAAGTTTATGAATAACAAAATCAAACACAAATGTGGATGATGTATAGCTCCCAATTCTCTTTGTTAAGTCAGGCTAGGAACTCTTAGTTAAGTTGTATATAAGTGTGTATAATGAAATACCTTCATGGGTGTGAGCATAGTCTTCCCCTGACTCAGTGCTGCTACTCATGGTCGAACTTGTACTGCTTCCCTCCCTATAAATAATTAAAGTGTAAATGACTATCATTGAAAAACTTGTCATGTTTCCTATATGTTTTTTACAACAATAAACATCACAAACATAATATCTCTTTAACTCTGTAATGCAATGCCTATATTCTTACAATAATTCCATTTTACTTTAGGTTCTAATAAGCTATGGTGTCTGAATTAATAGGGTGTCCGAAGTTATTGGGTAATTACGGTACATCAGTCTTTGGTCATCCTTTATCTGGTTCAAAGAACTCTCTAAACTTCCAAGGACCTCTCTAGCCTAATGTTGTTGGCCTTCTGAGTTTGAAAACCCATGAAACCTCTCACATTCAATGAATGGTTATTACCGCAGTAATTGAGGATTAGACTTTTCATGAGAGATAACCTCTTGGCTGACATACTGAATGCCCATGGTTCTACCCGGCTTGATCAGTCCTAAAGTTAAGCTTTTGGTCTTCCTCCAAAAATTATAAGACAGGTATTGCCATATCACTGATACACTGCTTAATATGTTTATGTGTATACTTTTGGTTGATGTGGAAACAAATAATTTTTGAAATCTACTTTAAAGACTTACTGTGAGTATGACCCCATCTCCATGTTGTCCTCATCTTGTTCCTCAACTCCCCCATTACACTCTGTCTTCTGTCTAGAGCTTCGCTTCCGTTTCCCTGGATACGTGTCCTCCACACTGCTCTCTTTACCCTGCTGCAGATAACCAGCTCCATCCATCGGGCTGGTTCCCATACTACAGTGGGGCAATTTCACCTGGCGATGATACTTGGGTTTGGTTAGATCTAAACCGTCGTCCTGGGATTTACCAGGATCTGGGTCTATCGCCATTGATTTATATTTCTTTCGTCTCCGCTGGGGGCGAACTGGAGAAAACATGCTCTCATTGACGGAATCCGACTCAACTTGTGATGGTACGTAGTTCCCACTGAGTGGCATAGTCAATCGAGCAATGTGCTTAGCCAGGGCCAAGTCATCAGAATCACTCTGGTGAGCACAGTTTTCCATGTAGTCCTTTAATGCTACATCTATGCTACTCTGGGAGGAATCGGAAAAGTTACCAATCTCTGTTGGGTGTCGCCGCCTTCGACCTCTCCGCTTTCGTGGATGTCTTCTTATGCTAGATGACGAGGCGCCATGACCACCATCACTCTTGGAATGTTTGTGAGTAGCCGCTTCTTCAAGCGCCAAACTCAGGTCTTGCACCAGGTCATCCATTTTGCCGACGGAATTAGAAAACACCATCAAGCGTTCAAAATCTGTCACAATTTTATTCTCCATGGAAAGTCTGTGGTCCAGGCCTAGAATAAAATACAACTTGAACATGCATAACACAAAGTCATTCATGTTTAATATTCATTTACAAATAATACTTTCCTTCTTCAAGGACAGAGGTCAAGCATAAGAACATACATTCAATTGTTGCATTTTCTTTTTTAATTTTGGGAATGGGTCCAGTATAGAACAAATTGGGAATTCATACTATTTTTCGCGTAAATTGGGAATTGCTCAGGAAAAAACCAGTTAAAACATAAACTTTATTGGGAAATTGGGAAGAACAGTCAGTTAATTTGATTGAGATTGGGTCTGTTTAATGGTACCAAACATTTAAAGAAAAAAATCACTGGGTTGGCAAAAACTTTTGAACACCCATAAAGAGAAACCCTTTGTCAAACTAATAACTAACGTTACACTATCGGGAAATATTGAGAACATTTTGCATCAGGCAATATCTCCTGTCACGTCAAACTTTCATTTAATTGAGGACGCTATGACAATTTTTTGTCGCACCATTTGAAAGCTGATATTTCCATTATTACAGTAAAACATCAAATGGAATTACTCACAGTTATGAATAAATCCCTTTTTTATCGAGCCATACACGTAACTTGTTGGTATTCCTCATATTTACTTCGTAAGAACGGTTTAATTGACACTAGGTAACAATTTTTCTTCTCCAGATAAACTTCCAGAGTGAAAAATCTAATTTAGCATTTTCTAAATGTTTAACGGCATTTGATGCAATTATTTGGTGGTATGTCAGTTTATTTTACATATCTTGTCATTCCAATTGTCTTTTAAAGGCCATTTTGTGATTTAAATCCGAAAATCAGAACTTGGAAAGTCTGACACTATTTGGATCATTTGAAATTTTTACATTAGATTGCCCCATCAGAATATAAAAAGCAATCTCAGGGTTCTCTCTTGCTAAAATTTTCTTTGCGCCAACACTTGTGCCAAATTCAAAAAGTTGGAGCCAAATTAAAAAAATAGGACCCAAATTCAATAAGTTGGAGCCAAAATGGTCTTCTGTAGAAGGGGAAATCCTTCAACAGGGTCATCTACTGAGTTTCTCAAGTGTTTGTTTGTTCTATCTATTTCTAATTGCTGTTTTCATTAGGTTCTATGGACGAAATCCTCTCTCAAACTCAACATTTGAAAAAGGACATAGCAGAAACAAGACTTCCACCTTGGCGTCATATTATAAGCAACTATTTCCTGTCCTCCAAGCCTCCTTGAAATTACGGTTGTCAGGTGTCAATTTGATTTTTAGTGGGAGGCATATTCAATGACTGAGAAGATCGATTTTAAAGGTCATATGTACAGGTTGGGTTTATTTCATAAAATTAAAATATGAAGTAAAAGAATCACATTGAAATTATTTGCAACATTTTAGCATAACGCATTACGTCATAAATCACCGTCATAGCGCACCGATTAATAAAAGTTCGTATGACTTACTTCCCTTTGTTGTGACGTCACTCGTGATCCACTGAATGCGCCATGTAAAGGGCGTGAAGAGCGATCGCTGGTTAGAATTGGTGTTTTTCTTCAAATAAACGATCCTAAAGTCATTGTTTGGATTGACAGCGCATTTTCTTTATTGAATATGATTCATTTTATAAGAATATCAATTTGAAAAAAGATGAATTAATAATTTAACCCGTGAATTTGCATGGATTTGTTATTGCGTAAACCTGTTCATATGAAAGGAATTGCTTGAAATTTGGACGATTTTCCTTGAATTAAATGATTCTTAAGTCATTGTTTGGCTTGACAGTGAATTTTGTATACTGGATAGTTTTCATATTATAAGAAGATCCATTTGAAAAAATAAATTAGTGACTTAACGCGTGAATTTACAAGGATATGTCAATGCGTTCATATGAAAGGAACGGCTTGAAATTGGGACGATTTTCCTCGAAATAGCAATCCTTAAGTCAATGTTTGGATTGACAGTGCATTTTCTTTATTGAATATGTTTCATATTATAAGAATATTCTTTTGAAAAAAAAGTAAGTGACGTAACGCGTAAATTTGAAAGGATTTGTAAATGTTTTCATATGTAAGAATCGGCTTGAAATTTTGACGATATTTGTTGAAACAGCTATTTTTATTAATATTTGTTGAAAAAAAACCAATAGTACTTTTTCGTCGATGATCGTGTATTAGAATTAAGGTTTTAATTGAGTAGTAAACAAAGACACAGGTCTGAATAAACGAATTGTCTTAACACCGTACATCGTATAACTATTAACTGTCAAATTCACCCTGCATTGTCTTATCAATACATGAAATGAAACGGGAGAAGATCATAAATTGCGAACAAACAAACCGTATTATAACCCAACTTACTTGTGATACGAAGGTTATCCTTTAACTCACATTTTCACCACACATCCAAATTTCAAAACTAAACACTGGCACATTCAAGAGTATTTGTTAAAATCATCCGGCAACTTTCCAGTAACTCCACCCCCAGTAAGAGGTCTATGATTTCGAAATTGATTCCGATGTCGTCTTTCTAGATCAACTGTTAAGAACTTAAGAATTGTTCTTCATATTCACTTTATATTAATGTTCGTTTTCTCTCGTGTAAGTAGCCTTGACATATTGAGCATTTAATTTTCGGACAGGTTTAATAATTAACAGCTAAAACAAAAAAATCGTCATAGTTTATTTTACTAACAACCTTAAATAAACATATTTGAATTTATTTTTTATGATTTTGGAATTTAAATATCAATTTGACAAAACTTGAAATTGATGTTAAAACGTTTTTTTGTTGAAACATAGAGTTAATACCGTTTTGGTGAATACTGATTATCATATACTTATTGAAGTGTCAAACTATTCTAATAAAAAAGACAACATGTTCACTTCTTTGAATATCATAACGACAAAGTATCAGACGTAAGTCACATTGAGAGATAAATATGTCCTGACACCTTATCAATCCAAACATCCTGTGAGAGTTTGGTCTTAATTGGTTATATCTTAACAATGGATTTTTAAGATAAATTTAATTGCCACGCATTGAAAGTGTGAGATTTGCCGCTTGTTATTTCATGTCTGGAATAGCAGAACGTGTCAGACCTGTTAATTAACAACAGGGATATTTAAGAGATTAACGCCAGAGGCTATCTTTCGCCTAAACAATAAAGGACTTGAGACTTGAAACATACAGTGCAAATGTGGCAGATTGGTGTTAATTTGCATCACGACCCTTAATCCTTGTAATGTCCGATGTCTGTTGATTGACCCTTTGTATGTGAGATAAAATGACAATAATCAATTAAATTGTAAACAAAGAGATTATGTTCAAATGTGTAAATTATATTAAGTGATCTTATTACTAAATGATCAATATAAATTTGTATTAATCATGTTTGAACACCTGCATTTCAGTGTGACATACGTCATTTAAACCAATATTACCAATGGCAAAAGAATGAGATGTGTGATTTAAATAATTCCGAAAAGCAGACGCTTAAGTTAAGATCGAACCCATTATCATTTGCGTTGATGAGTTCAGAGACCGTTTGCGGATATCAAATATTCATTACTTTGAATTTTCATTCAAAGACAACGGCAGATAAAAGAAACTTGCTTGTTTTAATCGGTTTGTTATCATAGCAATCAACGTACATTTTTCATTTTGTCTCATTTATGTACAATGGCAACGTTTCTACGATTATGTTAAAACATAAAACAAGTTTTGCAAATAAGAACAAGATGCATGATTGTATGCTTTATCGCTTGATTGGTGTTTGAAAGTGAGATTAGCTTTGTCTGGTTTAAATTGACAGTCTTGAAACCAATACATCAAGGTAAAGTGAATATTGTTGGTGTGTTTCAAATAAGGAAAATATAACGGTTACTCAATAAGTAGAATGAATTTGAAGCGTCTTCATCTGTATAAATTACTTTGAATTGAGTCCGATCATTTAAAGATCATTAAAATCATTTTTTTTGGAAACGCCTAACAATGCGTAAACTTGCCGTCTTCGAAGTGAAAGTAACACAGCCTACTGTTCTTGTTTGGGGAATATATCATTTGCTTATTTGTAAAGTAAACACGGTCCAGTTAACTTATCGAAACTTTTTGCAGCTTTTATGTTCGTCGGAAAACGGGAGAAACTCGCATCCCTGCGACCAAAAGCAGAATAACACCAGAAGACCTGTCAAAATACCATATTCAATATCCAATTTATGTTTCCCAAACACAATTCAACACTTAAAATGTCCGAAATTTGTGCAAAAACACCGTCGTTACTGAGAACTAGATTCTTCTTACTGTTAGTTCATATGACTTTGAAGCACAAATGACGTCACAACAAGGGAGATAAGTCATTCACAAAAATCGATAAAGGTGAATAAAAGTAGTCAAAAACAACATTTTTCGCTTCTATATGAGAAAAAAATCATTACCTCCGTCATAACGAAACCATAACCTAATTCAAAAACGATAATTAAAGAAAATTTTGTTTATCGGGAAATTTGACCTTTAAGTCATTCTTGTGTTAAATGTCACTAAGAGAAAATCATTGATTTCATATACCATAACTTCATAGCATAAATGAGTTTTGGTTATTTGTCAATCAACACAACTGACTTTTCCAATGTTTGATGTCAACTCCTTTAAAAGAAGCGCAAGGGCAAAATTTTGATTGGAAAGCAATTACAGTAATCAAAGTCATAATTTCCATATGATTGAAGTTGTAAAGGCTGGCGAATGACTAAATGGTGTACACCCGAAAGTGTCACCTTCAGCAAACTTGACAATCAACAGGTAATGGACTGAACAAGTGTGAAAACAGGATTATCCCGTATCGGAAGTGGCATTTGATAAACAGGCTGGTTCTATTACAAAGTACTGCAAATAAGGGAACCACAAATACATGGTTCTCGGCTTTACAGTAAGAAAAAAATTGATATTGACTTGAGACTAGCAACCACGCAGTAAACAAGCATCGAATAGTCGGCGCCAGCAGCTTTCGCCAAATTTGTTTTTCTTGCGCCAATTTCTTAATTTTGTCTCAAATGGCGCCATTTGCAAAGGCAGATAACAGATAATAATTTGGAATGGACAATACTTTCAACATTACTATTGGTAAATTTCCCGATAAATTGATCATGTATAACTGTTCCCCCACAATGATACACTTACGGGAATTTAAACTCTACATTTGTCCGACTAATAGGCATACCCGAATACTTGTGTACCTCCACTATGCAACTCGTAATCAATATCATATAACATTGATATAAAATTAATCAGATTATTCATTCCTTAACTGTATTTTGCCAATCTCTGACCCTTGCTGCTGATGCACTTTGCAGGTTCAATTCGCAAAAAAAAAAATCGCAACTGAGAAGTAAGCTCATTAATGCTAAATCCGCATTTTCAATTAACCAAATTGCACACCCAAACTTACATCAATTGTATTCAAATAGCAAGATTTGAGGAAAAGATATTATCAATGAAACTTTAATTTACCTGTTTCATATCTAAAATACACAAAAATGCGGAAAACTAGCTAGGGATCAGCTGTTTCTGGGGAACGTTTAACGACTCCACCAAATCATGCCTCCATTGTTGTTATTGTCACAAAGGATAGGTTTATTTCCAAGGGGGTTTGTTTTTAGGACGCAAAGGATAGGTCTCGAAAGTTAAATGTAAACTGCCAAATACTGATTTTAGTTTAACCATATTCATAACATTGCATTCTTTCTACATGAGGCACATGACATATTTACAACAACAGATAAACATGTGTTTAAAGAAGATGTGAAAAGGCAAAAGATAATTGCAATTGGATTAGTCCACAAGATTTAGCAATATTAATTAGCGATTGACCCTCTCGATCCTTGGTCTATT
This sequence comes from Cerastoderma edule, assembly GCA_947846245.1. NCBI lineage: Eukaryota > Metazoa > Mollusca > Bivalvia > Cardiida > Cardiidae > Cerastoderma > Cerastoderma edule. The sequence continues at coordinate 3,476,411 of OX401404.1, forward strand.
CAAAGACCTAATAAACACAGATAAGCAACTCCCCATAGGTAAAGACCGAACTCCCTTATCATCTCGTGGAGGATGAGATTTCGGGAGACTATGCGAGACTTCCTAATCTCGTCGGCACTGAAGTGTGTCTGCCAGCTAGACGATGTAAACGAAGGTTGAATAAAGTGTAAAAACTAACGTTTATTTTATTAATTTTTCGATAGTTTTAACATTCCTTTATTAGTGTGTTGTTTTTATTAATAATTGCATATGAGACAATTGATTTCCTTTTAACACTGGTGAAACACGTGTTTTAAAATGCGTATCATCAATAGAACCGAAAGTGCTGGAATTGGATGGGATGGTAGAGTATTTGTATAACTCCTCGGAAACAAAAACAAAATATGGGTTGATATAGACAAACTTTGATTCATTACACATAGTTTTATCGACCAATTGAAGATCAAGGACTTTTATACATTTTTGTGATGTTGAGAGGCATTTAAATTCTCTTATCTGGTCTTGGGTTTTTGAAATCATATGGTTACATGTTTTAGTAGTAGAGCAATAGTTTTTGTATAACTCCTCGAAAACAAAAACAAAATATGGGTTGATTTAGACAAACTTTGATTCATTACACATATTTTTATCGACCAATTGAAGATCAAGGACTTTTATACATTTTTGTGATGTTGAGAGGCATTTAAATTCTCTTATCTGGTCTTGGTTTTTTGAAATCATATGGTTGCATGTTTTAGTAGTAGAGCAATAGTTTTTGTCCAACTCCTCGGAAACAAAAACAAAATATGGGTTGATTTAGACAAACTTTGATTCATTACACATATTTTTATCGACCAATTGAAGATCAAGGACTTTTATACATTTTTGTGATGTTGAGAGGCATTTAAAGTTTCTTATCTGGTCTTGGTTTTTTGAAATCATATGGTTGCATGTTTTAGTAGTAGAGCAATAGTTTTTGTCTAACTCCTCATAAACAAAAACAAAATATGGGTTGATTTAGACAAACTTTGATTCATTACACATATTTTTATCGAACAAGGGAAGATCAAGAACATTTCTTCATATGTTTGTGATGTTAAGAGGCATTTAAATTCTCTTAACTGGTCTTTTTTTTAATTTGAATTTATTCTTAGTACTCTCTTATTGTATATAAACTGTATACGTGGAAGATGTAACGATATGTTCTGTTTGGTTCAGCTGGAAATAATTGCCATGCAAAGAAAGTGTAAAATTTGCGGCTAATGACAGCATGTTTGTGTGTGCTGGAAGTGTATGACATCAACATGCTGCAAATCAAGAGATAAAAAGCAGACTCGGGTGCATATTTGTGCGCAGAAGTATAAAGCTAGTTGTTGTTTGATATTATAATTATAACATTGTTGATGATGATGAGGAGGATGCAGATGGTGATGATGATGGTATTGAGTACATTTTTCAAAGAAAATAGAATGTTCCCCATTACGAATTATTAATTCATAGAATATTGTACATGATATGACGCAAAAAAAGATAATTCCCATTTAGAGACCCATTCCACAAAAGTATAGATTTAAGCTAATATTTTAACAGTAAATTTTGCTGCTGAAATTTTCCTCCGTCATAAAATGTAGCTAGACATTCCAGTTTGACACAGTGCAATATTACAATAAGTTATTATCCCCGGTAATTATCACAGCAGGGCACCACAGCTGGTGGCCATCTGTTTATTGGTTTTTGGGGTCGGGAGGGTCAATAAAAGGGCTACCATAGCTTATCAGCGACGGCAGACGCTTTGATTAACAAAATAAAGCGTCTGTATTTACAGGAAGGCGAAATCTCGCGAACGAGATGTCAACGCGAGAAAGAACGGTATTTTGCAGAGTTGCTTATCTGTGTTTATTAGGTCTTTGGTCTATTTTGTAGATTTACATACATTTCTACTTTTTTAGATTCGAAATCTGTTCGATTAGTGATGAGATTGAGTTAATGACTCCACAAGCTTTCTTTGTGATATATTTTAAGTTTGTGATTGCCCGAAAAGCAGTCTCGCATTGTGATAGCTTGACATAAAAGGGGTAGTAAGAAATGACAAATGAGCTTATCAGGCCAGTGTAGGCTATATTGTACTTCTTTAGCCAGTTTCACCTGACTGCCCTTTGGAAAGTTCAAAAGCAATACCGTTTCCAGACACAAATTAAAAATTGGCTTATTCCTCGTGTGGGATAAAAATGCGTATAGGCATATATATGTAGCCCTTTTCGACACAATATGTGTTTACTTTCACCCATCGCACAAGAGTGTTTACTTATAAACTATTCTTTAATATATAAGATACTTTCTCTTGTGTATAAAGATGACTAGATCATCGGCGCAGGTTACCAATCTACGGACATGATAAACACAACATATAAGAAAATGTGCCACCTTTACTAACTTCTGGCAAGAGATACTTACTCGTGCATGGGTCCAAATTGAGTCCCGTTAAAATGAAGACTCGATCAATCCCTAAATGGAAAATATAGTGAATGGTCAACATAAGAGCAGCAGCAAACGACAAAATACATCACAAAAATAGGCCTTCATTTTCATAAAGGTACTGGATAGAAAATCGTTGTGATAAATAGATAATATTTGCCGAGACCCGGGAAGCGATTCGCACTTCGAGATAAACCACCGTAAATACATGTGAAAATGGGACTCGGGACAGAGTTTTACCTCGAGATATCCAATTTTTCGAGATAACGAAACTCGAGATATACGATATTCTTTTATATAGATAAAGATGGGATAAAGTTGGTACGTTGAGCTTACATCGACATATCGCGAAAATCGAGATATCCGATGTCGTGATATCGACAGTAAACTGTAAGTTGCTCATCAGGAGCTTTATTATTATTATTTATTTGTCATTGTAGTTTCTAAAGTGTTTCTGCATCAGATGCATCAAAAGTATGGTATTGTGTGAAATATTGTGTTAATTAAATACCGTGTACAAGATAGAACAGACTAACAGACTAACGAACCTCATTTGTGTGCGGGTTGGTCTAACGTGGTGCTCTGTAACAACCACTTTAGAAATAAAATACCAGTTTTGAAAAAAAAAATACTTCAATTCTCGTGTTTTATGTCAAAAGCGGTTGTAACAGTGCTATCATTCACGTGCATCCTAAATTTTTCAGGGGACCGTTTGGATTAGCCATGACAGTAACACTTGTTTGAAAAACCGAATTGTGTGGCATACTCTTTAATTCTATATTTTTCGACGATCCCAAGCAGAAGGGCTCCATTCAAGAGAAAGAGTTTTTCTGTAGAGATTGTGTGCGGGATATAATATAGGTCTACTGAAGAATTACGGGCGATCTGCCTCTGAGCACGGGACTATGTTTTCTCAGCTATCTGTATAGTCTGAGGCATGCCACACTCTCTTTGTATTGTATATATAAATATCATAATATAAATCTTTGGAAAAGTCTCATCATATGATGCGCCATGATACTGTGGAACTGTCAATCTTCTGTGCAGAGTTATCGTTCGTCCCTCATCATATGGATGTGGAAGTGTAACGGGAACTAATTTATTCGGGTAGACATTTGGGTACTCTCTGCTTTGTGTTGTTACAAACTTAGCCTGGAGTCCTGGCCCATGCTAACCCGCATTAGGTTCGCGGTATACGAACGGGCCAGGACTCCAGGCTATTACAAACTCCGCACAGGAATACTTCCCACTACAGTACAGTTCTCCTAGCCAAAATGAAAAGGGAGATCATGTGTAGGAGAATGATGTAGTTAATGTGTCTGTACAGAGACATAGATAACATGTTATCTATGTCTCTGGTCTGTATGATTTAGCTATAGTCAGTAGTTCACACGTGAAAAAGGTCAAGTGGAGTCATGTTGATCAGGGACATAGATAACAATTATCTATGTCTCTGCATTGATGAAAAAAGTTACTTTATGTGGCAAGTTTGATTCCGCTTGCGTTGCTCAATTATTTTGATGCGTATAAACATTTTCCTGGTAGCAGTCGAGATCTGTACAAACACGCTAAGTCAACGACAAACAACATAAAAGCCTTTCACAATCAGAATTATTTGCATGAAACAACCAGTTAGGGTTATTTCCGTAATACTATTTATATTTGGTTACTGAACATAGACACCATTTTGATGAAAGGAACGGATTCTCCTTTTGTCACAAGCTTATGTTTAAGATATAATCTTCATAATTGACACTGTTTGGATACCGTCTGGTAATCGTTCGGCGTTTGTTTCAGAACAGAATGTTTTGGAGGCTGGCGAGGCAGTGACTACCGACCAAACATCTAATAACAATCGGCCAATACTCCTGTGTTGTTCGAGCGATAACCGGTCTGGCCATAGCCTGGGGTCCCGGCACATGCGTATATCCCCGCACAAGGGCATTTTTACTATGCTGCATGAGAGCTCCGGCTAATGACAGACCGAAATGGCTAAAATCATGCTGGGAATGTAGTAGTATTCTAGGCCTATTTGAATGGAGCACTAGTTTTGCTGTATTATTTGTGTGTCGTGACGTAATATTTGCCCAGGTGATGCCGCCAATGGTTAGGGGACTAATGCCACATTACCCAACCTGCCGTTTCAGGGCTTGGTCAAGCGTCTGGGTATATATTATAACCAACAATCTTCAGTAAGAAACGATTTCTCATGGAAACAGTTCGGTCGTGATTTGTCTTGCGCCAAGGGGGTGTTGGGTTATTCCGACTCAAGTACTCACATCAAATAGGCACAATTCCCCATTCACATGTAGACCGAAAAATGCAGTGTATGAGGATTGCTGGGGACAAATCAAAGTGGTATTTTTTTTTTTACTTACTTTCGAGATAAGATTATGATTTCTTCCAGAACGTCAAATTTTGTGTGATACTTTAAATATACGGGGAACATAGTGTACATTAAATCGTTAAGGGTCGTTCTGTTGAGGCCTATTATCATATCACTTAGTGAAATATGGACTAGATTCTATATCACTTAATGAAATATGGACTATATCACTTATTGTAATATGGACTAGATTCTATATCACTTAGTGACCATGTCACTTAATAAAATATGGACTCGATTCTATATCACTTTATGAAATATGGACGATATCACTCAGTGGAATATGGCCAACATCACTTAGTGAAATATGGACAATATCACTTAGTGAAATGTGGACGATATCACTTAGTGAAATATGGACGATATCACTCAGTGAAATATGGACGATTTCACTTAGTGAAATATGAACTATATCACTTAGTGAAATATGGACGACATGACTTAGTGAAATATGGACGATATCACTGAGAGAAATATGGACTAGTTCACTTAGTGAAATATGGACGATTTCACTTTGTGAAATATGAACGATATCACTTAGTGAAATGTGGATGACATGATTTAGTGAAATATGGACGATATCACTGAGAGAAATATGGACGAGTTCATTTAGTGAAATATGGACTATACTACTAAATGAAATATAGACGATAGCACGTAATGAAATACGGACGATATCACGTATTGAAATATGTACGATATCACTTTAATGAAATAAGGACATACAATAGAAAAAATATGTTTGCTTTAAACGGATCAAGCAAGAACTGCAATAAATCAAGTAATTTGTCAATTGGCCGAATTGTCAAACAAGTGGCCGGAGGACAGGGGTCCAGGTGTAGAGCCTCCGGACACGTACGAGGTTCGTGGGTTCGAATCCCATTGAAAGTGGGTTTCGCCTTGTGATCTTTCATTAATCAACATATTGGTGCTAGTAGGCTACTGGTTATGGTCCAAGAAGCCGAATCGAGAGTGATTAATCTAAGTTGTAAGAACACGTTTAACAATCGGTGTAAAGTTATTAAGTTTAAACTAAACATAACTCCGCATTACGTCAACCATGTGTTACACAATCCCTCATATTCGAGGTCATAACAACCAAAATGTCGAACAGCAGACGGCAGTTATAAAGTATAAAACATGCACGTGCTTTGTGACATGAAAGAGAAACCATCGTGACAAGTGTAACAGAGAAGTTGCTAATCGGAATTCTTTTTTCTTTTTGCGTCACGTACATCCATCTTCCCATCTTTTCGACGTAATGAGTTAGTTCATGAATTGATTCGGGGGATACAATGTTTCTTCCTACTTATATCAAAATAACTGATATATTTATTTACTTATTTATTTTTTTTTTGGGGTATATCAGGTTTTTGCTGCGGTTTGCATAATAAATGGCCTCATTTAATAAAACAATTACTACTCTTTTTATTGACGTTCTATTCACACTTTCAAAAATACATGGAAAATGCATACATGTGAACAGACGGACGGTCCATGTTTCAGACGCTCGGACATGTTTTTGCAAGGTAGACGATCTTCTTAATCTGTTTGAGCCAAACGAAGGATATTATACCCACTCCCTGGCAGGTACGACGAAAAAGGGGGACGAAAAACGTACTATTTGTGCTGATGAAATTTGATAAAACCAAAGGTAAATGCTGCTAAGTATTTTTATGTATACATTAGCTTTACTGAAAACGCCAATATATAAGCAAGTAAACCCTTTTTAACAACGCTGGCCATAAAGCGCTAATACCAGTGGACCGAGAGGTCAAACGCAAAGTTATGCGTGTCTTCTCTCTGTTCACAGGGGTTCATACTTAAGATTTGTTACATGGTCATAATTCACTTATAGTGTATTGCAAAGAACACTCCACGATAGTTATTTGGATTTACAGTCGTTTCCCCGAACGACCGTTTCCACGCAGTTGGTTTATACATGTATAGTAATCGAGGAGTCGTTTCCCCGCAATCATTTTATATATACTGGTGTACCCTAATTCCGTGGTACTTAATGGTTACATGAATAACAGAAAGGAAGGGGAGAACTTAGCTTTCAACATTCAGCTTTTCTAACATATTTCATTCCTCATTTACGATCTTCTCATCATTATTTTTAAATGGAGCACATAAATGCTCTACGTAACGTAAATTAATTGGGTCACTGGCAGCCATTTGCATTTTAAGGTCTTACCCTAATTCCGTGGTATTCAGGTCAAACACATTTTTTAAGTATCAGTCCAAAATAATTAGGGTAAAACATACTAGGAACGAATCATGAATCAATTTGGTTGTGTCTGACCCAAGAATGGTGGAGAATTGCAGACCAAGTCAACAGTGTGAAAGGATTTGTTTAGGGTCTAAGATTTGAGTAAAAAGTGTGAAAATATCGGAGATTTTCGGAGCTCTCTGTAATATGAGGAGAATTTTATTGGATTGAATTGGTTTTATACCAGAAAATCATTCATTCTTGCTTCTTTGGAGTTCTTACATTGGGCTGCGAAAGTAGGTCAGATTGGTGTGTTACTTTATGGAAGCAGTATGACATTATGCAAATACCACGGAATTAGGGATACCACGAGATTAGGGGAATTGACTATAGTATTTATTATACATACTGCTTAATCAGACATCATTAAATAACGTACATAAGTTTTGATGAAAGATGTGTTATGTGTTTGTTGGCACATAATAATGCTAGATGTCACCCGTTATTTGCGACCATTCTGAGTAACTTAAAGCTCTCTCTTTCTGATCAAAGGATAAACTCCTTCAATCTGACATCTTCCAACTGCCTTGAAGTTGAACTGGTACAGTGGTAGTGCTCATTTAAAAAATACTGTGCCAAATTATAAATAATTTACTAATGAATTTCTCATTTTTACACAATGAGTAATGATAACTTTTTGTCAGTTTAAAAAATTTCTGCCACATTCTTGTAATTTCAATAACTGACTGTTTGAATGTAATCTGTGAAGTATACATTCAATACTTGGAGTTGAATTAAATGACTCTAGTCAAACCAATTTGACACGATCGAAAATATTGAGAAAATTTTGCATTTTGGGCAATATCCCGCGCAATCTTTACATCGAATTAATTTGACTAGATATGACTCATGACCTTACAATGGGCTTGGTAGTCCTTCATGTCAATTTTTGTAGACCTGACTGTGTCTTTCTTTGTAGGACTCATTTGCTGTAGAAAGTTATGAGAAAGGAAGCAAAGAAGTTCAGACTGTTTGGACCCAGAACAAAACTATTTGTGTTTGGTGTTCTATCGCTTGAGACATCCTTAGCTTTGGCATCTTATTATATTTACCATAAATTAAATACACATCAATGTAAGTATAGGTTGAGTTGGTGGGGCTTTATGTTTCCATTTATTGTCTCCTTAGCTCACTTATTTAACATTAAAAAGCAACACAGATAAGCCATTGTCATCACTTGAGCAATGTCTGGTTTGAGTTAAAGGCACATAAAAGGAGATTTATGCTATATCAAACTATATTATTTGGTAAACTTTTGGTCAGATTCAAAGAGTTATTACCAAAAAACCCCATCAGCACAACTTAGACGTGAAAGCAAACAAGAAATAAGCCAGATTAACCAGTTTGATAAATTCAGATTGTGTGATTCTTCACCCCTGACCTTGACAGTTGATACACAAATGTTTGAACCGACCAATTAGAATCCAATTTTTTGAATATGTAAACAAACAGGTTGTTGATAAACATGATTGAATTGGAGACAACTACCGGTACATTTCAAGCACAAAATAACTCATGTTAAAAGAATTTATTTAATATGGACTCAATGCATTCGTAAATTAATTCTCATGACTTTTATAAACATAATAAAAGAACTCCATATATTCGTTTAGTAATTTATTTGTACTCCTCTCCTTTGATGTGCCTTTAAAGTGTTAAAGTTTTGTATATAGCCTAGGTATACTCCTTTGCTCCTTTTCACACTTCACACACTAACCCAGAGATTTTAAGAAATCTGTAAAGAACAAGTTACATAGTGACTTGAAATTTCTAACTTCATATATTTACTTGCTTAAATATTACCATAGGGGGACCTTATAGATTATCTAGAGCAAGTTGCAAAACTCTGAATTGTTAGACGCTACTGTTCAGTTTATGTTTAAAATTATGTCTATATTTCTCATAAAGGATTAATGTTAAGCTTCAAACTTCATATGCTAGGTCTACAATCTATTGTAACGAACCGAGCAAATGAACCTCTCAAAGACACAAACACATCTGATCAGTGAAAAACACTGTCATACACTGAGCGGTTGTGTTGTCTATATATATACCCGCATGTTCTCTCAAACAATGCATTAGGTTCCTAATTTGCATAAACGTTCAACGAACGTTACACTATTATTAAGAGACTGTCTAGATTAAAATTCAAAGTTTTGAGTGTATCTACAATTGTTTGTGCCTCTTTTGAACTTGATAGATATGGTAAAGCCTTTGTGTCAGGGTCCACTTTTCTCACAAGTTACGTAACTTCTGAAGCCAGAATAATGCCCCTTTGACATGAAATTAAGTTATGAACATTGAAGCTTTTCATTTTGTTTCTCTATGAATTGCTCTCTAGCACAGTCAACATGATAGTAACACATTTTGTCATAGCTATGAATCCAAAGTACGCTCTATTTATATGAAGTAATCATAACGTTTTTAGAAAACTGGTCATTGCTTCTTGAAACTAGAATCCATTCTGATATAGACTATGGAGTGAACTAAAAAACAAGGCATGCAACTCCTCAATGAAACATGAAATTGTTGGACCCATATTTAGCTTATGGTTATTGTTTTTAACTGGATGTAAAACTAACATCACATTTTATGACACATTTGCATTTGATAAGTAAAACTTGATATTTTTCAGGGTACAGATATGATATGTCCCAGAGGTGGCCCTGGCTGCTAAACTGTAAGATTTTTTTTATATCTATATGGCTTAATATTTCCCATAGAGACATAAGTATATTTACTCCTTTTCCAGAGACATATCTTATTCAGCTTGACAAAAACAATTTCAATGAAGGATCTTTAAGGCAGCATTCAATATACCTTACACTCAGGGTTTTCATTACAAACCGATTGTCAGTGCAAACCATTGGTTAAAATCCCTTGTCCATAGGTTACTTCATGTCCAGTCATAAAGACTGACAAAAAAGGATTGCCTGGCTGAAATGGTTGGATCTCAACCTGAATCTGTATCTTAAAAGCTTAATAAAAACCCGATTACACTATGACATTATTTCCTTTGCTTATGCAATATTTTCTGGTGTTTTACAAAGTAAGTGCAATATGATTTATGTGTATCTCACCACCAATTGATAATGTAGATGGGGAAAACCTGTTAATGGCTTGGACAACAAAAGTTTGGAGTACTGAGAAAAAAATAAGGGCATGCAAATTTGCACTGAAGGCTGTGATATAGGTAGAATGATGTTGAAAATTCTGTTAAACTTTTCATCCAATCAACAAAGAGCATTTTATTTTGCTGGATGAAATTTATATATGTACATTGATTTGTTACCTTGACTATTCAATGTAAAAGGAGAGCCATACCACCCATGTGGGAATTGTGCTCACCTTGGTGTACATCATTTAGTACTTTTCTCACATGTAACTGACATCTTTAAGAAAGATTATTTAACCAGTCACAACTCTGTCTTGAGGTTTCTACAAATTATGCCCCCTTTTTGCTATTAGAAAAAAAATCTGTGTTTAAATGACTATTACACAGTTTGAGATTTTAATCTTTTTAACCCTTATAGCACTGGAACCGACTTCATGCTTATGCAAACAGGTAAGATCTTGGCAAGCCACCAAGTAAATTGGGGGCTGACCTGTGATCTTACCTATTTGCTTCTCTGGGTATCTTTCTTTAACATGATTAATCAGATATTAAAGGTTTTGGAAAGCAGACAACACAATCTGTTTTTAGAAAATTACCCAGCATTCTAAGGGTTAAAATAAAATGTTTTCTGTGGATGAATTGAAAACATCTATCTCTATATTATATTGTTACAAAAAACTGGATTTTTGATACGCTTTTCACCCATTGATAAATATTAAGTGCATGAAGCTTTAAGTTTTTTTGGGTTTTATTTGTAGTTTAACTGTATAATATGTTTTTGTAAAAAAATGATGTTTTCTTTCCATCATGCAAAATCATCGTAGTTCGTAAGAGCCTCTAAGAACCAGAAGACAAAATGGGTGGGGATTCTGAGATTCAAATTTTTAACTTTATTACTCCAAGTGTACACATTTCTGAGTTTTCCCTTTAAAGGGGTTGGATTGAAACTTCACACATGTACTTTTGGTTGTTATTTAGTTAAATCTACCAACCTCCCGTCTTTAAGTTTAACCCATTACCAAACAATAAGGTCATTTGATCAGTTTGTTGTTTACATCTTTGGAAAAACTTGTGGTAAAAGGAGAAATTGCTCTTGACAAGCCATTTCTCCTTTTCCCACAATGTTTTCTGCCCTTTCAGAAGAATATTTTTCAATTTCATCACATTTTGAAATGTCGCCTGCAAACTCTCTCAAATAAGGACAACCAAAAATTTGGCTTTTAGTAAAGGGTTAAACAAATTATCCTTCTTAACTACTAAGAAATTTCTAGTTGAATTTGTTGCTGGCAGTTTGGTATCTCAACAAATACTGAAATGAATGAATGGAAGCTTCACACACTAATAAAGTGAAATAGGATTATAACCCTGGATTGTATTGTATGCAAAATATGCACATTTTTGTACTTAATTAATCCTGGTTAAATTTTTGTATGAAACTAAAACTCAGAAAAAAAACGCTTTCTTCTAATATCCACCTTGAACTATTTATTGAAGAATGAAGTGGGCTGCCTTATTGACATCACAATGATTTATGCTGGTTTTTGTGTTTCTAGGGTACTACACACTTGGTGAGAAAGTCGGTCAACTAGAAACACGACAAGAAGATCTGAAGTACTTCCAGTTACGCAATGGAAATCTGAATACTCCTAAAGAGTAAAAAGGTATTGATAAAGTGACAAGTTGTCAGTTGTGCTGGAACAAAACTATGGCTGGTATACCAGAGAAGGTTATTCAGTTTGAGAAATTCTTGAATGAGAACTTAAAAGGAGATTTAAAGAAGGTGATTGATCAGCGAGATGAGATTTATGGACAGATGGCGGAGTATCTTCAGCTGAAGACAGTCATTGAGAAAATGAAGGATATGGACATATTGGAGGAAGAACTGAAAACCAAAGTAGACTTGGGCTGTAACTTTTATGTCCAGGCAGTCGTTCCAGATGTAAGAAAAATATTTGTGTTTGTTGGATTTGGTTTGTTTGCTGAACTTACTCTTGATGAAGCGTTGAAATTTATAGACAAGAGGACAGAATTTTTGACAGAGTACTGTAAGACATTGTCAGAAAATGCTGCTAAAATAAAGGCCAATATAAGGGTGGTATTGGAAGGATTAAGAGAATTGCAAAATATAGATAACGAACCTACCAAAGAACAGAGAGACATTTTTGCCTAAAATAACTAATTACCTTTCAAGAAAAAAAACCTTTAGCAAAAAAGAACTATTGCCTCCAGTTATTTGTTTTCTATCTTTTTTTCGAATTAAGAAGAATTCCTTGCAACTTAGGAAGAAATTGCTTGTTGTGAGTTTTTTTGTTGTTTTTTGTATTATCCGATGATATAAGTTTTAACTGGACAGAAACTCCAGCATCATGCATAAAGCTACAACTTTTCTTTATGTTTGACGGATGGATGGATTTAATGAGAATTCTCCAACAGCCTGCAGATGGGTTATAATTATTGTATACATTTTGATGGGATTGATCATCAAATTTTATGTGTCATTAAGAATATCTACAGATTACCTAGAGACTTATTTTATTTAGTTAGTTTTTAAACTATTAAAGGGAATTGCTAAAAAATTCCTCATTCAGTCATTCTTATTGGAGTTTTTATTCATATTAAATTGATAGTTTGTTTTGACCCCTGAGTATGATGGTCTTGATCTGAATAAATCATTGACCTGATAAAATTTTTGTGTGAGGAAAGGTTCTGACCATCATTATATAGATGTTGATAGCATTGTAAAATGTTGTGATGCAATGTGAAATAATCTCTTTTACCAATTAAATTGTATTTGTTTTCTCATTATTAGGATTAATTTACACTTACTCGTTATTAATTTGGATGTTAACATCTTTTCTCTTTGGAAAACCATTGACTGCTTCCCCCACTTGAACAACATCGTTCTGTGGTGAGAGACAAATAAGGTATGTCACAATAGATTATAGGCAAAGATTTAAGGTTTATAACATTTGGTCACCATTTGGTTTTCCAGATCAGATTTTAGTCCTATATTGAATGATTGCAAAGAATTTGATTTCTTCCACCTACTGGAGTTATTGACATAATTTGAATGATATTCAGGCAGTCTTTCAAAGTTTCTCCAGAATGGGGTATTTCCCTTTGCTTCATCGATACATATTTTAATCCATCTTCAGCAGGAGATTAATGGATAAGTGTGACCTAAAGCAGAAATCATTAGTAACAAACCATATCTGTCTTTGTCACAGTGACAAAGCAACATATTTAGTTTTAATAGTTTTTATCATCCCTGACTTTTTCTAATGAATTCTCCAGTTTATCTGCTTGCCCAAGCTTATGTATTAACTGACTTGGAATACAGTAGTTTATCCCCCATGTTGGAGACCTAGTTCAGCTAGCATTCTTATAGATGTTCCAAAAGTGGAGGGTTCAATGAAATACTAATGTAAGAATTTTCCCATACTTGAAGGACTTGCTATAATCTCACATTGAACCCCAGAAATGAATGTGACATGATTGGTTTGTCTCCTACCACTAATCAATTATGATCATATGGAAGATTAGTTATCGGCACAGAAAAAATGATAAACATTACTGGTGAAAAAATACCAGTACCTATCTACTCCCACAGACGTGATATGACTGAAATTCTGTGAAAACCAATTACTGTGGAAAACCATATTGAGCCCAATCCAACCCAACTGATAAAGATTTATTCTTTGAAAGTTTTTCAAATGTTCAAGGTTTGCGTGATGATTGATCAGTCCATATGACCAAAAGAAAGATGTTTGAAATGCAAACTTTTAAAACCTTGGCAGTGCTCTCATATTGGTATGTAGCATCACCTAGAGGTCCTTCACGAGGATTGAACTTAGATGAGTGAAATATAGACATCATTGCCCTCCTGTTTTCATGGACCACATGGGAAGAGGTCTTTGTTAGAAATTTATTCAATGAAAGCTTCCTGGTTGCACTTGAACAGTTTAATCAAGTTACACTCCATTCATTTTGAAAGATGATTCACCACAAAACGTCATGCCTCATTTTACAATTTTGTCAACAATTTCTTCAAAATCTCTCACTAATGACCTATTCAGCTTTAATTATCTTGAAACACTTCAACATGCCCAATAAAGACTAAGAATGTTATTAATGAGTGATTTTGAAATATGCAATACTGGCCTTATATTGGCTTTCAATCAAACTACAAAGTTATATTGGTTCATAATTTGACTTGAAGATGTGCTTTCTAGCTTAGAAATTCGTTAATGAGTGATTTTGAAAGTTGCTGATAAGCCCGTTTTGCCTTTCAGGGAGTGTTACCTAAAGTTTAGAACTTGTCTAACAGTGAAATTAGCATCATTACATATTCGTCTTATTCAATATGTCCCATTTTACTTCAAATCGGATTTCCTTTTACTTTATTTAAAAGCTTGTTTTTTTGCAAAAGTGGTGAGACATCAAATAGTTTTGAATAAGCTACAATAATAACAGTCATTGCTAGTATTTCATTTCAAAAGTGGGTGTAAGAATGCTTAAGAATATTCTCTTATCGATAAACCTGCTATTTGGGACATATCTTTGTGAGATGATGATATCAATAAAAGTGATATGGGTGACGTATGTGTTTACCACATGTTGCTATGGTGTCAAATTCATGTTGCTATGTCTCTATCACCAGTATTGTTAGTATGATGTTAATGTCCATCAGCATGCTATAAACAATACGGTTAGGTGTTGAGTTTGTACACGTGTATCGTCCTCGTCGTCTGAATATTGATACTCTCCTCAAACTGGCTTATCAACAGTTGTTCCCCGGTAGCAGACACACCTACAGCAGCCGGATATTCTACTTTCCCGATTAAATCGTTCTCCTCGGTCAGCCCAAACCGTACTGACACGATCCTGTGCTTCTGTCGATCCACTGCGTATAGATTATCATTGAGTAATATCAGCGAATAGGCTCCAATGTGTTCGATACTTGACAACATGGCTCCGTCCGAGTTAAACTTTGATATTCGTCCTTCACCTATGATATAGAATCGTCTGCCACTCGGATGTACTAATATCCTGCCATTCATGCCGGCCGATATGGTCTGAACTTCCGTATTGTCAGTGGTAATGATATGGACATCGCCTCCTTTACATAATAGGTACAAGTGGCCCTTAGCGAAGCCTATGTCATTGACCCATTTGGTGCAAGGACTGACAACATCACGCTGGTAGGTAATGGCGCCATTCGAACCAACAAGATAAACGCCACTTTTGGATTTATAGGGATATGATACGGCGATCATGTCGTCTTTAACTGCAACCATGTTTCCAGGAAATTCTAAAATAGGACAGTCTCTCAAGAACACATAGTGTCTATCAAACGTGTACATTCGTCGACGTCGTTGATCAAGCACCACCGCCTTTCCATCGGGCAGCATAACTATGCTGGATATATGGCAACGTTCTGCTTTGTGATCTGGAATACAGAAGGATGAATGGTATATGTATGAGTGTTGACCTTTCACTACTTCCGGTGTCCTTGATGGGTTCTGTTGAGACTGCGACCGGCGCTGATACCATTCCTGTCTTATTGAACGTTTAGATTCGTTACAGATTTTATCCAGGTTACTTTCAATGCTACCGAATTGGCGGATACCCAGTACATCTAGACTGTTGTCCAATGCTTGTATTGGTTTTCTCGACCGCGGTGCCAGTGCGTAAACATTGGACGTCGACCTGTAACGGTATCTGGCTGTTTGAAGTGGAACGCCTTCTGCACTCATCGACCTTTGGCGATTAGGAGAATGTTTCCAGTGACCCTTTGGAAGTGAATACCTCCGTGATCCACAATTGGTTGGACCTGTGTTTTCAAATTTCATGATACCTTTTGTTACGATAGAATCTGAATTTGTCTGATTTCGGCTGACCGATGCATTCTCCGGTTCTTTTGTGATATTTCCATTTCCACCTGCGTTATCCAGTGTGGGCGAGTAATTCTCTATCATCACAAGTTTACTCCAGTGAGTATTTGGCGACTTTATACGATCAGTGAGTTCCGTAAATTGTTTACCCCCTTCACGTACATTGCCGCTTGCGATAGGATTGTTTTCCTTTTTATTAACTGTACTTCCCGTTGACTTGGAAAGATATTTAGTTTGTCCTTTTACCTGTATGTCAAAATTGGAATTTCTACGCGTATCGTTGTCCGACATGGACGTTTGGATAGGTGGACCGGTGTTATCTCTGCCCCACGCTGTTGATAAGTCGGATCTCCCAAAGGTTATTTCCGGGGACGGTGTACGATGATTTGATGGGTGGAGAGTGTATCTCTCCTTCAGTCTCTCGATAATGTGCTGCCGACATGTCTGCACAGACTCCTTGAACTGTATTTCTTCAATGTCCCGGAGCTCTGCGTCTGCCTCGTTATCTACTTGTCCTGGTGAGTCGATGTCATTCATACCCAATAGCCTATGACGCCGGTCAGCTAACTGCTCGGAGCTTCGTTCAGTATTTGAGACAGTGCTGTATGGATTAGTGCTTGGTTTGGTTGATACATTCTTGGGAACAGACGGTAGAAGTCGTTTTGGTATACACTTTGCTTTTGCGAAAGCGTATGTTTTGATATCAGCAGTTTGTGTTTCATTGGTAATGTTCTGTCTTTCAGTATACTGGTTTATAGAAATTTCCCCAGGCTGATCAGTGGCTTTATTTTCTATAGCTTTCGCTGTGTAATTTTCGATTGGCTTGGCTTTTCGAGGTAGAGGAAGTGGTTTACGTGTAGAAATGTATATTTTGTCCTTTTTTGACTCGTCGATTTTCCCCGACTCAGCCATGGCAGTGTTGTTTTGATCAAAATCATGTACAGATGATAGTTTATTTCTGTCTGGAGTGCTTGTGTCTGAGATACCTTGTCTCCATCGAGATCTCTCATGAGTATCGCGGTCATTATCAGCCTGTCTGGCTTCCAGTGGTGTAAGGTATTCTGTGCTATGACGAGAATCGTCCCCGATCTCTGCGTAGATTGATTCTCCAGTCTCTATCTCGTTAAAGCCTGTGTAAGGTGTCCGCTCTACCTTAATTGGAATGTACTGACCGATATCAAAGTTGTCATCAATTGTATCACTATCGCTAGAAAACATTTCAACACCATTCAGTGTTTTCGTACGGGTGTTATAACGTATCTTAGATTTATTTGAGCTAGAATCTTTTCCTGTACGACGTGTGTTTAATAGCGGCGAAGCCTCCTGGCTTTTAAACGAATCCGAACTCGAACCAAAACTTTTATCGACAGGGATATTGTATTTGTGTTTAAGCTCGGAATCATTTAAAAGAACGGGGATTTGCCGTATTCTTTGGCATAATGAGGTGATCTGGTCTGCAATGTAACTGTGTATGCCAAGGTCACCATTCGATGGAGGGAACTCTTCAACAACCCTCTTTGCGTCTTTTATACGCCTTGTTGCCTTCTTCACATCTGCGTTACGCTGGGTACGATCATTCCCTTCGAGAATGGATTCGGATTTCTTTAGACTAAAAGAAATAATTGAAATTACAGACACCACCTACAAAATGAAATAAAATGTAGAGTACGAAGACTGAATCCATATTTATACCATCGGTTTCTAAGGTGTATTTTCTAGATACAAATACTTCTCTGAAATTGCAAAAAAAGCTGTTTCGGGTTATTGATAGAAATCATCAAATGGTGTGTTAACTTGCAACGGAACTTGTCAATCTATATTAATATGTTAAGACATTTAAATTCCACAAAGCATTTGTAGTTTCAAAGTCTGCTTCTGATGGTAATATACATGTATTACATTAGCACATGTATGAAAAAACATTACATTTTTCAGATAAACATCATGATTTCGTATGGTTTGAGTGCATGCCGTCCCTAGAAGATGTAAATTCGTATTTATGACACAAAAATGTGAACACAAAAGTTATCGCGGCAGACGACATTTGACTTTTTTTTTAACAATTATACCTTTGTGGAAACCAACCTCTTTGATGCGTCCTCTAGCCGCCTTATTCCAGGCAACAAGCGTTTTCGCTGCTTTTCTAGCTCTGTTTTCATGTTCCGCAAAGTCTTGTCTATGGCGGCTCGTAGCTGTTCGTCCAGTGTAGTGAACATGTTTGATAGATCAGCTGACTTCTTCGTCTCCTCCAGCAACTTTGTATGGACCTCATCTTTAGTTTGTATCAGTGAGTTCACCACGCTTGTCATACCAGGCTTTGGTGACAGGCTGTTCTGTTTTCGTGGTGCAGACTTCACTTCCATGGGCAGGATTTATAGCTAGCTGTGTGAGAGATTGGTATAATTCAGTGGGATATAGCTTGATATGTTATCGAAAGAAACTCTTTAATTATTACTTACAATTGACGAATGTATTCGTTCTAATTTTATGTTTGATCTTCATGAGTATATAAGAAAGTTATCCTATACTGAACAATACTTATTTTAAATGTAACTGTGCCCCTGAAACCTAACGGAGGGCTTAATCTGTAAGCATCGCGGAATGCCTACTAAGCTTGAATGTCTCCTATATATGTACAACATAGCAATGGTAGGTGGGAGTGTGCATGACCATTATCATGGACTTTATTCAAACTTCGACGGGAGGAAGATATATGAAAGAGGCTTTGAGAGGATGAGGGTCAAATACTAGCCATTGAGTGAGAAATGTCGGGTTGCTACACATGCGGAAAAGGTCAAACCTTTCTGTTGAGACTGGCTGCATATGCTGAAGTTTCACTCCGGCGAGCCTTCAGTACTCTAAGAACTAACTCGGTTTCAAGGAAAAATTGCATGCAAAGGGAAACATTGTGGTTACGGCAGAAAAGAAAGCAACGATTGTTTTATAACCGATTTTTGACCAGTTGATCACTTTTGTCAGCGCAACTATGGTTGATGATGTGAAAAGCGTCAAATGCGATCGGTGCATTGGGAGCACTATTGTACTAAGATTTAAAAAAAACTTATTTGCGTTCCTTTTGATAGAACATTGTCAATGATATAAAATTGGAAAATTGTCGAAAATCAATATAGAACATCTGAAAACCCCTATCAATGGTGAAACACTTTGCTCGAAACATTTCGCATGTATGACATCCATATTTTAAGGTTCCACCTTTGCCCGTGAGATGGGATTGCTGCATGTATTGTAGCCGGGCTCCAAAGTGCCCGATCTTATTGTTTCCTTTAACGAATTTGACAAGCCGATCTGAGACAGATATTCAGAACATAACGCATTGTTTTATTCTTGATGAAAATGATAATTTTTAAATCTGCGTATATCAAAAAGCAATCAAATTGGTAGAAGGTATACCAAAGATGATAAAACTAGTGATTAACCTAGAAGACAACCCTGTTGTGGGATTATTGGAAACAGCAAAACATTTTCTAAATTTCTCAGCAGCAGACATATAAATTCCATTAATCATTTATTAAATAAACGTTAGAGGTATCAGACAATAACAAATAAATATCTATGATTTCAATCAACTAAAATGAAATGCTATTTGGCACCTGCGTGGCTCAGTGGTTAAGATGGTGGACTCAGAACACGGTAGTCCCGGGATCGAGCCCCACCGAGACCACTGGTTTCGTGGGATTGGCTTTTGGCTAGTCACTTCAAAGCCCTTGCCTAGTACTTGTGCATCCAGGAAAGCCGTTTCAGAACTGAAAAATGTAGGAACGGCCCTGACGAAGAGGACCCATATGGGACCTGTGTCTGGTAATGACTCTAATCTAATCTAATCTAATATATTTCAATTCTCTATATAACTTATTAATACTTAATTATTAAAATGGTGTTGTCTCTGTTATATCATCTAGACGTGTGTGCGTGCATCTTCAATAGACGTATGATGTGTACAGCGACTTTAAGCAAAACGTCGGCCTCTTGTACAGAGGCTTCCGGGTTCGATCCCACTAAGGCGAGGTGAACATTACCTTGACTACCCATCAAATCGGTGGAGTACTGGTTTAGTATCAGGAGGCAGTCATCGAGAGTGAATTCGATAAGCTTCAACATTCCGTCACAATCGATGCAGAATTGATAAATTTAACTAAGCCTTACCAACATGTACCTGACTTTGTACGGTATATAAGCTTAATTAAACGTTTAACAATTGTGTGTACTTTTTTCGTGACACTGTTTAAAAAGCACCTCTTACATGGTCTGAACTTTACACAAAGCAAGAATGACAGAAAAAGAGTATTCGAAAGTGCCTTTGATAACTATGGAATGGGAAATTATCTTTTAGGATTAAAGTTTAGAATAGATAAGCACAGAAAGTTTAATCTAATCACTTACGTTTTGTGCACATCAAAAACACAGTTGAACTCTCGTAAATATGACCATACAATAGAGCATGGCAAATGAATTGTTTAAAGTTATGGTATTTAACCCTTTTTCATATGTATATGAGAAGTTTCGAGTTTGAGATTCGGTTAACGTATAAACAAAACTACTGCTGCATGAAAGGTGATTGAAATAATCGAGTCCAAAATAAACTAAAACATAACAGTTTCCTTACAACAAGTGAGTTATATATGAAAATGATATAACAAAAAGCATCTAAAAAGTATAAGATGAATCAACGTTTTATTGATCAAGCTATTGGAAACAAAATAACTAAAGGGTGCCTGGTAATCAACCTGAGATCATTGATTCGATCACTTGGGTATTGTTTGACGGTACGCTCTAGTAGTCGTAGGCTACACGCCATGTGGATATAAACCACTATAACCGTTTGACGTGTAGTGAGCAAAAATAGATAGATGTACTACTTACATGGGAATTCATACATTTTACTAGCATTGGAAAATGTTTCTTCAACCATTTACAAATATTACATGACAAAGACATTGTTACTATACAAGAGATGTAATACAACATAAAACAGAATGCTGCTACAGAACAGATATAAGTATATTTTATCAAAATCAGTTTCTCTAACCTTTCACACCGTTACAAGTCAAAAATATAGGGATTTCCTGATTTCTGGGTACAAACGATGCAAGACGCCTTATAGTTGCAAATTACATAATGTGTATTACGTCTTTAGTCTTACTCCTTCAATCACGGTGATTTCAATGTTAATGCCTCAGTAAATTCAGTTTTGAAAGACAATTTTGTTTTCCAGGCTATTCGGAAAAGTTGACGACTGTTGCAAAATACCAACACCTGAGAACTGGAAAAAAGTAAGCATGGAAACACCAAAA
This sequence comes from Cerastoderma edule, assembly GCA_947846245.1. Taxonomy (NCBI): domain Eukaryota; kingdom Metazoa; phylum Mollusca; class Bivalvia; order Cardiida; family Cardiidae; genus Cerastoderma; species Cerastoderma edule. The sequence continues at coordinate 3,497,844 of OX401404.1, forward strand.
CCATCTCTGAAACCGGCTCTGAACTCTCAGTCTATACCAAATACAACATCTACATGTAACATTCAGTTACCTCTTTGTGATCTTCGAACGACTTTGGTTGTCTTTTTTTATCTTCTTTTATATTACAGATACGTACAGGTATATAGTGTTACTGATGCTCTGTGGAACAAAAAGGTAGTCCACAAAATCACCTATTTAGAAACGTCCAGCATGATTTTATTGAAGGGTCGCTTTTTGTACTTCACCCCTGATACTCTCGAAAGTAGTGACACAGACGACTGGCTGGCCTGGCTGGGAAAGGTTGTTCCATAGTTGGATAAAATCTGGAAAGAAGAACTTCTGATAACATAAAGTCTAAACAATTTGGTGAAGTAATGTATGTTGTGGAGTTAAACTAAGTGGTTCACAATTCGGTTGACGGTTGTAACCTAAAAATGCTGACCTAACAACCTACTTTCTTGATGAGTTGGTCACTGGAGTTTGTGCAACATGTATGTTGACGCTGCTGGTTCTCTGGTTGTCTTAGAACATCATCCTTGCTGATCTGTATCCCACTTGTAGGTGACCTCGCCAGATTAACCCTTTCCCAAACAACACATTTTCGACTGTCCCAAATTGAAAGAGATTGCAGACGAGATCTCAAAATGTGATGAAATTGAAAAAAAATCTTCAGATAGAGCAGAAAACCTTGTGGGAAAATGAAAAAGTGCTCGTCACGAGCAATTTCTCCTTATCACACAATGTTTTCTAAAGTCGTCTGCAACAAAGTGGTCAAATGTCGTTATTGTTTGGGAAAGGGTTAATGTAGCAAAGCTCTTCTGTCTTCCCGCGGAATTGTGATGATATCTACATACATATGATTGTTCCAATCGAGTAATCTTTCAAAGTTACGGCACAAGTACTTTGCTGTTGATACTTTTGATATGTATCCGTCTATTTTGAAAGAAAATTTAATGGCTTGCTGCTTGTTAGAAATGTGCATGATATGAAAATGTTGTATATATGCCTACATATAGGCTAATTCCATCCCCAAGTTTTATTCCCACTGCTAAAGGCCTTCCGGGGCTTTCCGTAGTGCTTGATAGCGTCTTCCTCACCCTTGATTTAACGTTGTAGAGTAAAGTCATCTTCAAACATTCTAACAGCAGATAAATTTATATATATGTATATTGTGGGAGGTCATTTATGAAGAGGAGGAATAGAAGCAACCACAGGGAAGCGTTCCACTAAACACGTTAAAGAAAATATTTCCGTAAGTCAAAACTGATAATCAGGGATAGTGACACGTCATCGGAAGCGCCTTGAAGAGACGATATCGGTGATGTGTTAATTTGTTATATTGCTTATATCAATATTGAAATGAGAGGGAATGTTGTTTTGAACTTATGCCAATTGTTAGCATAAAATGTTTAGTAAAACGGTACCCATGGTTGGTTGAACATGGAGGTATTCATCTTGGACTGGACACAAATGTAGTTAAAGGCAAGTTGGTGATCTTTGATTCCGATTCACATAGCGTTCATAACTTTCTCTTGTACACTTTTCGATGTTGGACGGTGAAGTCTTTTGGCTTTCAGCGTAAAGTTCTTTACCAGTCTGCTTTCTTTTAGAGGTGAAGGATCGAGACGTTTCACAGGCTTGGTTCTCTCGGTGAAAGCACTGGATACATTGTAGATAACACCGTTGTGTTCGAGTTCAGGATGGAAACCCTGTATCAGACCGGTAACTCGTCCTAACAGAATTTTGTAGATAGGATCACAAATAAGTTATATGAATGTGCCCAATAAAACACTTATTCTAACATCGCCACTATATGTATAGTGTGTATTGAAATAGTACAGATATACTGTAGGCTGTTATCACGGATTATCTCCCCTCTCTCTTTGTCCGCCATTTGTATGGAGTTCCAGCGCTAATGTTGTTCGAGCAATAAATAAGCTTTACGTCTCGTCATAGTTGTTCCTTGTTTACTGGCGTGGTGGCAGCGGCTTCATGAACCCTTCGCCCATCTCTACACAGCGAGAAATACCCAGTTCGATGCTCAAGAACGATTAACAACGGTAAATACAACAACCCACGTGCTCAGTGATTGACGAGGCAGCTTCTACTTATAGCTGTTATACGTAAACAACTAGTTAAACTCTGTCTCAATAGACATCATGGCAGGCGCAAGAGCACCAAAACAATGGGCTTTAAGTAAAAATGAAAACATTACGACCTTTGAGGCCTGGCGACAGAACTTACAATACACCCTTTCTCTGGACCCAAATTTTGCCCGATTCCTTATTGACGATTTTACTTGGGGTAAGAAAACAAATGCTACTCCCCTTCGAGGACTTACCGACGATGGTGAAGCTGTCCAAGAAGCGGCACGACGTTCTGCCGCCCAGAAGTGTACCCAACTTGAGCTTATGCTGGGTCAAATTGCGAATTACTGCCCAGTTATATCTCGTAATACCATTGTTAAGAGTTCAACATCAATAAAAGGGGTGTGGCAATCTATACGTCTACATTACGGGTTTCAGACGTCAGGAAGCCATTTTCTTGATTTCAATAACATCCGGCTTGAACCCAATGAGAGACCAGAGGACCTTTACCAGAGACTTACCAGTTTTGTTGAAGATAACCTCCTGCATGCTGGTGGTACCATTAAGCACCATGGGAATGTACCTGAAGAAGACGAAGAACTTTCTCCTACCCTTGAAAACTTAGTTGTTCTTACATGGTTAAGGCTGATTCACCCAGAACTACCCTCCCTTGTCAAACAAAGATATGGCACAGAGCTGCGCTCTCAAACACTGGCATCCCTCAAGCCAGAAATTTCCATGGCTCTGGATAGCTTGTTAGATGAGGTTCACTCCATTGCCGATGCCAAAGTTCTTAGAACAGCATTTAAAAGTACTCAGCGTGGATCATCTCGAAGTAACGCATACCAAAAACGGCCACAAAAGACTTGTGTTTTATGTAAACAGGCTGGCAGGTCCTACCAACATTACCTCAGCACCTGTAAATTCTTACCTGAGGGAGATAGACTCTACATGACGAAAGCACGACAGACGATACCCATTGATGATGATCCCGAGTCTGGCGAAGATGAATTCCCTTCACCAATTGACGAAATGGCTGACAATGAACCACATAAGTTACGCGTTGTTGCCTCTTTGCGCCGCGTCATTACAAAACAGTCCCCATTTTTTAAGGCATTTTACAAACATTACCCATTACAGCTTATACTCGATACTGGAGCAGAAGTTAGCATGATTCGAGAATCTACTGCACGATCGATAGGAGCAGTAATTACCAAAAGTAAACAAAGTGCCTTACAAGCAGATGGAGTAACACCCCTACAAATCGTTGGTGAAACTCGTATGACTCTATCGAGAGAGAACACCGATCTTTACCTAGAAGCTCTTGTTGTCAGTGACCTAGATGTTGACGTTTTAGCAGGCATTCCTTTCATATCAAGTAACGACATATCAGTAAGACCAGCAATACAACAGATCAACATAGAAGGGTGTGATGTCATCAAGTATGGTTCTTCATCAGATCGAAAAGAAAACCGCATCCGTCGAACCCAAGCATTTGTATTAAGAGCAAAGTCTACCACTGTCTGGCCAGGTAGTTTTGTCGAACTTGACTCTCCCCTTGACTCCAAAGATGACTACACTCTCGCCATCGAGCCCCGAGTAGACGACACTCCAAAAGGTACTCGTGATTGGCCACGCCCACAAATCACTGAGACAATAGCGGGAAAGATCCGTCTCTACAATGACACATGTGAACCCCAACAACTCAGGAAGAATGACCATGTATGTCAAGTACTGTATACTCATTCTCCTGGGTTGAATGACTGCATAGCCCCACCTACAATGCTGAGTCCACAGGAGCAGCGAAGTCCTGTTAAAGATTATTTTTCAGGCAAAGTTACATTAGACCCTGACAATATCTTGCCGCTCGAGAATCGAAGCCAATTAAAGGAGCTTCTTAAGGAGTATGATCAAATTTTCAGCCCTGACATACAAGGATACAACGGCGCAGCTGGTCCATTCGAAGCTGTTGTAAATATGGGCCCCGTTGAACCGCCACAAAGAAAAGGCCGCGTTCCTCAGTATTCTCGAAACAAGCTGGTTGAATTACAGGGGAAATTTGATGAACTAGAGGCACAGGGGGTTTTCAAGCGACCAGAGGATATTGGAATCACAGCAGAGTATCTTAATCCATCATTTCTTGTCAAGAAGTCTTCTGGAGGCTTCCGCCTAGTTACAGCCTTTGCTGAAGTTGGACAGTACAGTAAACCTCAGCCATCCCTCATGCCTGATGTTGATTCAATTCTACGAACTATTGGCCAGTGGAAATATATTATCGTGTCGGACTTGTCAAACGCGTTTTATCAGATACCATTGGCGCGTACATCAATGAAATATTGTGGTGTGGCTACTCCATTTCGAGGCGTTCGCGTATATACCAAGTGTGCTATGGGCATGCCAGGGTCCGAAACAGCATTGGAGGAATTAATGTGCCGTGTCTTAGGTGACTGTTTGCAAGATGGCTGCGTTGCTAAATTGGCAGATGATCTCTATTGTGGGGGAAATACACCTGAGGAACTTGTTGCAAATTGGGCCCGCGTGTTACAGGCGTTGCAAGAATCGAACTTACATCTATCTCCATCAAAGACAATCATTTGTCCACGAACCACAACGATTCTTGGATGGGTTTGGACAGATGGCCAAATCTCAGCAAGCCCCCATAAGATTGCAGTGTTGTCTTCGTGTCCACCACCTGACACGGTTCATGGTATGCGATCCTTCATAGGTGCCTATAAGATGCTAGCAAGAGTCCTACCAAATTGTTCCAGTATTCTGTCTTCACTAGATCAAGCTATAGCTGGACTGGAATCCCGTGACAAGATCAATTGGACAGATACATTAATGACAGATTTCAAGACTGCCCAACAGTCGCTTCAATCAAACAAATCGATCACTATCCCAAAAGCGAGTGATAAACTATGGATCGTAACCGACGGATCAGTTTCGAAGCATGGCATCGGCGCAACATTATATGTGACCCGAAACACCAGGCTTCTCCTGGCTGGGTTCTTTAGTGCAAAGCTAAGGAAGCACCAAGTGACATGGCTACCTTGTGAGGTTGAAGCATTGTGCATCGCTGCAGCTGTGAAGCATTTTGCTCCATTTATTATCCAATCAGAACACCAAGCCTGTGTATTGACCGACAGTAAACCGTGTGTGCAAGCCATTTCGAAGTTATCTCGCGGTGAATTTTCAGCCAGTCCGAGAGTAACATCGTTCCTTTCCGTCGTAAGTCGATATCAAACAACCGTCAAACATCTTTCCGGCACCGCCAACATTCCTTCTGATTTCGCAAGCCGAAATGCCCCAGACTGTTACCAGCCAAAATGTCAAGTTTGCACATTTATTTGCACCCTAGAAGACTCGGTTGTTAGATCAGTAAGCATTCAGGACATAATAGACAATACCAGTAAACTACCTTTCACTTCGCGCGCGGCTTGGAAGGATGTACAGTCTGAATGTCCGGACTTGCGCCGGGTAATGGCACACTTAAAACAGGGTACACGTCCTTCAAAAAAGCTCACCAACATTAAAGACGTCAAAAGGTATCTAAGTGTCGCGTCTGTAGCAAGGGATGGATTACTCATTGTTCGCCGAAACGATCCTCTCCTTCCTCCAACGGACTTGATAGTAGTCCCAAGAAGCGTTTTAGACGGCCTGATCATGGCTTTACATATCCGATTGGATCACCCATCAAGGCATCAACTCCAGCTTGTCGTTAAGAGAAATTTCTTTGCTCTAGACTTGTCAAAGGCTATCGATCGATTACATGGTTCCTGTCATACGTGTGCTTCATTACAAAGCTTTCCAGACAACCTCATTAAGCAATCATCTGAGGATCCCCCAGAGGCAATAGGCATGAACTTTGCTGCAGATGTGTTGAAGCGAAACCGTCAATTGATTCTCTTAGTCAGGGAAACTGTGACATCTTATACATCGGCATGCTTAATAGAAGACGAGAAACGCAATACATTGCGCAATTCATTGATTCAGTTAATTGTAGGCCTACATCCACTCCGGGTGCGGTTGTTCGAGTTGACCCGGCTCCTGGCTTCGCATCTTTGAGAGACGACGCGTCATTAAAACAATTTCACATATCACTCCAAATCGGGAGGATTAAAAACGCGAACAAAAACCCTGTCGCTGAAAAAGGGATTGCTGAACTCGAAACAGAGCTGCTCCGCCATGAACCCGGAGGTGGCACAGTATCGCCTTTGGAACTAGCTATTTGTGTTGCAAGGTTAAACTCGCGTATCCGCAATCAAGGACTGTCAGCACAAGAAATGTGGACACAACGAAATCAGTTCACCCATGAACAACTCCCAATTTCGGATCAGGCCTTAATCATGAAACAACACACGATTCGTGAAAAGAACCACACATATAGCGAGAAATCGAAATGTCCGCAATATTCTCGATATTCCGAAAATATTAGTGTAGGAGATATTGTGTATCTGTATTCCGACAAACAGAAGACTCGTGCCAGGGACCGATATATTGTAGTTTCTATGGACGGAGAGTGGTGTTTCATAAAAAAATTCGTCGGAAATCAGTTACGCGCGTCATCATACAAAGTGAAACAATCAGAATGTTATCGTGTCAACTCTGAGATAAATTCTAGCAGTTTAATACAGGACTAAATCATTTGTGAAAATGAAGAGGATACCGACACAACGCCTATGGACAATCTGGACCTAGATCAAACGACAATAGACATCCCACCAGCATTAATTGTCCCACCGAATGACACCCAGGAAGACGTTTTGAACGAACCCTTCGATTCGTTTCTTAATACACAAACTGTCGAAATGGCTGAAGAAACTTTCGACGATAGCCAACTACTTGACCAACAAGCTCCCCGCCGTATGTCTCATCGCAGTCGGAAACCACCGGAGTATTTGAAGGACTATGTCACATCTTGAGCTGTAGACTTTAACTGTGTCAATAATTTAACATTTAGTGTGTTGGGAATAGCTAGTCTAAAAATTTTAGTTTCAATGATAAGTACTCAGAGTTTCTGATTATTAACAGAGTCATACATCAGAAAATAGTGATATGCACGTCTAGTCAATTTCATGCGCCTGAGGTACGCTCTTATAGCAATTTCATGTGCAGGAAATGTTTTGTTTTGTTCTTAAACATGATTAATCCACAAAGTAAGGTAAATATTCAATAGATATATGGTTTCAGTGTTTTGGCACAAGTATGCTTTTTGCCTCTCTCTCTGTATATATATATATTGTTTTCCATTGAGAATAGAAATGTTTTATTTTTTCAAGGGAAGAGAAAGAAGGAAGGTTGCGCCACTATATGTATAGTGTGTATTGAAATAGTACAGATATACTGTAGGCTGTTATCACGGATTATCTCCCCTCTCTCTTTGTCCGCCATTTGTATGGAGTTCCAGCGCTAATGTTGTTCGAGCAATAAATAAGCTTTACGTCTCGTCATAGTTGTTCCTTGTTTACTGGCGCATATGTAACGTCACCAGTCTACAGAACAAGTTCATATTAACCAGAAGGTTTGGTTGTTTATGATATTCCCTCTTAAAGAAAATAGTTACAACTCCAATTTGAAATCAGAGCAGACGAAAACAGGTGAATAGCAGAACTGATTTTTGCAATTTCTTTAAGATATTTTATTTATATGTTGTAAAAACCATCGAGACAAAAGGATAACTTTACTTTTATAGCGGTTTATGAAGTCGTCGCAAGTGTAGGGATCTAGTCAAAGTGAGAAATTATTGAATAAAAGGATGTGAACTACAAATTTTATAATATGTTGATTAAATTTCGTTTCGGTAGTTAATATAATTTGAATCATTTCGAAACAAGCGGTCGATTTAAAATCAAAACAAAACATTTCCTTTCGTTTTATTTATGGAATTTATGGTATTATGATAACATTTATCTTGTCAGTATGTGTTAGCAGAAAGATGGTGTTGTAACAACAACAGATAATCACAGACAACTAACGGTAACCGCTCGATGAGTAGAAAGTAGTCTTGTTTGGTAATGTAACGATTCGCCACAATAACGACTCGCCACAATAACGACTCGCAACAAATCGTAACGATCCACCACAAGCCAATTAACGATTCGCCCAAAGCAATAACGATTCGCTACACATCATTTTAATAAGTAAATCTAATTCATGGCTAACTAACTTTCTTAATTCACAGTCAGGTAACACACTTTGTAAAATAAAAGTTCTTCGAACATGCAATCAACACTTATCATTCAATGTTTCATACAAGCCGAGGGGTGGAAAAATTACTTATAATATAAACTATTGCCAAGCTTGTCAACAAGCCCTAACTGACTAGTGTATTTTTACTGAGATATAATTTATATCCATTATACATACAATTGCAGGAAAAGATTTAGCATTTATGGACAAGTGAATCAAATTCAGATTTCGCCATATGCATACAATCCTTTTATTGGCTGATGTGAATGACGGGTATTTCTTGTATTTTCAGAGAAGATTGCACCCTGACTACATTTATTGTGTAGCATGGAAACATTACCAAACACCTTGAACAATGGTAATCTCTTTTCTTCTCAAAACACTTAAGTAGTATACAAACATAAGATAATTAATAGTAATGTCTAATAAACCTGTAACTGTTTCCTACAATAAGTTACAAACTGGTCCAACTTGAAAACATTTGACAAGTTAAACCTCATAAGAGTTTGTATGTGCAGGGGAGTAGCTAAACCATGTAGTAAGTGTATGCAGGGCTAGGGGTGTCTTAAGCCATGCTCCCCCAGGAAAATGTTATTCTCTTTGTTCCATCTGTTGCAATATAAGGGTGTTTCCAATAAGGAAATAGAAATAAAACTTCAGGAAAAATTCATGAAACCTATACAAGACGCTCAATAAAGACCTTAGAGATATCCTTTTTCTAGGGATTTTGTATGCAGGTGAGTACAAGTTGGCATACATGTAGCTGCAGTAAAACTATTATAAAGAGTTTGAAAAATGTTACAGAATTTGAAAAATGTAACATACTTATTTAATATGTTGTTACTTTCTCAATATTTGATACAGGTAAAACACCACATAAATCCCATCTCCCAATACCTGATGAGAAACAAAAGACGGCCAAACAAACTACAAAAGAGAAAGAACCAAAAGGCAACACTAAAAATGGTAAAGTTCTTGGTAGGCTATGAATAAGTATATGGTTTAAGTTTTGTTCAGCCATTTCTCACACTAATTGATTTTGTCCTTTATTAGTATGTAACAGTTCCTGTGCTATGTTTGACATTACTTTTTAAAGTAGATAACTGCTCATATTAGCATATATTGACCAATAATCAAAGTTAGGGATAAGAATTTCTGCATGATTGATTGAAAAAGAAAAAAAGATTAGTTAGAGATAAGAATTTCTGCATGATTGATTGAAAAAGAAAATAAGTGACACCATAACAAAAGGAAGCTGAGATAATTAATGAGATAATTAATTGTACCCAAACAAATTCGTAACCACCCAAATTTGGCCAATTCGTACCCACATTTTGGTTAATTCGTACTCATCCTTATTTTGAAGAAGTCAATTGGTAACCATCCCATAGTTCAGTATTGTAAGATCATATATCTTACTACAAGTTTCATATATTATCGCTGCATAACTGAGTAAAAGGCTTTTGAAGATACTCCATTATAAAAGGAAAACCAATTATCTCATTATCACCCCATTATAAGGTAGTGGCAATTTTCAAGATATCAATTCTTAAAAGTTCATCATGTTTGTTTGTTTTGTCAACAAAAGGTAAAGCTGGACAGAAACTAGCAACTGATGACAAACAAAAGACTGGAAGAGGAAGACTTGGTTCAAAAGAGAAAGAGCCACCAAGGTAAATTATGAAACACATTGTTGAATAAGTAATCTTTTTTTTTTTTTTGTCATTATGTGTTATGGTTCATTTGAGCTTGTTCAGGGTAAGCTTTTGTGATCACAAGAAGTTAGATGGTATCACATGTTCTTGTTACCACTCTGGTGGTCACAGAATTAATCAACTCTTTATCAAAGTTGCTCAAAATAAATGTTCCACAGGTCTCTTGGTCAACTTTGAAAATTGGTGGGCTTTGGATAAAAAGAAGGTCACTAGATCATATTTGAATTAGCTAAGGTGGTTAAAAAAAGTGATGTCTTTGTCAAAATCTGATTATCTCTCATTCTTGTAATCAGGCTAGTGACTTAAATTTTCTACCAATCTTCAAAGAACTCTCTCAGAATGTTTGCTATCATATCTTGGTGAAGTTGGTGTTCTTTTTACAAATATGCATACTTGTTCATGATCAATATACCCTGTTTGATAGAGGAATAAAAACTGTTTTACCTATCCCCATTACTCTATCCCTTTATGATGTCCATGTTTTGTGTGTACAGGGCCAGGCTTCGATTTCAAAAGAAATCAGGTGAGCAACCATGGGCAATTGTTACCCTGTTGTCTTTAGAATACTTGGATACTCACTTTAATTAGCTTTCAGCAAAAACATCCAAGAAATCTATTGTTAATCAAGATAAATATTTTTAAACATAATCTAAATTTGTTATTCTTTATTTTTATTTTTTTATGGTATTTACCAGATTGATTTTTCTAGCCTTAGTTACCCTTAAATATTGTTTCCGATAATTGCTTTTTTAACAATTGCTTGGAAACTTCATGGTTAAGAGTCTCCTTCAGATTAATTGACTCATTAAGAGATTAAGAAGGTGAAAACGCAGCCACATTTATGCCAAATTTGATTTAATGAAGTTCATTCTTTTGTATAAGGTATTATACTTCATATCTTACCAGGGGAAAATGGTCAAGTTAAAGTTCATTTTCATGAAGAGATAATTACGATTTTTGTAAAGAATGAAGAACTATGTCAAGTAATATTATTTCTATACATTTATTGACTGTGTAGGCCACTAAGCAAACAGGGGAGTAAGAAAGAGTTATTGGATGAAAACTCAAGGCTGAAGGAGGAGATTCACAGACAGAATGAACGGATCAAAGAAGGAGAAACTGCGTTAAAGCTGGAATTGGTGAGCTTTTATTTCAATCCAAATGTTACTTTCATATTAAATTTTATTTGATGTTTAACTTGATGTTTATTGCATTTGTATCTCATTTGAAAAATTAGATGAGACAGCACATTTAAGATAAAGAATATGATGAGTCAGCACATTTTATATAAAGCATAAGATCAAACAGCACATCTTGTATAAAAAGATATGATTAGACAGCTACAGAATCTGAGTTAAACCTTTCCCTCAGACGAGGATTTGTGACCCAAATTAGATATTGTGGAAAAATAAAAAGTACATATATCCAGCAATTTCCTCCTTAACCACAATAAGGATTGTTTCTTGAGTCCTATTGCAAAGATGTGTTATGATACTAATATATGTATTTGAAGAAAATAGTTAAAAATGTTTGATACCTTGATTGGAATTGTGTCAAAACTTCCATTTTGTTGAGATGCTAATACAGTTATACAAAGAAAATAGTTAATATAAGGTTCGATACCTTGATAAGAATGGTGTCAAAATCAGTCTCTTTTGTTGTAGCTCTTTTTCAGATAAAGATAAATGATACTATCTGAATTGAAGGGTTAGACCAATTTTCAAAATATGCAAAAAATTATGATTTCAGGAAAATGTGGAAAGAATCAAGTTGGAAGCAGAAAATAAAGAAAATGCTCAACAAGGTAAGATAGGCCATGGTTTTTTATTGTTGTATATCACCTCAGAACAATGTACTTAAGTTGAGCTTTTAATGGCCTTCTTTCACTCACCTTTTCCGTTTTATGATGTGAATAAGCATTTCTGAATGTTGTTGGAATAGCACAACTCAGAACTAGCGTCATTTGCGTATTAAACAATGAAAGGCTAAGACTTTTAAGATTTTCTTTGTGTTTAGTGTTCTGAATGGCTCCATTAATCTTTTTTCCTGTTAAGCATCTTTAACAATATCTTTTGAATCAGTTATTTTAGCAATATTTACATTTTATGTGTGGTGTTAGATGAATCACATTAAGTTATTGTAGAGCTTTTAAACGAAAGGTGTCGCAGTGCTTTGTAGATTTGTCTCTGATCAATTTATGCATTTTGATGGTTTTAATTCAAGATACCTCTATATTGATAAAATACAAAGATTTCAGAAAGTCATGTACAACTTGTAAAACTAGTCTAAAAATCAAACTTGAGTTGTTGAAGGATAATGTATTTTGCTTTTTATAGATTTTAATTTGAAAGTACAATTGACCAAAAATTAATGATATTGATTATATGCTATTTTCAGACAATTTAGAAAAGATGACGCACAAATGTGAGGTTGCAGAAACTAAATTGTAAGTGGGTTTTAAAGTTAATGTTAAATGTTTATCAGTCGTAATATATAAGGTTGTATCAACACAACTTAAATGTTTGTTATGAGTTTGGCTCTAATTAAAAAATGAGAATTGTTTCCCACACCAGTGGTTATGCAATCCGCATCTCACTAGTCACAATTAACTATTCTACAAATATATGTTATACGCTGTAATGTAAACTCTGTGATTTATTCATTACTTCAACTCTTCATATAACAAGCTGATGACTACAGAAGAGAAATTTTCTCAATTTCTATCAACAAAAGAGATTTCTATACTTGCTTTTCCCAATTTCTTAACAAAAGAGATTTCCATACTTACTTTTCGCAATTTCTCTTCAAAAGAGATTTCCATACTTACTTTTCGCAATTTCTCTTCAAAAGAGATTTTTATACTTACTTTCACCAATTTCTTAACAAAGGGATTTCCATACTTTCTTTTCCCAATTTCTTAACAAAAGGAAGTTTCCATACTTGCTTTTCCTAATTTCTTAACAAAAGAGATTTCCATACTTGCTTTTACCAATTTCTTAACAAAAGAGATTTCCATACTTGCTTTTCGCAATTTCTCTTCAAAAGAGATTTGCATACTTACTTTTCTCAATTCCTTAACAAAAGAAGTTTCCTTACTTGCTTTTCCCAATTTCTTAACAAGGGATTTCCATACTTTCTTTTCTCAATTTCTTAACAAAAGAGATTTCCATACTTGCTTCTCCCAATTTCTCAACAAAAGAGATTTCCATACTTGCTTTTCCCAATTTCTTAACAAAAGAGATTTCCATACTTACTTTTTCCCAATTTCCCAACAAAAGAGATTTCCATACTTGCTTTTCTCAATTTCTTAACAAAAGAGATTTCCATACTTGCTTTTAGCAATTTCTCAACAAAGAGATTTTCATACTTGCTTTCCCAATTTCTCAACTATAGAGGTTAGCTATTTATGATTGGGAAATGTGTACATAATGAATTATAAAGTAGGGTTTCACTTGAATTGTTTTGTACCCTTTTTGCGCTAAGAGAACTTATTCCAGCAAATATTCAATTTACTGGTAATTATATCAATTATATCTGATAAAAAAATCATAATGGTCTTGATGGAAGAATTAAGTTGGTTTGAATTCCACATCTTTTAAGACTTCCCAATGCTCATGCATGAATGTAGTTTAATCCAATATTGTTTAGGAATAGCTTTTCTTGTTTTGTGAGAACTTTCAACACTTTTGTTTTCTCTGCTAAAAAGAGTTTTGTTTGTTGTAATGTGGTAAATATAATTTAGATAAGTCATTATAGTCAGGTGTCTTTTCATGAACATCTTGTATTTGCTTCTTTTTTAGGTCAGAATATAAACAGCGAGTATTGCAGTCAAATGTGGATCCAGGTACACAGCAGTTTTTATAGTCATTCAAAACCTCTTCAACTCTTTAACTCATTACCAAACTAAAATGACATTTGACCAGTTTGTTGTTGACACCTTTAGAAAACATTGTGGGTAAAAGAGAAATTAGTCTAAATGAGCAATCTTTCTTTTTCCCACAATGTTTTCTGCCCTACAGAGGATTATTTTTCAATTTCATCACATTTTGAAATGTTGTCTGCAAACCCTTTGAATTTGGGACAATCGAAATTTTGGCATTGGTAAAGGGTTAACCTTTCCTTCCTGATATAGGCATGCTGTCCATCCTCAATTCTATTAATTTTCTCACTTTATAAAGTTATTAAACACAGCTTCAACTCTAAATCTCTCTTTGTACTAGTCATTCAACACCTCTTTAACTCTTTTAGATCTCTTTATGTTTATCTGTATCATATTACTTAAATTTATTGTTACAATGATATAATTTTTTTATATACTTTATTTTATAATCTATATAGTTTTTTATCAATTGAAGCATTTAGTTAAAGAAACCATTTGTTTGAACCCAAAATCAGAATGATATTTAGTTTTTCATACATAATTTCCTTTACAGTTCCATCAGATTGATTGCGTTCATTCTGGTGTAACTGGTTAAACAATCCTGTTTTTGTTTCAGTGCTGTTGTCCCAGATTGGTGTAACAGAAGAAGATGCAGATAACAAGTTTAGAAAACAGACAAGAGCCAAGGTGATCAGAATATACACTTACTTAGAAAGAAGTCATATAATCATGTGTGATGAATAGTTAAACATGTTTATTAATTAACCAAGAGCTCCTATCACATAGAGCCCTGGCCTAGTACTAGGAAACCCGTAATGTAACTGATTGGTTGTTGACACAGCATCAAACCTCACATCAACAAACCAACTATCACATTGTTAATTGTGGACTTACTGAAAGAACACAAAAGAAAACCAGGTGGCTTGATTTTTTTTCTACATATGGAGAAACATTCTGTTGTGATAAGTACGAAACTTAAAGGAATTTCAAGTTAAAGGATAATTCAGGTGAAATTGTGACTGTATGTGCAACTGATTTTATATATTTAAGAGTTCTAGAATAAGGCAACATACACCTTTTTTATAGAATAAGGTATTTTCACTATTTGTGAAACCATCCACTTTATCTTATTAGTTTTCAATGGGATTTAGAATAGATTGGAAAGTTGACTCCACTTATTGATGACCCTGTAGGCATCATTATATAATATATAAAGTATAGAATTAAAGTTGAAATTGCCTCTTGACAGTACGGAAAATGGAACAATAAAAGTGTTGAAAAACATAACAATTTCTGTACTGGTATATCTTACACAGTAAAAATAGTAATTGCAAGCTAGTTTGATTCAAAGAGCGCCAGCTTCATATTTGCATCTGAAACAATGCTATTTTCAAAAGTGATGCATTATCAAATGCGATAGTCACATGATCGAAAATCCTATGCTATGCCTATGCATTCTTTTTACATCAGCAATTTATTATGGTTTGACTAAAGAGGACAAAATTACACAGTTTTAATTTCTGCCCTAGCAATCGAAAATCGTTGACAAACATGATGAGGCAGAGGGATAAGCAAAAAATTCTAAAATATCCTATAATTACTCTTTCAATCAATTTATACTCTCTTCTTCTTAGATCGATGTAGATGTGTCGGCCATTTTATCACAGTTTATAGGTCACATGGTCAATGAAAACTGTCTGCAGTATTTCCAGATGTAAAAATTGTACTAAAAGCTGAATTAATGAATTAAACTCTGACTATTAAACACTGTCTTCATGCATATTGCGGCAAGGTCATATATTGCTTGTAAATCATGGTGATATAGGGTCAGACACCAATCACTTGTAATCAAATTGAGAAAACAAGTGTGTTGTGAAAGAAATAAGTTTAGATAAAGGTGTTACAATACACAGTTTGCCCATGACTGTTCACATCTCATATTGGTTACATCAAATTATATAAAGCAACCTCCTTATAAATTAACTATTGTTTAAGATTAGTAGCAAATTAAGACATGATGTTATTCTTGAAAAAAGACTTCATTAAAAGTTTCCTGTCTGGCTCTCATTCTGTATTTGATTTTATGTAATAATCCTATGATTATAGCTCCTTAGTGTCCCTACAGGATTGTTGCTTATTAAGAAAAGTTTATTTTTAAAGCCATACTTTCCCTCATTTCCTCTTAAATTGTGAAAGTTCTAGAATAATTGAAAATTAACTTTTAAGTACTATAAATTCTTTTTACAGAGAAATTGAGACTGTAACACATTCACATGATGCTTTTAAGATAGTGATTATGATTATGTTTACAATTAACAATAAAACTAGGTCAGCCAAGAAACATTGGGAACCAATAAAACACAAGAAATTCTCCATTTTGAATGATTATATTGTTGATATTGGATAAATGACAGTATTTTCATGAATTTCACATGATTTTTCTAACAAGTTGATTGCCACTCATTAATCTAAGGGCTCCTTTGCTATTTTAGATGTGAGTCGAATGTAAACAATGAAGTTAAATTGGTGGGCACCAAATTTGTGAAAATACCACTTTGAAAAATACATAATAAATAATGCAGGCTTTATATTGTCATAATCCTGTTGATTTTAGTTATGTTTCACCATATTCTATCATAATACAAAATTAAGCTTATATTACCCAGTTTTGGAGATTTTCTGAGTGTTGTATGCTTTTAAGTATTATAGATAATTTATGATGTTGATTGACTTTGCCTATAAGACGCACCCCCCACTTAGTTATCCAAATTCTATGTAAAAAATGCGACTTATAGTCGAGTATATACCGTAATTCTACAATTATCACAGTTCTTTAACAATTTTTTTATGAAGTTTTTGGCTGGAGATTTTGATTTTTGTCTGGAATGTCTTTATACATTGATCAAGCAAGACTTAAATGATCATTCTGGTACCAATTCCATCTTTTTGTGTTGAACAGGCGGAAGTGACTACATTGAGGGCAAATCTAACAAGGTTCAGAAATATGGCTGAGGAACAACAGAGTTATTTACAGGTAACTACCCCCTCTTCACTTAGTTTTACTACACAATGCATTCTCCATAAACTGTTCAAATTAAGGGTTCAGGGCAATACTATAGTAAGTGCTTCATGTTTATGAAGCACTTATCATAGTCTTGCACTGAACCTTTGAAATGTTAGTCCCTTTTAATTAATATTTACTACACAGTGTAGTCTTTATTAGTTATTTACAGATATACAGCTGTTTGTAGAAAGTAACAACCACTACCTATTCTACAATGCAAACTAGTTCAAAAGTGTATTATTAGAATCAAAGGCATTGCTGCCATTGGCAAATACAAACATATTTTCAAAATAATGTTACATGAGAAGCACATGGAACAAAAATATCAAACATTTCAATTCTTGTAACAATAACGGTAGTAACAATCAGCCAATGCTAAGTTAAGAGAGCAAAGCACTCACTTACTCATATTGAAAGAAGTATATCATTATAGTAACTTTGTACAGGATTTCATATGGACACATTTTTTTTGTCCAGCCATTTTTTGTTACATCCATAATCACTTGGTGTCCAACTTTTTGAAAATTCTAACATGCATTACAGTAATTAATTTCTCATGCATTGTCAAGCCAAAGTCAAAACCTTACATATTTCCAAAGAGGAAGATAAACTTATTGGTATTTTTCAAGTTAAATCAATTTTATACTCACATTGATTAGTGATGTAACTTTTTGCTTATTGCAACATGGCGCAAAGTGATCGGGTCATAGTTACATCTCGGCATTTGCTTTGTTTTAGAATTATCTTCATCAACAAAAAATATATGTAATATCGCTCAATGAGAAATTAAAAAAAAATGTATTCAAAGAAATCATCTTTAAGACAGCTATCGGTGGAAACTCTTCTTTTATCGTGATAAAAGAGTACGAGATGTAACAGTGACACAGCAAGCTCTTCAAAATCGTGTTGTCCCTGTTACATCTTAAATCATTTATCCGTATTCGGTCATAAATGCTAGTCATGTTTCGGAATAAATGCATTCAATAGACGTATAAGCTGAACATGAACTAATTCAACTCGGTCATCTTTACCATAGCCCGTCCGCATAATATGTATTTATCGAAGGTTAACATCGGCATGGCGTGACGATGGGTGGGGTACTCAAGATCGTTATTGCGTCATCAATTTTACATAAATATCGCCGTTTTCTGCATGAACAACATGATCTTAGGTGCAGGGATAATAATGTCGGCTCGGAAGCATGGCTTTGTTGCTCTTATAATAAAAATAAGTACACTGCAGACTCATTATAACGCGGTCGTCGGGAGCCATGATGCTAGATCCGTGTTAATAGTGGGGTTGACAAATATAACGCGGGGTCCCTTACGCGCTATATGCCAGACCATAACCACTTAAGAAACAATAAGATTCAAGAAGTAGTCTATTCATATTTCAAGATTGTGTTGAGTTACGGACTTATCATTGAATTTATTGTGAATAAAAGAAAAGCAAATAAAAAACATAATCAAAACTTACATGTTTAACTATATATTCCTTTTTATTTGTTTCATTATGATTCAAGTTAAGGATCATTGATAGAGGCACGTGCAGTTTAAATACACACTACAGAAAAAGGAGGGTGGATTCAGTTAACCCATGTTCTATTTATAGATTTAAACTCCAAGTAAGGAGTGAGTAAATTTTATCGACAGTTCTCCCAGCATGTGTACCTAATGCTTTACCATTTAAACTAGGTGTAAAACACTCCCCTGAATAAGCGTGTACAAACTAATGATATTATGTAATTTATCAACACTATGTACACATAGATTTAAATCTTCCCTCGGGTCACGGATTGTGTACGTATAAAGGCCACGCGCTTTGTTTAAAAGACCGTGACAAACAATGGGGATTACCCAGGGAGTTATTGATTTTCACGCCTTCGGAGTGCAATTTGTAGGTAGACTTTCTATTGAGGATGCCGACCGCGTCATTTTGCAGAAAGGGGGAGATTTAGGCTATTGTTTAAGCCCTAATGTGCTTGAAATTTTGGGAGCCATAGGAGACCCGCGTTATAATGAGTATCGCGGTATAACGAGTCGCGGTATAATGAGTCTGCAGTGTACAGTTTTTCTTTACTCGTGACGTAACAAAATTTAAACTTGCCCCCGCTTGTTTGCTTCCCCTGCCATCTCCATAAAAACAAGGTCAAAATTAGCGCGAATTGAAACTTCCGGTCGCTTATATCCAAAGAAAAAATAAACGCTAGCTTTCCACTATACGATACACAGTTATTTGAAACAATCGGTCTCTTTTCATTTATTCAAGATGTAACATATTTGACAACCCTAATACCCCCATATGAGGTTGGTCGTTTTTCGGGGGGGTTTCAGTGTTCTCAGCATATTGTTTCCTCAACGGATTACTTTTATACGTTTTGCGCAACGTAACAACGCAGTGTTTTATGCGAGCATCATCAATACTATTGTGTTATGGATATTTAATTACGACGTAACATATTTGACAATAAAAGTTACGTCACTAATCTATTTTTTTTAAAGAGATTTTCTAAACAAACTATGTAGTTTTCGATAATCATTTCTCTTTATTTTTAAACATTGATCTTTTGAAAAATAAACACTCGAAGTTTGTTCCACTTTTCAAGGTTTCATATTTAGTTTCATGAACAAAAGAAATACCCCATAGAATAAATGTCACCCAAAATGTCAAAATAATCGTCATTTCTTTGTTGTTTTCAATACTACACGTATGCATCACACACAAGCTTTGGGTTACATAATGACAGCAGGTAATATTCTTTCTCCTCCAAACAAACTTTATGGTACAACGCAAAGGAGAGCAAAGATATTTCAGAATATCAAAAAGTATTGGGGATGTAACGAAAAGTGGCTGGACAAAAAAAATGTGTCCCAATGTAGAATTTTCTTACATAGATAAACGTAAATTACTCCTCCATTAATTGATGGTGGGTTTTGATATTATTTTTTTCTTTGGGATCTTTATTTTTTAACAGTTGAACATCCTGTATTCAACTTGAATCTTATTAGTAATGGCCACCCTATTTAAATGTTTTAGCTTTTGTGTTTCTGTATATTAGGCATAAAAACAAATCATATTCTGATTTACAGCTTGATTTATCCAAGACTAATGCACAATTATTGAAATCAGTGTGACAAAAAAGTGCATTTTATTTTGAAGTGCGGAGCTAAAGCTTCTTTTCAGAAGAGATGGGCCATATTGGCGGTTTCTGTAAAAAATAGTGGGTCATATTCTGTGATGATGGGCTAAAACATAAACCATTGGTGATATTCTTTATCAAAAATTACCCACCTGCTGGCCCAATTTTGTTGAAAGCAATGTACCATATTTTGAAGTATTGGGCCAATAGCTCAGGCCGGCAAAAATGTGAAGGCTTGGAACTGTTATTCTATAGTCAGTTGTTCATGGGTGAAAGTGTTCAGGATTATTCCTGAATTTCAGGTTTTTGAGACTTTTGTCCCTATATAATGATATAGCAAACATGCCTTTTCAGGATAACGAACTACAGATTTCAGGTTTTTGAAATTTTTCAATTTTCACCTATGGTTGTTGCAGGGAACTCTTCTGTGCATCACTGCCAAAGTCATATATGCAGGAACAACTGAAATAACATCAAATAACTTCTAATCATCTCCTTTATATAGTTTTATTTCGACACAACAATGCCTATTCTATTTGAAACCAACAATTTCATCACAAGACACAACCAAATACCACTTAAAAATGTTCAGTTTTTGTACATGATATTTGTTGTTGGAAATTGCTTTCATTGCTGGATCAGCAACTAAAATTCATTAAGAAGAAAAATGATTTCAGTGTTGCGTTGTTTGTTTTTATTATTATTTTTTTTTTCCAGTCAATGGAGAAAGAATTACAAGAAATCACAGGGGAAGACGGTTAATTCTGTATTGTGTGGAAAACTGTAAGAGGGATTCTACGGGTTCATTACTTTGGCTAGGCAGACTACAGGATGGCTGTTCAAGACTTCTCAAGACAGCACAGCACAGAATGACAGCAGTTGTAACTGTAACACTATGAACAAATGTGTGTGTAGAGATTGACACATTTATGGATGATGATTTATGGAATTTTGCCTTGGTTGAAGATAAAACCCTATAAATTTGTTAATGGCTGTCTGTCGTGAAACCAAACAGTGAAATATATATTTCAAACAACCTTCAACCTGCTCAAATCAAAGCCTTTAATAGAAGAAAGGAGTACTTGATAATTTTTGTGGGAAAAGAAAAAAATTGCTCGTAATAAGAAATTTTTCCTTATCCCACATTGGTTTCTTTTCCTTCAGAAGATAATTTTCCAATTTCATCACATTATGAAATGTCGTATGCAAAATCTTTCAATTTGGGATAGTCTAAAATTTGGTGTTTGGTAGAGGGTTAAGAGACTGGTATGGAGCTAACAACAGTACCCAGTTATGGAGAAATAATAAACCCGAGTTGAAATCCACAATTTTTTGCAGATGTGTTAGAATGGCTATCCATGAAGTAAGGAGTTAAGTTGCTTATTTGCTGTAAATAGATACATGTACCACCCATACATACATCATCTCTAGGCTAGGACATGTGTCGCTAATTGGCTAACAAATGACTTAAGTCAGGTATAAACTCTTGAGTTTTTAAGAAATGAAATTGCAAGTTAGTTTTAATGATGTATATTAATTCTTTTTTTTATATTTCCAATAATGTTATATAAATGATGTATTATGATATTAAAACAATATTATGTGTATAATATTTTAGTAGTTTTAATACCTATTTGATATTTTAGATATCAGTCTTTTTTGCCTTAACATTATATTTCCCAATTTAAAGCACCATAAACATGTATCAAATAGTTAGGACCCCACTTCCACTGAAGTAACACAATTTTATAAAAGATTTTTTCTTCTGTTATCAAAATGGTTACATCCTACCCATTACAAGAAGGGGAATAGCCGTTGTTTATGTATTTTGTATTGTTGCTAAAATGCTTTCAATTGAGACTAATGGAGCAAAGGGAATTAACAATTGATATGTTTGTAAAAACCTGGATGTGAGAGATGGCCATATTTATAAACGTGTTTAAATTCTCAAAACTCTTCTTAAGCTTGATATTTGAAGAATTAGGAGAGCTATACTACTCAAGGAAATGGCATCACACCTCGGTACTTCTTACAACCTACCGACGGGACCATTAAATTTTCCCATTTATCATTGGTCGACTGTGGAGGCCAAGTTATAAAGCTCATGCAAGCTTTTTTAGCTCACTTTAGGCAGGATTTCTGGAAGATGTCCATCATCAGTCCATTTGATCATCCTGTTTGTCAGTCATCCCATTCATAGTCAATTGTTTCTACAAATAACCTCTCCTTTACCACCTCCTGGATTCTAATATCAATGGATGATCCTTTGCATAATTTTTTCAAAGGGTTCTGGTCTGATAATGAATGAGGATTTATGCTCTAAAGGATTTTTTTAAAGGCAAAAACTCCAATTACTTTCTTGTCATAAACTGTAGTCTCATACTTTCATATTTGGTTAGAACAAATTCGACCATCTTGATATTCATGTAGTCCTTTGTAGGGAAAATCTATAAAAGTCCTTATGTCTGTAACTGTAAGGTATAGAGCTTTCTTTTTGGGTGTGGAAGACCATGTCTTATACAAAAATTGAGCAAATTTCACCTTATGTGTTAAAATGGCCTTGCCCATGTATCTCAAGTTGTAGTTGTATAGAAACTGAAGTGAGCAACATAGGGTCATAGTGGTCCTCTTGTTGTTTTATAATTACATGGTTTTGGCCCTATAAATATAGAGAAGATAAAAAAGTTGAGCAATCGGCATCAATAAGGTGATGATCTTGTTGACAGTTGAAGTCAGTTCACCTTTCAAACCTCGAATATTCCCCACATGCAAAATTCAATATACATGTACAGGTATGTTGAAAGCTATTAAAATTATGATGACTCCTTGCTTGCTACTTTAAACACATTAGCACCTAATGCCAAATTTTTGCTTCTTGCAGCAGACATCTTTCAAAAAGCATTGTGGCTAAAGGAGAAATTGCTTGTGACAAGCAATTTCTCCTTTTGCCGCAATGCTTTTTCAACCTATACACATATCACAACAGCAGAACTGGAAGAATTTGACATGTTTACAAAGCTTTTCTAAAGTCGTCTGCTTTAAGTTAAAACATCTTGCTTGCAGGTGGTAAAACGTTAGCTACCTCATGAATACATTTCTAGAGCTGTTTTATCTGTTCCTTCAAATAAGTTTTTTGTGACTCTTCCAAATTGAAAGGAATGTCTGACAGATACTACTTGACGAGTACTCATATACATGTATGTTTTAGATGTCTGGTAGAAACCTTCTTGACAAAAGGATTATTGCTTATCTAAAAACAGTTTCTGCTTTTAACAAAGACTTCATGAGCTGCAATAGCTTTCAAACAAGTATATATTAAGAAATGAGTTACTCAGAGATCAACACAATGTGGAAACAACTATAAATCATTTCTTTGATGTACATTTTCGATTTTTTTTATATGACGTTAAATGCTGTGTTCACGATTTTTCCGTTGTCACTTTCACCAGTACTAGGAAATGGCCCTAAAGTGTCTTGCCAAAGTTCACTCCCATGAAACCAGAGGTGTCAATAGGGCTAAAACTTGGGACCACCTACCTCTAAGACAGGCTCCTTAATCACTTAGCCATGTAGGACCCGAACATTTTGAATAAATTTCATTCTTAAAAATAACAATGTAAGAGAAACAAGTGCTGAATAATATTTCGAAAAGCAGATACTAAATGCCTTAAATAAAATGAGATGAACGTTGTCCAATTTGAAGCCAAAATAGTGAGGAAATAATCCTTTTGTCATAAAGCTTTAAAATTACTTATATAGAAATGCCTACAGCAGTGAATCACCAACAGGGAACTTTTAAACATAATTAACACTTTCCCAAACAACAAATTTTTCTACTGTCCCAAATTGAAAGAGTTTGCAGACGACATTTCAAATTGTGATGAAATTAGAAAATAATCTTCTGATAGGGCAGAAAAAATTGTGGGAAAAGGAAAAATTGCTCTTTACAAGTTATCTGCAACAAAGTGGTCAAATGTCGTTATTGTTTGGGAAAGGGTTAAGGGGACAATTGATACAAAACCAAACCAAGTTTATTGATTTCAATTTTATTAAGATTAAACATCACATCAATATATTAGTCCTCAAATTCACTGTGATAAATTGAGACCTTTATAATGTAGATTTCTGTTAGATATTTTCCAACCTTATTTTTGACATTCCTGTGCCATGTATGATTTAATACTAACAACTTGAAGTAATCTGCAAGCCTATAAAATGACCCTAATTCTAGGTGGATCCTTCATTGTCACATAAAGCTTTGAAAAATCAAAGTAGTACAGTATTGTTGAAGAGGTAAGTATCAACACCATAGGTTTCACAGGAAAATTATTTAAAAAATGCTCATTACGAGCAATTTCTCCTCTTCCCACAATGTTTTCTAATTTCGTCTGCAACAAAGTGGTCAAATGTCGTTATTGTTTGGGAAAGGGTTAACCATTGCCTTGTAACAAGAAACCAAGTGAATAAATGCATATTTCTGTGCAAACATAAAAATGGACAAATATAACATTAGAATACTCATTATATGCCATTTCTTTATTTGTTGGAGTATTTAATGATGTTTATAGGAACTATTTACAAAATAAGAAAAAAATTGTATGAAATTATCCCTTTATGAGATATTGAGGAACACGTTATCAAAAGATTTATTTCAGTGCAAAAAATTCAAAAAGCTCATGATAAGGAATTACTACTTTCATTGAAGTGTTTGCTTCAATTGCAATGTCAAATAATGATTGTATTATAATTAGAAAGAGCTGTTAACAAGTACCTAAAAAGTGTTCAGAATCTGTTTTAGGAATTTATAATGGGTCAAAATTAAATGTCTTGTAAAATGACAGTTTCAGAGTATAGAAAATATAATTTTCGTCGTCAATATTGGTAAAACCATTTTGATATCAGACAAATAAAATGACCCTTTCTGAGCAATTCTTTCTTTAGTTTAAATTGTTTCTAAAACTAGCTGAAGAAGAAATAAAAATGAGTGTATATAAGGAACGGTTTTAATGTTTTGACAACACATCTGTCGTGTTGTGTATGGCAGTCCTACTCTACAAAAGGAAAACTGGAGACGGGATGTTTGTTGACAAATAGATCCGCGCTAACTGAGCCGGCCCATAGTGCTGCTACGCAGGTGAATGGAGGTGGAGGATGTCTCTTGATCACAGGGTTCTTACTCCTGTTTAATGTCACTTCGGTAAAGGCGCTCACTTTGTCCAAGTTTCCCTCAAAATACCAGAGTGTATCCATGTCTGTAACACTTTGTTCACTCCAGCATGGGAACACATCATTGTCAAAGTATCTGGCACGGTGAAAGTGTGGCTCTATCACACTCACATGCTTCTCTGTGGAATTTAACTCCACTAATCGATGTGATCTGAATTTGTACTCATATTTCACTTGTACTTTTCCACCATCCGTTCCATTGCTTATAATGAAGAAGCAGTTTTTACCCTCCATAATGTTGATGCCACAGAAGAGCATATCTCCACTCGTTTGGTATGCTGCCAGTAGTTGGGTACAAGATGTCGCAAGATTTTCATCGTCCAAATTTACAACATATGCCATGTTCCAGCATGTCCCCACTTCTTCTTGACGTGCATAGGTGAATAGAAGTTCATTGCTAGCTGAGCTTACTTTGGCATGGATTTGTGGAAACCTGAGTTCACTAACAGGAAAGTCAAAATTATCTGTCTGAAAAATTTGACGCCATGTCATGTCACTAGGATCAAACTTGAATCCTTTAAAATTAAGGTCCAAAGGTTCATCATCATTAGAGACCAGTTTAATCTTTCCTATCAAATACATTGTACCATCACTTCCACATGTCACACAGAAATCATTGCAAAACTCATTCGCTTCCAACAATCCTTCTATTTGTACATCAAATGGTAGCCATCTCCAAGTTTTGGTTTTTAAACTGTACAGGTTCATTTCTTCTAATATACAATTCAAGAAGATCAGTTCATCCTGAAAGATTGCCATCTGCCAAAGTCCCCACAGCATTTCATCGAGTACACAGCTAATTGGTTCAATATCCTGTGTGAATTCTTGTATATGGTGCCAGGACTCTGTATTAGGAACATAAGCAAATAGATCCATGATGGGCTCTCGTCGGATTTCTGGTTGTTGTTGTTGTTCCATGTTCACACCAGAGTTTTTCTTCTTTTCAAATGCCTCAATAACATGTGGTCTTGGTGTCATACATAATACTGCTTTTACTTTTGTATCATTGGCCAACTTTGATCTGGGACTCTGAGGTACTCGGAGGTTATAATTCTTTGTTTCTAAGTGTTTGTGATAGAATGCTTTCGATAGAATCTGCCTGAACCTCCTCAGAAACTTATCCTGCCCATTCAAACTGATCTTTTCTAATGTATTCTGCAGTCTATCCATACAATTCTGCAATGCATGTTCTGTGGTTTCAGTGTAATTCACAAGTAAGCTGTTACCTTTACTGTTAATGATGTCAAGAAGTTCTGTCCCCATGGAAACATGTCTCTCTGTCAAACCTTGACCAACCCATTCAGCAATGAACTTTAATAAGTTAAAACTCGAGCAGTGGTCTAACATGTTTGTATTGACTAGATGCACCAGATCCTCAGGTGGGATTTTCAAAGTTTTGTCTTGAAAAATGAGGCAGTCATGAAACCTTGCTTGTACCATCTGGGCAGTTTTTGATTCAATATCAGGCAAACCGTAATCCAGTGAATACAGGTAATACTCCAGACATGTTTTTAGACACAATGAATTCTTCATAAAAGAGATGCAAAACTCTCTAAGTGTTTCCACGAGGAAGAAAGAAGAGAGCTTCACAATGATTCCTAGATTGTAGCAGTCAATATCAATTTCCCCTGTGTATATAAAATCCAGGATCAGCTCTAAAGCCTCCACACTGTCTGTCACTTCAGACAGATTGATGTCCTCCAGTGTGGCTTCAGTGAATTTACCCAAGAACAGAGATCTGAAATACGAGCTTCCAGCTGCCAACACACACTTGTGGGCATGAACGCTATCCATCCCAACAATCAGTCTAACATCACAGAAGGACTTATCATGGCGCAGCCCATTCATAGCCTTCATTGAGTTGCAGAAATGAATTTCATCGGCTTGAAATACAACCATCTTTATGACATCTGCTGGACTCTGAAATGATAAAACAAAAAACTCTAACCATACTATAAATTCTTGTGTTAATTTCTCACCAATTTAATTTCCAGCTTAGTATATTTATTCCACCTCCAAGCCTACAATAAATAGCAGCATAACGATAAGTTTGATGACATACTCAGATTTCACAATACCAGAAGAGGAACTGTGGAATCCAACACACATTCTTTCCTCTCACTGGACACTTTTAGACCAGACAAAAGAGGATATTGCTGTTATGGCAAGCATATGGCTTCAGAAAAACAGCCTATGCTTAATCATATACTACCGGTAACCTATATGTATCCTATGTCAAAATTTCATAAAAAAAATATTAATATGTTCTTTGTGAGAAACTTGACAATCAATAACTTATAATAAATATCATGGGATTATCAATATCAAAACATGCTCTATATAATCAATATTGTTTCGCCTAATTCCTAGACATATATATAATAATATATATCATAGATGGTTAATTCAAATTGTGTCATACTAACTTAAAGGTTTCTTATGTCAAAATCCTACACAATTTTATATGTATAAAAAGGATGGTTTTCGGAGATATTGCCTGATTAAAAATTTCTCAATATTTTCCGTCCACACCAAATTATTCTGCGGTGTAGTGGTTAGCGTCAGGGACCAGAGACTGGTCACCCCGGGTTCGATCCCCAATGGCGCCCAATTTTTTCACTGTAGAGTGTCCTTGGGCAAGACACATTTCCTAGCCTAGTACTGGTAGAAAACCAGGAACCATGTACTATACTACTCAAAAATGAGTGCTGTACATTAACAGGAAGAAGAAGTAATTAGTTTGAGTAGACTTTGAATGGCAATTTTGCGCTTTAAATCCAAAAATCGGAATTAGATAGACACACCCAATTTGGAATAGTCGAAATTTCGACGATAGATTGCCCAATTAGCAAATAAAAAGCAATCTTCACGTCGAATTACTTTGACTAGACCTACATTGAATATTTTCCTGTTTAAAAAGTGAAGTTATTTAAGAAATTAAAACAGACTGCAATGAAAATGAAATTGCAAATCTATTCAGTTCATCATTTTGCTTTATACAAAAATTATTAAAATGATATAAGTGAAAGAATGCAGCTCCCATTCCATGTTCTGCATTTTTTAATGTTAATAACGAAAGGATATTGGCCGGCTAGTAGTTACATCCGAAATTCTACTTACTAGCAAAAGCAAAGTGTGAACTTCGTTTACTTTTTTTGCAATTTACTTATGTTTAAAACGATATAAAAGTAGCTCAATTGTTTGTTTTACCTTTTTATCGGATAATTTTCAAGTCAATTCCATACAAAAGCCGTCATTTTATTCGAGATGGAATGGTTTTTGTTTGTCCAAACTGGCTTTGATAAAGGTACGTCACTCTAATTGGACTAATTTGATGTGGTTGCGTCCCATTTACTATTCGTAATGAAAAAGACAGAATAATTGCACAAATTAATAACGTATTGGGGGGAAAATATACTAAACGATCGAAATTAAAATGATGAAATAAGTGACTGTGAAGAAATGTATAATTGTTGAAATGACGTGCATAATATTTGTCTTTCTTTCTTTCTCTGGACATAGTTCTGTCGTCTGCTTCATACAAGGACATCATAAGCTGTTTATTAGGCTTTTGCAAAACCTAATGACAACGGCACCCACAGCATGGACGTTAGGAAGTATTAAGTCGTTTCACCTGCTACAGTTATACTTGTTGAGATTTTAGTTATTGACAAGTGTGTCTCGGAATCTTTTAATGAAGCCTATGCAGTTTCAGTTTCAGTTTTTCAGCCTTAAGGCCACATATACTCGCTGGTACAATTCTTTTCTCCGGTATTTTCAACATTTATTCGACTCTTGGTAATTTGTGATGCGCGCTTAATTGTTGTCATGGTTTTAATTTAATTTAGACAATGAAAACATTCGAGCACTGATCTGCAGGAGGTGTGGCAAAACATCTTGTTTCTTCCACAAACCGCTCCAGCTCCTCCAGGATTGACAACCTCCACTCCTTATTTGGGTCTTCTTTCTTCGCATTCTAGAGGACATGTATGTCAATGGTGACCAACTCACAGGACTCAAACAATTTTCTCTTCATTCTTTCCCTACTTTCCTCATAAAGGGAACATTCCAGCAGGTAATGAGACAAAGTCTCCGACTCTCCACAGGAGCATTTGTCATTCTGGGCAACTTAAATTTTATAAAGGTATCCATGAAGTTGGGTATAACCTATGCTCGAGACGAGATTCGTTGGGACAAGTATAAACTGGATCGTGATCAGGATGATAACAACACCGAGTTCTCTGAAAAATCGCTGGAGTATCCCCAATACACTAATAGTTATTATTAACTCTACCACTTGCAGACGACAGGTTTTTTTTTACTTGAAGCAGGCAACTTTGGTAAAGCTCTGTAAACATTTAAAAACGCTTTCAGCTAGGCTGTTGTGATGTGTGAAAAGATTGAATAAGCATTGTGACAAAAGGAGACATCTTTTGTAACAATGCTTTTTGAAAGTCGTCTGCTGCAAGATGCAAAAGAATGTGGCGTTAGGTGGCACTATTTCAACATTACAGATAATCTGTTTAACATGTTGACTAACGACTGATGGATAAAACGCTTTTATATCAGACCTTAATAGACTTACCTCCCAAATGCCCCACAGTCAGTCTGTTTACCCGCCTGTACACTAAATCTACCTGGTTCAGACATGCAACATTCATGCAGAAAAGAAACAAAAAAATACTTATACATTCCTTTCTTTCTTTACAAACGCTTTATTTTATGGTGCAGTTTTAATGCCTTCCAAAGATTTACGACTTCAAATGTCGAATATTGGAGATTGGCGGACAGTTTCGAAGTCGGCATCTTCATGGATAGCCCGGGATCCCGACTCACTGCATAATGTGAGGATTGCACATATGGCAGGTCACCAGAGATACTTAATACGAACTGGTCCTTAAAGGATCTTGTTCACAGATGTGGAGATATTTTAAAGTTAAAAATTGACTTCTTTAAAACAGCACAATTATTGTTCTTCTATATGATACGCACTAAATAATAGTCGAATTCGGGTCGTTTTTAATTCTTTAAAGTGGAGTGATTTACATGTGTTTTAATCCAAAAAGGGTGACATCGGTTTTGAGATAGATCTACCTCATATAAACTGTACATCATTATATGAATTGTCGCTTTCTGACTTCATTTTGCCTTCAATAGATACTTTTTAGTAACTGTATATCAAACAACAATACAAAAACTGTATTGTTTCAACGGCATTTCGTTTTGACTTTCACTTTTTTGTCTGTGAACAAGCACCTTTAACCACTCTTGTTCACACACTAGTGATGGCTCGACAACATGCTTATATCATATTTTTAACTGTGTCTTTTTATAACTATGTATTTATTAAAACGAATGTTAAGTGTTTAAACAAGATGGAAACACCTGGGCTTGTCTGCTGTTTTTTACACTGATTTTGAAAAGTGACTGTTGCATTCTTATAAAATGAGTTCTCGGACCATAGACTATAGTAGAAACAACCGACTCCTTTTTCAAAAGACAAAAAGAAAATCCTTGGTTCAGAGCATTTCAAGGCAGCACTTACTTCTGGGAAGCCGTCTTATTAACTATACTTTCTGATAAGGAGTACACCTCTTTGAAAAATTCAATGATATATTGACAAAAACGCGCTATGTACAGAGTCTATGAGGAGCGTGATAATGATCTATGGCTTTTTTTACTTTATACATACATAATGACGAAGAAAGGGGAAAGACACTACATTATCCGCTTTATTCATATTCGTGCGAACCCCATTATAATTGAAACTACACCATTATAAATGTATATTATATGTGTATAGTTTGGAGGGGAAAAGACGAGCAGTGTTTTGTGTTTAGTTTTCAATTCGATACTCAAGGAATTGTGTTGGGTAATTATGGTTTAAACTTTTTAAGATTTGTAACCGATTTAAAATTACGATTTATAGTAGATATGGAACTCAGCGTATATTTGCAGTTTAAAACACATTAATTAATTATTCCAATTGTGTAAAAAAAATGTGAGGAAAAGAGAATTCGGGTTTATCATTTTTTTAGTTACAGCTTTTTGAATAATGACCATGAAAGAAGAAAAGGATATAGATCCTTCATGAAAGATGTTTTTAAGTTTTACGAAAAATAAAACCATCAACCAATTAATTGACCAACTCTGCCGTGTGCATATTGCGTCTTAAACACATTCACAGTGATTCTTTTGTAAAGATCGTGCCATGTTTTTTTCTAGATAAGAGCAGCGTATAAAAACAGTAATACGATACTGTAATAATACTTTCCAAATTCATTTTTCCATGTTCCATGTTTTTTTTTTTAACTTAGAATACAATTTATAACAGAATGATGGAACATGAAGTGGTTAGCTCGCTCGCGCATAACTATATTTTGTTATCGAATATTATATGCTATTTATGTTAATGATTATGTTGCTGGGTTACTAACGTGGAAAACATACACACACGATATATTTTCTTGGTCTTTAGGTTAGGCTTAATGAAGTAAAGAGTTGTATTTGTATTTGGTATTTGTATGAAAAAGATACATGTCAATACGATAACTCCTTCAACATACGCCCACAAGTAGCCTGCGACTCTTGCCACACTCTGATATGTTCATTTGTCGACTGACACTAACGTTTTGTGAGAGTGCGTTTTACGAATTTTTCATCATTTACATAGTTTCAAAGTTGCATGCTACAAAGTTATGATTCTAGTTTACTCCGTATTTAATAGAAAATTATTTGAACACAAACATCCATACCTTCTTATATAGAATTATGGTGCAATACGACTAGAGCGCTGCTTCTTTTTCTTGGAATGATTCGAGTCTGAATACAATGTAATATTTCGGGCCTACAACTAAACGCCAAATTAATCAAATTCATACGATACTCATATTTCTCCCTTACGTAATAGTTACCGTAGCCATTTTTAATGAAGCAACAGAAATACGCTTGGATATTCATTTGTTTGTGTAATTCTATGGGCGTAAAAATGTGAATCATTTTTTCATAGTAATTTAAACTTATTTTAGGTATTTTCAAACAGACAATGTCAGGCATTATTGTCATAACAGACGATATTTAATGTGATTCTATTCGATAAACATGTTAGTAGATACACGTGCTATAAGATACATATGCAGTATAACATTGCACTAATCATTTATAAAAACTAAACGGATTTACACAAAGCCCAAACAATGAATGAATGACGAAACTATCGGTACATCTAATAACAAGTTCGATTCATATTCGATACATATAAAA
Organism: Cerastoderma edule; assembly: GCA_947846245.1. Lineage (NCBI taxonomy): Eukaryota > Metazoa > Mollusca > Bivalvia > Cardiida > Cardiidae > Cerastoderma > Cerastoderma edule. Next base: position 3,530,407 of record OX401404.1, read on the forward strand.
ATGCGTCTGTCAGCTGACCAATTTAACCCATTACCAAACAATAACGACATTTAACCACTTTGATGCAGACGACTTTGAAAAACATTGTAGGAAAAGGAGAAATGACGAGCAATTTCGCTTTTTCCCACAATGTGTCCTGCTCTACCAGAAGATTATCAATTTCATTACGTTTTAAAATGTCGTCTGCAAACTCTTTCATTTTGGGAAAGTCGAAAAGTTGGCGCTTGGTAAAGAGTTATGTGACGTCAGTGCCCGTTATCATTTTGTCCTGCTTCAGCAAACGCTGAATGCCGAGTACACGAAAACCCGTGTTTTAGAGGAGAAATTAGGACATTTGTACAGGAACTGTTCATCTTACCCAGATCTTAAAATGATTTTCTATATAAAAGCGGGTAAATAATCGTCGCGTGTTTGTTGTTTTTTGGATGTTTTTTTGATAATGTATGACATAATGAGGGGCATTATGATAATTCTCATTTCATAAGGAAGTATTCTTTTGACATAGATCTACACTGTTTTGCCGATGATGATCCGAGATGTGTACGGATACGGTGTTTCTCTTCTTTATGACAGAGCTACGTATACAGAAGAATAAGTGGAAATTTGTTTTAAAAGAATATTGAATACAATTTTAAATACTTATAAAAACTTTACGGTGTTTCCAAAACATACTTGAGGGCATGATTGTGTGTTGTGTCCTGGGATTAACCTTACCTAGGGTGGAACATGTTTACTGATCCTGAGTCGGGCACTACTACATGTCTTAATGAGCAATTTCTCTTTTTTTTCCACAATGTTTTCTGGTCTACCAGAAGATTATTTTTCAAGTTCCGCACATTATGGAATGTCGTCTGCAAACTCTTTCAGTTCGAGACTGTTGAAAATTTGGTGTTTGGTAAAGGGTTAACTAATGAAATAGTGTTCAAACCTCCGAGCTACGATAGCACGTGCGTTTTACATATTTTAGCTCCCATTGAAGGGGTCGTGCATGACTAAAGTAAAAACCCCACAAAAATATAGGACATACTTGAAATGGACCCTCATTATGTAGAATAATCTTCGACAAACATTGGAGCGGGATGTTTTCGACTGGCCAATATTACAATAAAGCCGACGGATTGCTGTAGAGGATAGGCGTGTCCATTACCTCTCTGTGATTCAGTTTTCACTTCGTTCGTTACAAAATGATAGCGATTTACATTGTGTCGTTGGTATGCATAAGGCCAGATAAGAGTTTGTAAATTGATTGTTAAAAATTACATAATAAACATTGGTTTCGAAAATTGTTGCGTGGGTGTTTCAACCTTAATAACTTTAGTTTTGACACCCCAGTTAACAACCTAAATCGTTTCCTAAACAGTACGAAACGATATCATTTCTAAAGCATTTAACTGCTGTCCTATATACGGGACCATAATGTGTCAGTGCTGAGAGGCGATATAGACATTTTACAAAATCAACTTTATTTAACGCCGAGCTGGGGTCTCACACTCGGACGGGCTTTTATACATGTATGTGTACAGAGCCCTTTCTGACTGACAAAGAGTTAATCTCGCGTGTATGCTTGTATGGCAATGTGATTTAAAGCATTACGACAACAGGAACATATACGCAATCTGCGATTTTCAATTTGTTGTAGTGTATGTCCGAGCAATTATTTAAAGAACTGAAATCCCAAAAATTCATCAGCCGTCAAAAGACACTTTGTATTTGCAATTCGTTAGCCCGACAATCTGTTTGCCCTTTCCTTTGCATTAGTATTTCTGAATACTCATGATTAAAATGGTCAACAGATAAATATGTGAAAACTATGATCGTGAAAAAAAAAATGTGATTGTCATGGGAAATTTTGCAATATGATTCGCCTACACTTGGATTACTGCAATGATGTAAGTTACTTTAAGTAATCATAGGTCGAGGGCAAAATTGAGAATAGGACAAAACAATGCCCTCGGTGCTGTCTCTCTATTGCCATGACCAGGATTCGAACCTGGGTTGTCGCGGCCACAACGCGAAGTACTAACCACTATACGATCATGGCTAAGAGAAGCACATGTGCTATGATGCGAACAAAGGGATTTTAATGACTTCTTTACCTGATACATTAGTTCAATAGATAACACCTAAACGTAGCCACAAAACTCTTAACTTATAAGAAGAGGTTTTTGAAAAAAACTTATGAATATTTTCAATTAAAATGAGAAGTTTTTTTTAGAATATAAATATACAGAAAAACAAGTTTTGATAAGGAAGGGTTCATTACACAGTCTATCGGCGACATTCATGAAGTGGAACTTCCTTTACCCTTAACATTTAAAATATATCTTAATACTGTAAAACTGTAAAAGCTATTGGTTACTTAGCTTCAGATGATAAATATTTCATCATAATGGAATAATATTCATAATGGATATCATCATAATAATAATAATAATAATCATCATCATCATCAGCAGCAGCAGCAGCAGCAGCAGCAGTAGTGTCATATATTATCATCATTATAAGTATTACTTTTTAACACGTTATTCCTTTATACAAATTAAGAGCATATGCAGTAGCCTACAATATAGATATGCTTAGTTGCTTGAACCGCTATTGGGCACATCTTTTGTTTAAACTGTTATTATGCGTTTCAACACCGTGACAACTATTTTATAGTTATATTACAATGCCTGGTTCATAACGGATGGAGAAAGGTCCCTAACTTAACTGTCACTAAGGCCTGGTTCAACCCATTACCAAACAATAACGACATCTAACCAGTTTGTTGCAGACGACTCTTCGAAGCATTGTGGGAAAAGAAGGAGTTGATCTTAAAGAGCAATTTTTCCTTTTCCCACAATGTTTTCTGCCCCATCAGAAGATTATTTTTCAATTTCATCACATTTTGAAAAGTCGTCTGCAAACTGTTTCAATTTGGGACAGTCGAAAATTTGGCGTTTGGTAAAGGGAGTAGAACCTTCAGCGTCAGTCTGGAGACTGTCTTTCAGATCTGCCTCTACCGTGACTGAACCACATGCAGAAAAGGGCTTTGTATTTTCATTTTTCAAGTCCTGGGGCCCGTTTTACTAAAAAACTTACGGAAAATGTTTGCATAAGTCATAATTGATAAACATGGATAGTATCTTCAATGAAAGTACAATATTGCAATGTGACACGTCGTTGGAAGCGTCTCGGAGAGACGATTCCGATGATGTGTTACTTAAAAACTTACTTTGCAATATTGCTCTGCCCAATATTGAAATAAGAGGAATTGTTGTTTTAGACTTACGCAAATCTTAAGCGTAAACTGTTTAGTAAAACAGTACCCAGTTCTCTAATCACTAGGCTTCGCTGGCGAATGAATACAACACAGAATGTAATGTAAAATATAAGATATGAATAATATAAAATATTGATATAGAATACAAATTTTGGTATCTTTACAAATCTAACACAATGATTTCCATAATTTATTTGACATTGCTTGTTCGTGTCTATATCCTTAGTGATTCAAACACGGCCAATTAAAGCGGAAATAAATGGTGTTCGAGGCTGTTTATATGATTTATTTAAACCCGAATCTATTAACGGTGCCCTTGTGTTCACGAAATTATGTAAAATTGCTTAAAACCCTGACATGTCGTATGTAAAAGTAGCTCGCTTTAAACAAATGTGTTTAGTCATAAAAAACTTTTCTTTTTCTTTCTTTTTTTTTTGGGGGCAGTAGTACCGTTAGAAATGAAAGACAAAGAAAGAAAGAGACATAAAAAAAATAACACAGTTTCTCACTATTAACATAAATAGGAAAGGAAATAATGCTTTGCTGAAAGACCCATTCACAATGAAATAATTGCATGCAGACTGCCGAACTGGGCTATCAGGTCTGAAACACCCGACGCGAACAATAACCTTGGTCGGAATTATACACCAGTCGACTTGTATTCGTTAAACTGACGCTTGAAAGCGTTGCGTTACGTTAAATGATGAAAGCTCATTACAATGTTGCACCTATAATATGTCGACCGACAAATGTTTACATGTATTTAACTGGTACATAATAGCATTGGTAATACTTGTGGCAAACTGTTCATAAAACGCGTTTCTACTATTGAATGAAGAGGTGGACTCAAAAGAAGAAACAATCAGGCGACGATACCGTTGATAATCTATGGTTCACAGTTGTGTGCTAGTGTGAGCCAATAGTAGTCTACCAGTCACATTGTTATTGCTTGCGTCTCTTAGACCGTTGATAACATCTTTTGTGTATTTTCCAGATTCGACGAAGTTCGACACAATGTCGTTACAGGCACAAAAAGCGCTCGGCAAGAATATGTCTCTCCAAAGACAGCTGGACGATAGATACATGGAATACAAAAAGTCGTTACGTTCCACACGCCGACGGATGGATACGGTCGAGGAAGAATGTATTCTCTCCCTTTACAAGCTACTCCTGGAGGCCAAAACGAACAGAAAAGTCGGAGATTCCGACTTGATTCCACCAATGACACCAAGTGTCGCACATGGTCGATCGAAAAGTGCGTCCTTGAGGCCTCACTCTGTAATGACAGCACCATGTAAAGGTAAAGTCGATGTACAAGAGCGACCTTATACCTCGATGTCATCTCGAAACTATACCCAGTCGTACAGCTTCAGGAAAGATGGTTTAGATATTTCAAAATTCACCAAAAGAAGTCGTTCAGGTGACCAGACGAAAGCTGACACAAGCAACAGACCAATGACTGCCTTAAACTCGGACACAAGACTTACAGGAGAAAATCCACATGGCAGCAATAAAGCAAACTGGACACGACAAGATAATTCTGACTCTTTACACAATATGCGATCGCAGTCGGCATACGCATATAGGGGTGAAAAAGAACCCCTGGATACCACACAAACACCTGGGTTACAATTACCAGAACATGGCCAAACGACTACGAGCGATGGTAAAACTAGACAATCAACCTCAATATTGAAACACCGGAAAGGTTCTCCCGTCCAGGTAACGGTACATGAATCCAGCACACAACTAGACGAGTTCAGACCTCTCAGTGTGAAGATAAGCCACACCTCCCCCGTCCGTCGTCACCCCGTATACAGAGATGCCACGCCCTCCCCGGCACCACACGGGCAGATGGACACAGAATACGAGGAGGAGCTACTTCCGTTTATGGAGGAGGTGGAGAGCGAGAAGTTTGGGCGACTGGCGGTGGACGGTGCTGACAGAACCAGAACTGATAGGTTCAGTGGGATTACATCACATCAAAGGAACATGGCTCCAAGTAGAACCGAATCCGAGGAATTTGAATTAATGAAAGCCAAATCTATACAGAATCATCAAAAATTCCTAGCAGACTATTCGAAAAGGTCGAAACTGTTCGGGTATGTAGTGAAGACGAAATCGTCCATTATATCGAATGAGAAATTACCGAAATCCGGCCGGTCCCCGTGTGTGACATACCAGGAACTCGTGTCTATCAAATCGAGTATGAAACAGCACGAAACTCGAACCCGCATGCTACTCAAGCGAAGTGCCAAACTCAGCAAGTATGTTGACCAGCTCACAATGGCTAGTGATTACAGGAAACACCTCAAATCGTTAAAAACAGAGAGGCCATAATGGACATTCCCTGACAAGATCACGTGGTAGCTACCCATAATTATTTAGTATTAATTACAAGAGGGCCGTCGACATTCAATGATAGTGAATTTGCTGGTCTGTAGTACATGTTACACGTTAACGAGAGTGCTGTATAAAACTAAACATCAAAACAATGGATATGACATAGCTATTGTATTATACAAATGAATTACTAACACTTATTCCAGGCCCAGAAAATGGGCTTATCCCCAAGTTAACCTTTTTCTTGTTTAACGTAACCCTATATCGTTAGTACTTATTAAAACCGTTTGGACGAGACTTTTTTTACGACTTTCCACAAGTAGAATTTGTCCTGAAGAATTAGAAATACTGCTGGTTTAAGTCCCTTGCATTTTATCTACACCACTGATTTGTCTAAGCTAAAAAATGCTTGAATCTACTAGTGTTCGAAGATGATGGCATCACAGACGATATGACCCGGTGAAGGAATGTTATAAAGGGTTGTCTCCCTGACAAACCAGCATTTAGTCGGGTATTACAATATAACTAAATAATGTTGACGCGATGTAAAATTCACATCTAGGAACAATAGACGATGCGAATACCATGAGCGCAAATCGTTTCGTCGTTTCCCGTCAACACTTGGGGCCTGAGCAAAATATGATCTCTTATATGTGCAAATTTAAATGTTTCCATAGGCTGTTTAACTAACAATAGTCGCCTTTGAGTAACATACATGTATTAATCTTAAACGGACGGCTTGTTCATTTAGTAACATCATAAGTGAACATATAACAGTATCTATGCATTTTGTTGATATTATGACCAAATAGCCTACGGCCCATTACTTTGCTTCGTGTGCATATTCAATAGAAAAAGGCCACACTGTGATGAAAGTTTTGGAAAATTACGTCCATACACATATTCTACAACCATTGCTCGGACTCTACTGTGTATTTTGGAAGTCGTGTACCTACCGGCTAAGATAATAAGGAATAGTAGTGTTAAATTTCAATCCAATTCTGCGAATCATTGTAGAGCTACTGGCTTACATTGACAGAGAGACTTACACGTTAGATGAAAAAAGCACACTTCTTAAAGGCACATGAAAGGAGATGAGTACAAATAAATTACTGAAAGAATATATGGAGTGCTTCTATTTTGTTCATAAAAGTCATGAAAATGAATTATGAAGGCTGTGAGACCCTATTTAATTAACTCCTTTAAAAGCATACTAGCGCTCAGAAAAACTACAACGCTGGGTAATAGAAGTTATAAATTATGATAGAATATGTTGAAACATAGCGAAAAACACAAGATCGTGACATGGTTAGCCTGTCCTATTTATTATCTATTTTACAAAGTGCTGTTTTCATAAATTTGGTGCCCACCAGTGTAACGTCATTGTTTACATTCGGGTAACATCTAAAAAAGCAAGGAGCGCTCGGATTAACGAGTGACGATCACCTTGTTAGAAAAATCATATGAAACACATAAAAATATTTTATCCAAAATTAACAACGTGAACATTCAAATGGAGAATTTCTTGGGTTTAATGGGTTCCCAACATTTCTCAGCTGGCATAGTTTTATCGATAATTGTAAACAAACCTTATAGTATTCACTCTTTTAAAAGCATCATGTGAACGGTTACAGTCTCAATTCCTAGATGTAAAAGGAAATTCAAAGTACTTTATTAAAGGCACATAAAAGGAGTAAATACAAATAAATTATTAAAAAAGTATATGGATTTCTTTTATCATTTTCATAAAAGTCCTGAGAATTACTTTACGAATGCATTTAGACCCTATTAAATAGACTTCTTAAACATCAGTGGTTTTAACATAAGTTATTTTGTGCTTTAAATTTTGTTGTCTCCCATTCAATTGTGTTTATCAACAATCTGTTTACATATATTCAAAGTAATAAATTCTGATTGGTTAGTTAAAAAAAATGTGTGTATTATGTGACCAGGTCAGAGGTGAATAATCAGGGGTGTGTCTAAAATGCGGACGTCTTAAGCGGACCATATTCACAAAGAAGGAAAAAGCGGACGAAAGCAAATATAGAGGGAAAAAGCGGACGGCACGAGATCGATGGACACTCCATAGCTATATGTTTAAATGAAGTGTTGTTACGATGGAAATGACTTTTTAGTGATATCAGAGACATAGATAACAGGGCTCTGTTATCTATGTCTCTGGTGATATGTTTTGATTTACCAACGTTTTAGATTTTTGTTTCTTTTATATGTTCAGTCTTATTTGACCATTTATCACCGTGAACGGTTTTTGGAATATTTATTTACAAAAAAAGGAACACTTTTTAACATGTTTGTTTGTACGTTTTAAATGATTTTGATGTCTTTTTTTTATTATTATTCAATTCTTTTTTTTTTTATTCTTAACTTTTTACAATTAAAATCATTACTGATAAGTTATCATTTAACGAAGGGGAATCGCCTTGTGATTTATGACTGTTTCACACAAAATATTTAGAATGGTTTTGAAGGTAAAACATTGTAAGGAATTTGTAAGAATAGATTTGTGATAAATATCATCATGGGTTTTATGACCCAGAGTACAGTGTCCAGAAATTCTTAAAATAACATTCCTTTCTGTAGTTGATTAAAAGTGTTTTATTTCTCATGTCCCCAGGTCAACAGTTCTTTGTTAGTAAACCCAGAAATAGGAGAGACAACCACTTTCGATCTCAATCGTTTTCATTTTTGTTTGTTGTCAAAGATATTTCTCTCCGCATGCAAATGTATCCTTTTCTCCGCTATAGGTAATTGTCTAATCCATGATTTCGTCCGCTTTTTCTCTCTTTGTGTGTATTCTCCTCTATCGGCCGTAGTATAGAGGGAAAGAGCGGACGGCACGATATCGATAGCTTTATGCTTAAATGAAGAGTTGTAACGATGTATATGACTTCTTTTTGTGTTCTTTGCACTTTTTCGTCTTAATTTTTGTCTAAATTCAATCCGTCCGCTTTTTTCTTCTAAATTGCTTTCGTCCGCTTTTTCCCTCTTTGCGTGTATTCTCTGCTGTCGGCCGAAGTATAGAGGGGTCTACTTTTATCTGCCTTTATTGCATTCATCCGCGGACCATACACGCAAAGAAGGAAAAAGCTCTTCCTCCCTCTCTCTCCCTTCCTTCAATTGCTGTCGCATCTCTTTTCCTCTTTCTCTGTCTCTGCACGAAGTAGGGTTTGTTATCTTGAGCAATTATTAACAAATTGCCTATGACAAGAGGGCTTTGAAATAATAGTACCTTAATATAGGTCGCTCCTACCTGAGCTTTCTGAATGACTGGCGCCCGTTTGAAGACGTTAATTGTTATATATACCATGATTATGTCTTCTTTTAGTATGGTCGCTTTTAACAAGATTTACTATATTAACATAGGCGAAATGACTCAAATGATGCCGAAAAGCAAATTGCTAAACATAGTGAGAAACGTCTCCAAGGCATCTTTCAAATCAAAGCTTTCTTGTACCAAATGAATAATCTACTTGTGTGTTTTTACATAGACATTTAAGTCCATGAGCTGGTCCAATATCGTCTGCCAAAATTGCCTGTGAGTAGGTGGGAGTCGTGTTGCGTCATAGTAAATGCTAAGATACTGTTTGATAACTCTTTACCACATTCAGAAGACATGTTTTTAATTGAAGCATTCGACTTTAGAAAAGCTTTGTAGACATGTGAAAAAGCTTTGTGCTGCTGTTGTGGTATGTGAATAGATTGAAATTGCAGTGAGGTAAAAGGAGAGGTCGCTTGTGACAACCGATTTCTCATTTTGCCACACTGCTTTTAGAAATTTGTCTGCTGCAACACGCACAAATGTGTCGTTATGTGTTATATATATGTTACATACAAATAAATTGCTTATTTGTTACAATTCGCCCCTTTGTCATGGTGGGTTCTTGGTCGTTCGAAGCAGAAGCGTAAAAGTGTGTGTTCATCGAGTAAGGGTTTAACCCTTTCCCACTTTTCGACTGTTTGAAAAAGTTTGCAGACGACATTTCAAAATGTTATGAAATTGGGAAATAATCTTCTGATAGGGCAGAAAACATTGTGGGAAAAGGAGAAATTGCTCGTTTTCTAATGTCGTCTGCAACAAAGTGGTCAAATGTCGTTATAATTTGGGAAAGGTTTAAGGGTCATGAGGGTAGGATTGAATATGTAAGGTCATATATATATATACACAGGAATTATATTGTCTCCTGAAAATCTTTGTTCTTTGTGTCTATTGATTGGTCAGCTTTAGTATACTAGTTTACGTGTTCATTTTGAAAGGATTCTAATCGAAAATAGAGAAAACTATATGTATTTATTCATCGTGTGTATTCATTCAACACATTATCAAGTAATTCCTTATCTTGTGCCAAATACATTGCAGGTAATTTAGGAAAAGAGCTTCAAATTAAAGTTTTTAACCACGAATAAATGTCCATGCATCTTTGTATATGACCACGATATATTTTGGACAATATTTGGAAGCTTACGCGAGGAAGAGATGCATCACGTTTTGCAGCAGACGATATTTGATAATCACAATAAAAATCGACAGAACAATATTCATCGTGATTTTGGCTTTTTGAGCTTGTTTGAGCTCAATACATTTCTCATTAGTACCATTTGGTAATGAAGTTTTACATACATCGTTGCTTTCAATTGTACAGAAAGCTAAAAGATGCTTGTTCACAGATGTTTGGGAATTTGTTTACTAACAAAATGACTGTACGCTTCCTGTATGTATTATTATTTCAATAATTGTATTCCAAGCAATACAATTTATTTTAACTTTCTGAATTTCTCTTCAGTGAACAATCACCTTTAATCATACTAGTGTACGGAGAAAGCCTGCCAGGGTATCTCAGATGTTGAGTACTGCTTTTACAAAGCAATGTTTGAGGGTTATCACTGCTTGTCAGCCTTCAATACTGTGTTGGGTGATATATAGTCGGTAGAGTAAAGAATGCTTCATGTGTTTCTTTGTTTTATCGTTTCCTTGGTCATGGTCGAAAAAGACATTGGTCCTCAGATTGTGGCTCATGAATGTCAGGATCAGAATACGATTCAAGTGTGGATTATTAAACAAACAAACTCAGAGTACGTAATAATAAATTTATTTAATTGTTTTGGGTAATCATTTGACAAGCAACAAATCGCAAAAACATAATATTATGGATGTGTTTACGACAATCTAATTGGACAAAACATATCTTGAAATAAGGAGGAAACACATCTACAATTGCTGGTGCATTTACTAAAAGATACATTACAAGAGATTAAAAAAACGGAGATGGTGTAGCAATTAATGATGGATTACATGATAAAGTGACAATAGTAGAGTTTTATTCATTTGAAAATCAAACAGCATAGTAAAAGCCTCCATAAACAAAGCACATACTGAACGCTTCTTTTAAAGTATTATTTAAAGCCAAAAAAAACGAAGTAAAAATGAATATAAAGCATCTTTAAAAGAAAAAGAGTCTGCATTTTTCCTAATCTGAATAATTAACAGATGAACACAATTTATATGTAGAGAGAACCTTAACATATGAAGAAATAACCAATACATTGAAACACATGAAAATTGATAAAAGTCCAGGATGTGATGGGCTTTTGTCGAATTTTTATAAAGTTTTCTGGTCCAAGAAAGGACATTTTGTTGTTAGAGCTAAACATAATATTATGGATGTGTTTACGACAGCTTGATAAACTATTACTGAAAATGTTTGCAAAAATGTTAAGTACTAAACAGATAACATACTACTATTGTGGTAGTAAATAAGTTAAGTACGTCTTTGTAAAGCTAAGGATACATAGTTACCCAAATTATGCATATCCTTCGAGTTTTGAGTATTCAAATTGAGATCTGTTTTTGTGAAAATATATAGTGTGCTTAGAACAGCGTTACTTGATACACCAGAATACCATTTTTAATATTAATTATCGAGTTCCCTTTGTTTGAATTCCAATTCGACAACATTACTGTATCAAAAACGTAGGAGAAGCCATACACATTTAACAGTTGTTTTACATTATAAATCGAACCTTTATTACCCTTTAAATATATCTAATGTGCATTCCTAAATACGGTCTGCAATATAATAGTATCCGTTTGTGATAACATAAGCCAATATTTGATAATTTGAACATATCTATTTATTTATAATGGGTATCGCCAAAGTTCGCCATATACTGCTGCAATGCAAGCATTGCTTTTTACCCCTAAGATCCATTTACCGAACTTAAGGTGAACTTGCTCAAGATTTTTAGCTTTATAGAAACCCCATATAGGGCTCGCATAGTTCAATATAGAGACCACAAATGAATCAAACAATTGTAAAGAAGTATCCGGTAATACTTGGTGTAGTTTAATATTGTTGTACAGAACACAAATCGCCCTTAAAGCTTTACCTTTTAGATATTGATTGTTTAGTACAAATGAACCAGTATAATTGAGTGTTATTCCTAAATAATCAAAATTGTCGGTTATTTCTATTTCCCCCAGTTTGTGCAATATTGGCATAATTTGGAGAATCCGCTCTTGTGGCTGTTAAAAAAATGTCTATGGTAGATTGATGCGTTGATTTTGAACTCATAGTATCTACCAATTGCCTAGATTTAAATAAGAATAAAAAAAGAATTGACGTAACTGAATAAGATTTAAAATTGGAATTGTTCAAAACAATATTTTATAACGTGTACACAACAAATTCGTTATAACCTTAAAGTAAATGAATAAGCCTTAAAAATGGAATTATTCAAAACAATATTTTGTAACGTGTACACAACAAATTCGTTATAACTGTAAAGTTACTAAGTAAGATTTAAAAATGGAATCGTTCAAAACAATATTTTATAACGTGTACACAACAAATTCGTTATAACTGTAAAGTAACTAAGTAAGACTTAAAAATGCAATTGTTCAACACAATATTTTATAACGTGTACACAACAAATTCGTTATAACTGTACAGTAACTGAATAAGACTTAAAAATGGAATTGTTCAAAACAATATTTCATAACGTGCACACAACAAATTCGTTATAACTGTAAAGTAACTGAATAAGACTTAAAAATGGAATTGTTTAAAACAATTTAACGTGTAAAAAGAATGATTTTTATCATGACGGACACCTTATACAAAGCCCATTATTCATACCATTTAAAGTGAATAATCATTAAGATCGACCGTCTAATGCGTAGCACACTGATTGAGTATTAACATTTACAAACATTTTAATACTACAACAATTGAAGACTGTTAAAAACTTTTCTTTAACAAAGAAACCTTAGCAATTACTATATCAAAAATATTCAGCATCTTTAATAATTGACTAAGTAACATGATATTTGTTGAAAACGTATGCGAACTGTCTCGCCGAGGAAAAACCCAGAGTCTGGGAAACCTCTGTCCGTTTGTCAGTGTCAGATCGCGTGATATGTCGGACCTCATTACGTTTGATGAACAACAAATAAACACGTTGGAAACGCATTTAGTATTCGAACGAACTACTAATCTGTATTTTAAAGTTACCTTCTATTCCATCAATTCAATCTTGTTACATTCTATTCCATCGATTCAATCTAAAGTAAAAGCAAAAGCTCACCTAACACAAACACAAACACACACACACACACACACACACACACACACACACACATTGACAGTGGTGTTTATTAAATGTCTGATGACTAATATCACGGAGAAGGTACTTCGATCAAAGTTATTATATCGTGGTTTCCAGTCTAACACAACCGCTGGATTTGAGTCGAACGCTGCATGTCTGTTCATGAGTATGGTTTCCGGGGTGTAGCTTGATCTTTTGCCAAGTTGCATTTTTCTGAAAATAAACAAAACGGATAATAAATATTCAATTTAACATTTATTTGGCTAAAAAGGCATTTCTTTAAATCATCTTTAATATATGTTAACTGTACCGATGCTAGTCCCTGTAAAAGTGGTGTGACATTTAAAGTATTGCACAGACGCTTTTAAGTATATTGGTAAAAGATAACAGGTCTGGCAAAACAACGATTTCACGAAAAGTCAAGTTATACTCACCATTGAGCAATTATATGTTTAGCTTATCAGTCCGTGCGTTGCTGGTACCACCGTCGACTTCGCCCAGTCTTCGCCATTCACTTCGCCATTCAGTCTTCGCCATTCAGTCTTCGCCATTCAGTCTTCGCCATTCAGTCTTCGCCATTCAGTCTTCGCCATTCAGTCTTCGCCATTCAGTCTTCGCCATTCAGTCTTCACCATTCAGTCTTCGCCATTCAGTCTTCGCCATTGCCATTCAGTCATTCAGTCTTCGCCATTCAGTCTTATTCAGTCTTCGCCATTCAGTCTTATTTACAATACAATACAATTTTATTTCAGTAAAAAGGCCTCCGGCCCACAATACATATACATATTACAAAATACAAATCAAAATCAGATATGCCCTACACTATCATCAATATATTATTTGCTGTTATGTTTTAAGGATAAAAGGAAATCAAGTAGAAATGTGCTCCAGTAATTTTGATACAAAGAAAGCTAGGTTTTTCAATGTTATTTCGTCATTACATTTAAAAAGATTGTAAAAATTATCTAAGTTTGGACGAGCTTTATACCAATTATATAAATAGATATGTCTAATGTCTCCAAACTTTTCACATATAAAAATGCATGGTATTCGTCCTCAACAATCAAAATATCTTTGTTGAGAAAACAGAATAGACAAACCCTGTCATTTCTATCAACGTTAAAATGTCTACCAATTTCAATGTTAAGCTTATGACTTGAGCATCTAAAACGAGCTAAGGCACGTTTATAATAAGGTTTGATGTCAGAATTAATATATCGTTCTACATTCAAAAGTGATTTAAAATTTCTATAAAAGTCACATCTTGTTGAGTTACTTATGTCACTATGCCACGTTTGTAAAGAACAGTCCGTTAATCTCTGTTTAAAAAGTTTACAAAATTGGTTTGAGTCCCCTATTTCTTGTGAAATCCAAATAAAACCAAAACCCTGTGAAAAAAGAAATTCTCGTACTTTTGTGACCCAATTATTTCTCCCAACTGAATCTTGTGTTTTAAGCATTAAATAACATTGTTTTGGGTATCTATGGTTTTCCATTTCAATAAGTCTTACCCAATATCTTACAAATTTCATATGGTAATTTACTGCAATAGGGAATCTTCCGCATTCACCTAAAGCCATTGAGTCGTTGACAAAGGTATTAACACCTAAAAAAATCTTTACAAAATTTAGAATGGACCTGTTCTATATGTTTATTACATTCAAAACCCCAAAGTTCAGCACCATATGTTAAGATAGGAGTGACCATGGAATCGAAAATCTTAAAGTAGTCATTATGCATAAACTTCCCAAAATGACTTTGAAATTGTTTAATTTGATACACCGATTTTCGTGCTTGATTTGCAAGTTTCTTTGTAGCGGAGGACCATGACAATTTCGGTGTAAAGATAAGACCCATAAATTTATAAGTGGAAGTTACTCTGATTCAGTCTTCGCCATTCAGTCTTATTCAGTCTTCGCCATTCAGTCTTATTCAGTCTTCGCCATTCAGTCTTATTCAGTCTTCGCCATTCAGTCTTATTCAGTCTTCGCCATTCAGTCTTATTCAGTCTTCGCCATTCAGTCTTATTCAGTCTTCGCCATTCAGTCTTATTCAGTCTTCGCCATTCAGTCTTATTCAGTCTTCGCATTCATTCAGTCTTATTCAGTCTTCGCCATTCAGTCTTATTCAGTCTTCGCCATTCAGTCTTATTCAGTTTTCGCCATTCAGTCTTATTCACTCTTCGCCATTCAGTCAGTTTTCGCCATTCAGTCTTATTCAGTCTTCGCCATTCAGTCTTATTCAGTTTTCGCCATTCAGTCTTATTCAGTCTTAGCATGCTATACGGACACAATATACGGTCACGAGAGCATGCTATACGGAGACGATATACAGACACAAAAGCATGCTATACGGACACGATATATGGACACGAAAGCATGCTCTACGGACACGCCTCTTCCCTCTAGGATCTAAGATTTCTGAAATGAAAACTTTTCAAGGGGCTACTGAAAAGAGAAGGTAGAGTGTTTTAAGCAATATATGTGTAAACAAGAGTTGTTGATGATTAAATAATTCTGAGGACTATAACATTGTTAAAGACGCGTATCATCATAGGCCTAAATACAGTTACAGAATAATAGTATCAAAAGCTTCGATCTTTATCGTTCTCAAATAGAATATACAGAAAAGTAGATAGAAGGTTCATTGTGCATTTAAAAATTTGATAGAATTGATCATCAACACCTGTTTATGGCGACGTGTAATGCAGTCATGAAAGTAATTTTGAATTTTGGAATAAATGGTTGTGTTGTGATATATATGAATATAATGAGATCTTAACTTGGATCATCATTGCAACCATAAAGATGACCCGAAATTCACATTCAATCTTAAAAAAACCTATATAGTGAGTGTTAACAGATTTCAGGAACATTGGAAGATGATTTCTAGAAATTAATAAGCAGGAAATGGGTTGAAGATACTTAATTGACGCTTCCTGAATTAAATACGATACCAATAGGTGTATATCAAACAAAAATACAACAACTCTATAATGTCAATGACATTTTGTTTTACTTTCAAATTTTATGATCAGGCACCTTTAAGCAATTACCATTTCAATGTGATATTAATTAATCGGTGAGCATACCATGAGCAGTTGCTGCTGGCGTGGAACCATGTTAAATGTCTACAAGGTGAAAAGTACTAATCAATCAAACAAAGCTATATCCACCTACCATTTGTCATCTTAAGGTTCACTTGGGTTGCAATTGTTCATGAAGCGTTGAAATCTCTGCACAGACAGGATTATCTGAAACAAAAAGAGATGCTTAGCATAATCCATGTATTGGTAGATTAGCTTTTGATTACGCAAGTGTATTGAAATGATATATTAACAAATTACAAAACAATAACAATATTTTACCACTTTGTAACAGACGACTCTTGAAAACACTGTTGAAAAATGAGTTATTGCTCATAACGAGCAATTTCACATTTACCCACAATGTTTTCTAATATATAAATAGAGGGTAGAAAAAGTGTCATTGGGTACTTGGTTAAACAGCACCAACGTCATACAAATTCGTATCAAATCTATGTTCACATACCATCGGTCATCCGTAGATGCACTGGGTTGCAATTGTTCATGAAGCGTTGAAATCTCTGCAAAGAAAGGTGCTCTGAAACAAAAAAGATATCTGGTAGATCATACTGCTAAAGATGGCGAAAATATATTCAAAATGGCTGAAGTGTTGAAATCTCTGCACAGGAAGGGTTCCTCTGAAATATATTCAAAATGGCTCCGACCTACTTCGACCATACGAGCGATCTGTAATAAACAGCAATGCTGAAGACTCACCAAATAACATTAAACAAAGTATACACGACTTACAGAATGTATTGGTAGATATGGCTGAGGATAACCTATTACTAAACAATAACAACATTGTACCACTTTGTTGCAGACGACAGTGGAAAACACTGTTGGAAGAGGAGAAATTGCTTATAACGAACAATTTCACATTTCACCACAATGTTTTCTACTATATCAGTAGACAGTAGACAAGTTGGCGCTTGGTAATGAGTCAACAAGTTCTATGTTCACATACCATCGGTCATCCGTAGATGCACTGGGTTGCAATTGTTCATGAAGCGTTGAGATCTCTGCACAGACAGGATTATCTGAAACTAAAAGAGATGCTTAGAATAATCCATGTATTGGTAGATATTACTTTTGATTACGAAAATATATTGAAATGATATATCAACAAATTACAAAACAATAACAATATTTTACTATTTTGTTACAGACGACTCTGGAAAACACTGTTGAAAAATGAGTTATTGCTCATAACGAGTAATCTCACCTTTTACCACAATGTTTTCTAATTTATAAGTAGAGGGTAGAAAAAGTGGCATTGGGTTCTTGGTTAAACAGCATCAACGTCATACGAATTCATATCAAATCTATGTTCACATACCATCGGTCATCCGTAGATGCACTGGGTGCAATTGTTCATGAAGCGTTGAAATCTCTGCAAAGATAGGGTGCTCTGAAACAAAAAAGATATCTGGTAGATCATACTGCTAAAGATGGCGAAAATATATTTAAAATGGCCGAAGTGTTGAAATCTCTGCACAGGAAGGGTTCCTCTGAAATATATTCAAAATGGCTGTAGTTAAATCATGATCGTGTGGCTGCTGAAAGGAGAAAATGAATTGATAAGAGTAAAACATCTATGAACATATACCATAAACTCTAAGCTTACCAACAAATAGTACTCTTATCACAATTTTAAAAGGGGCGGTGTACTATTTTATGGTAAGCGTTTTAAAAGGGACAATCTATATCTATAAGTGTGTTAAGTTAAATTGTGGTCAGGTGGCTGTTGAAAGGAGAAAGCAAATTGATTTGAGTTTAAAATCTATGAACATATACCTTAAACTCTAAGCTTACCAACAAATAGTACTCTTATCACAAATTTAAAAGGGGCGGTGTACTATTCTGTTGTAAGCGTTTTTAAAGGGACTACCTATATTTCAGACAAATCTTATCACAAGTTTAAAAGGGACGGAGTGTGTGTGTACTTTTAAAAAGGACAATGCGTGTAATGTTATTTTAAGTTTTGTTCATTTTTAAAAGGGGTAGTATACATAGGGATGGTGCGATTTAAAAAAAAAAGATGCAGTGTGTTTAGAAGGGCCGTTTGGTATATTTAAAATGACTTTGTGTAATATTAGACAGGACACAACATACAGAAGTTAAAAAACAAGACAGTGTTCAATGTAAAAAAAATACAAGTGGAGAGTAGAAAAGAAAGGAGAAGATAAAGAAATACAATGTAAACAACTATACAATCACGCTACAAACTATATACAATACAATATATTACAATATATACAATAAACCTATTCATAACATTGAAAATCGACAAAGAAAAAAAAAATACTTAACTTATCTACGGTGGGCTCCAAATCACGGCACATGTAGGCCTATCGCTGCTGAAATATAAAGATAAAGAAATGCGAACGTCATAAACTTCGTTTGATTTGCTGGTAAATAAGCTTCTAAACTATATGGAAAGAAATATGAATATAGAAATATGGAAAGAATCGAAACATATCTTGGGTCGGTCGTCATTGTATGCAATTGGATGCCACCATTCATGTAGCTCCGACCTACTTCGACCAAACGAGCGATCTGTAATAAACAGCAATGCTGAAGACTCGAACGAAATAATGTTAAACAAAGTATACACAACTTTCAGAATGTATTGGTAGATACGGCTGAGGATAACCCATTACTAAACAATAACAACAGTGTACCACTTTGTTGCAAACGACAGTGGAAAACACTGTTGGAAGAGGAGAAATTGCTTATAACGAACAATTTCACATTTCACCACAATGTTTTCTACTATATCAGTAGACAGTAGATAATTTGGCGCTTGGTAATGAGTCAACAAGTTCTATGTTCACATACCATCGGTCATCCGTAGATGCACTGGGTTGCAAATGTTCATGAAGCGTTGAAATCTCTGCAAAGACAGGATTATCTGAAACAAAAAGAGATGCTTAGAATAATCCATGTATTGGTAGATATTACTTTTGATTACGAAAATATATTGAAAGGATATATCAACAAATTACAAAACAATAACAATATTTTACTATTTTGGTACAGACGACTCTGGAAAACACTGTTGAAAAATGAGTTATTGCTCATAACGAGTAATCTCACCTTTTCCCACAATGTTTTCTAATTTATAAGTAGAGGGTAGAAAAAGTGGCATTGTGTACTTGGTTAAACAGCATCAACGTCATACGAATTCATATCAAATCTTTGTTCACATACCATCGGTCATCCGTAGATGCACTGGGTGCAATTGTTCATGAAGCGTTGAAATCTCTGCAAAGATAGGGTGCTCTGAAACAAAAAAGATATCTGGTAGATCATACTGCTAAAGATGGCGAAAACATATTTAAAATGGCCGAAGTGTTGAAATCTCTGCACAGGAAGGGTTCCTCTGAAATATATTCAAAATGGCTGTAGTTAAATCATAATCGTGTGGCTGCTGAAAGGAGAAAATGAATTGATAAGAGTAAAACATCTATGAACAGATACCATAAACTCTAAGCTTACCAACAAATAGTACTCTTATCACAATTTTAAAAGGGGCGGTGTACTATTTTATGGTAAGCGTTTTAAAAGGGACAATCTATATCTATAAGTGTGTGAAGTTAAATCGTGGTCAGGTGGCTGCTCAAATGAGAAAGTAAATTGAATTGAGTTGAAAATATATGAGCATATACCTTAAACTCTAAGCTTACCAACAAATAGTACTCTTATCACAAATTTAAAAGGGGCGGTGTACTATTCTGTTGTAAGCGTTTTAAAAGGGACTACCTATATTTCAGACAAATCTTATCACAAGTTTAAAAGGGACGGAGTGTGTGTGTACTTTTAAAAAGGACAATGCGTGTAATGTTATTTTAAGTTTTGTTCATTTTTAAAAGGGGTAGTATATATAGGGAGGGTGCGATTTAAAAAAAGATGCAGTGTGTTTAGAAGGGCCGTTTGGTATATTTAAAAATGACTTTGTGTAATATTAGACAGGGCACAACATACAAAAGTTTTAAAACAAGACAGTGTTAAATGTACAAAGAATACAAGTGGAGAGTAGAAAAGAAAGGAAAAGATAAAGAAATACAATATAAACAACTATACAATCACGCTACAAACTATATACAATACAATATATTACAATATATACAATAAACCTATTCATAACATTGAAAATCGACAAAAAAAAAAAAATACTTAACTTATCTTCGGTGGGCTCCAAATCACAGCACATGTAGGCCTATCGCTGCTGAAATATAAAGATAAAGAAATGCGAACGTCATAAACTTCGTTTGATTTGCTGGTAAATAAGCTTCTAAACTATATGGAAAGAAATATGAATATAGAAATATGGAAAGAATCGAAACATATCTTGGGTCGGTCGTCATTGTATGCAATTGGATGCCACCATTCATGTAGCTCCGACCTACTTCGACCAAACGAGCGATCTATAATAAACAGCAATGCTGAAGACTCGAACCAAATAATGTTAAACAAAGTATACACAACTTTCAGAATGTATTGGTAGATACGGCTGAGGATAACCCATTACTAAACAATAACAACAATGTACCACTTTGTTGCAGACGACAGTGGAAAACACTGTTGAAAGAGGAGAAATTGCTTATAACGAACAATTTCACATTTCACCACAATGTTTTCTACTATATCAGTAGACAGTAGATAATTTGGCGCTTGGTAATGAGTCAACAAGTTCTATGTTCACATACCATCGGTCATTCGTAGATGCACTGGGTTGCAAATGTTCATGAAGCGTTGAAATCTCTGCACAGACAGGATTATCTGAAACAAAAAGAGATGCTTAGAATAATCTATGTATTGGTAGATATTACTTTTGATTACGAAAATATATTGAAATGATATATTAACAAATTACAAAACAATAACAATATTTTACTATTTTGTTACAGACGACTCTGGAAAACACTGTTGAAAATGAGTTATTGCTCATAACGAGTAATCTCACCTTTTCCCACAATGTTTTCTAATTTATAAGTAGAGGGTAGAAAAAGTGGCATTGGGTACTTGGTTAAACAGCATCAACGTCATACGTATTCATATCAAATCTATGTTCACATACCATCGGTCATCCGTAGATGCACTGGGTGCAATTGTTCATGAAGCGTTGAAATCTCTGCAAAGATAGGGTGCTCTGAAACAAAAAAGATATCTGGTAGATCATACTGCTAAAGATGGCGAAAATATATTTAAAATGGCCGAAGTGTTGAAATCTCTGCACAGGAAGGGTTCCTCTGAAATATATTCAAAATGGCTGTAGTTAAATCATGATCGTGTGGCTGCTGAAAGGAGAAAATGAATTGATAAGAGTAAAACATCTATGAACAGATACCATAAACTCTAAGCTTACCAACAAATAGTACTCTTATCACAATTTTAAAAGGGGCGGTGTACTATTTTATGGTAAGCGTTTTAAAAGGGACAATCTATATCTATAAGTGTGTGAAGTTAAATCGTGGTCAGGTGGCTGCTCAAAGGAGAAAGTAAATTGATTTGAGTTAAAAATATATGAGCATATACCTTAAACTCTAAGCTTACCAACAAATAGTACTCTTATCACAAATTTAAAAGGGGCGGTGTATTATTCTGTTGTAAGCGTTTTAAAAGGGACTACCTATATTTCAGACAAATCTTATCACAAGTTTAAAAGGGACGGAGTGTGTGTGTACTTTTAAAAAGGACAATGCGTGTAATGTTATTTTAAGTTTTGTTCATTTTTAAAAGGGGTAGTATATATAGGGAGGGTGCGATTTAAAAAAAAAGATGCAGTGTGTTTAGAAGGGCCGTTTGGTATATTTAAAAATGACTTTGTGTAATATTAGACAGGGCACAACATACAAAAGTTTTAAAACAAGACAGTGTTAAATGTACAAAGAATACAAGTGGAGAGTAGAAAAGAAAGGAGAAGATAAAGAAATACAATGTAAACAACTATACAATCACGCTACAAACTATATACAATACAATATATTACAATATATACAATAAACCTATTCATAACATTGAAAATCGACAATGAAAAAAAAAAATACTTAACTTATCTACGGTGGGCTCCAAATCACGGCACATGTAGGCCTATCGCTGCTGAAATATAAAGATAAAGAAATGCGAACGTCATATACTTCGCTTGATTTGCTGGTAAATAAGCTTCTAAACTATATGGAAAGAAATATGAATATAGAAATATGGAAAGAATCGAAACATATCTTGGGTCGGTCGTCATTGTATGCAATTGGATGCCACCATTCATGTAGCTCCGACCTACTTCGACCAAACGAGCGATCTGTAATAAACAGCAATGCTGAAGACTCGAACCAAATAATGTTAAACAAAGTATACACAACTTTCAGAATGTATTGGTAGATACGGCTGAGGATAACCCATTACTAAACAATAACAACAGTGTACCACTTTGTTGCAAACGACAGTGGAAAACACTGTTGGAAGAGGAGAAATTGCTTATAACGAACAATTTCACATTTCACCACAATGTTTTCTACTATATCAGTAGACAGTAGATAATTTGGCGCTTGGTAATGAGTCAACAAGTTCTATGTTCACATACCATCGGTCATCCGTAGATGCACTGGGTTGCAAATGTTCATGAAGCGTTGAAATCTCTGCACAGACAGGATTATCTGAAACAAAAAGAGATGCTTAGAATAATCCATGTATTGGTAGATATTACTTTTGATTACGAAAATATATTGAAAGGATATATCAACAAATTACAAAACAATAACAATATTTTACTATTTTGTTACAGACGACTCTGGAAAACACTGTTGAAAAATGAGTTATTGCTCATAACGAGTAATCTCACCTTTTCCCACAATGTTTTCTAATTTATAAGTAGAGGGTAGAAAAAGTGGCATTGGGTACTTGGTTTAACAGCATCAACGTCATACGAATTCATATCAAATCTATGTTCACATACCATCGGTCATCCGTAGATGCACTGGGTGCAATTGTTCATGAAGCGTTGAAATCTCTGCAAAGATAGGGTGCTCTGAAACAAAAAAGATATCTGGTAGATCATACTGCTAAAGATGGCGAAAATGTATTTAAAATGGCCGAAGTGTTGAAATCTCTGCACAGGAAGGGTTCCTCTGAAATATATTCAAAATGGCTGTAGTTAAATCATGATCGTGTGGCTGCTGAAAGGAGAAAGCAAATTGATAAGAGTAAAACATCTATGAACAGATACCATAAACTCTAAGCTTACCAACAAATAGTACTCTTATCACAATTTTAAAAGGGGCGGTGTACTATTTTATGGTAAGCGTTTTAAAAGGGACAATCTATATCTATAAGTGTGTGAAGTTAAATCGTGGTCAGGTGGCTGCTCAAAGGAGAAAGTAAATTGATTTGAGTTAAAAATATATGAGCATATACCTTAAACTCTAAGCTTACCAACAAATAGTACTCTTATCACAAATTTAAAAGGGGCGGTGTACTATTCTGTTGTAAGCGTTTTAAAAGGGACTACCTATATTTCAGACAAATCTTATCACAAGTTTAAAAGGGACGGAGTGTGTGTGTACTTTTAAAAATGACAATGTTTGTAATGTTATTTTAAGTTTTGTTCATTTTTAAAAGGGGTAGTATACATAGGGAGGGTGCGATTTAAAAAAAAGATGCAGTGTGTTTAGAAGGGCCGTTTGGTATATTTAAAATGACTTTGTGTAATATTAGACAGGGCACAACATACAAAAGTTTAAAACAAGACAGTGTTAAATGTACAAAGAATACAAGTGGAGAGTAGAAAAGAAAGGAGAAGATAAAGAAATACAATGTAAACAACTATACAATCACGCTACAAACTATATACAATACAATATATTACAATATATACAATAAACCTATTCATAACATTGAAAATCGACAATGAAAAAAAATACTTAACTTATCTACGGTGGGCTCCAAATCACGGCACATGTAGGCCTATCGCTGCTGAAATATAAAGATAAAGAAATGCGAACGTCATATACTTCGTTTGATTTGCTGGTAAATAAGCTTCTAAACTATATGGAAAGAAATATGAATATAGAAATATGGAAAGAATCGAAACATATCTTGGGTCGGTCGTCATTGTATGCAATTGGATGCCACCATTCATGTAGCTCCGACCTACTTCGAACCAAATAACGTTAAACAAAGTATACACAACTTACAGAATGTATTGGTAAATACGGCTGAGGATTACGAAAGTATCTTGAAATAATATATTAACCCATTACAAAACAATAACAAATTTACGGCTTTGTTGCAGACGACGCTGGAAAAACACTGTGGGAAAAGGAGAAATTGCTCACAACGAGCAATTTCAATTTTCCCCACAATGTTTTTCTACTACATCAGTAGACAGTAGAAAATTGGCGTTTGGTAAAAGTATACACAACTTACAGAATGACATTGGGGGAAATTAAAACCAGACAGAATAACGAATTACCTTTTCGTTGTAGAAATCCAAAATTAAGAGACGTATTTTCAAACATACGTCCTTCCCTGGCTGTGGCTAAAGTCGTTTGGCGTATATCTCCAAAACACCCGGCTTTTATAAGGTGAAATTACATAATATATAATTACTGCACACAAAAGTCTCAATTTTGGCCAACAGAAATATCGTGAAATATCGTGAGTTCATGCAACCACGCCATTCAGCACGGGTAATCCGCTAATTATATGGCGAGCGTGTTGCAACACTAATCCTTGAACGACACTCATGCGCTTTGTGGCCTTCCAGATTACTTCATGGTTGAATCGTTTCATATTTACCTCTTGCCTCATACGGTAATCCCAAATTCTAAGTAAAATAAATGCGATGAAAAGCAAAGTAGATCAAAGCTTGCAACTGAATGTTGTTCTTTTTTTCGAATTTTATTTCCCGAAATAATGGTTTGGATAAACGAAGAGATCAACCAATTTTTAACAAGCCTCAATTTAAAGTTCATTGTTTGACTGTCTTTTTATCATAATTTTCAAGAAGAAGCATTCGTGGATTGTTTCTTCTTACTGCAGGTTCGTTATACACTGACAATTTGTCCTAATGAGCAAAACAAATTACAAATGTACCCACCTTTCATATTCATCCATTACGCGAGATGTGTACATTGCGCACAAAAGGCCTCTATTATCGTAATGGAAATATCGCGAGTTCATTTACCTCGGTATTGAGCACGTGTAATCGGATAATTACGTGGCGAGCGAGTTGCGAAATTGCAACAAATTACCCGTGCAAGGCACACATTCCTTTTGCGGCCTTAGATTTTACTTCATGGTCGAATAGTTTCGTATTAACCATTACCCCATATGGTAAGCGGGTAAAATTGTTGAATTACTCTCAGTACACTGACATTTTGTCCTAATGAGCAATACTCTGATCTCTTAGAAAACATCATTTCCCTTTATAATCAGTGTCATCAATGGAAGTAACATCTCTCTGGTGTGGTGTCCAGCACATGACGGCTTAGTAGGTAATGAGATGGATGACAGAGTAGCGAAAGATGCGTTAGAGGGCCCTGTTCGTGACCAAATTCCCCCAAGCAAAACGGAATAGGCAATGTATCTACAATAGAAATGCGTATCCGTATTTAGCGGACAAGCTCAGCCTCCGGCCGCCACAGAATTGTCCATGCCGTTCCCGGTTGGATAAGTGCGTGACGCGTCTGAGGCTGTGATATAATCTTCTATCGGGGAACATCGGTGAACACATCCTACAATGTAGTTTTATATGTGTTCACTGTATTGAAACAAACGCGACAGAGCATTTTCTGCTGCTCTGTGGCGTTCACGCGGGACCAAGAAATCATAAGCTGATACTTATTTTGCTTACAGCGGATGTGAGTGTGGCTCGGGATCGGACATCTTTAAGAGTTGTCCGGTCCCGAGCCCGACCCACTTCCAACCCAGGCTTGCTGGACTGTATGAGCAGACGACCAATTTCACTGGTTTAAGTGTAAACGGGAAAAACTCGTACAGTCCATCAAGTATGTCATTCGCTAGTTGTCCCCATCTCAAGTCGATTTCATCCAGAAAAGGTGCCGACCTAGAACTGCAAAACGGAATGAAATGAGAATCGTTGTTACCGTTCCAACACTTAGTCCAGTCCGACCCTTCATATTTTTTTACAACAAAGCGGAGGATATACACTTCTCGCCCGCTTAACGGGCCCAGCAATATACGCGCGGCCAGACGGCAGATAACTTTTATTTTTAGACGACCGGTCATTATGTTTGTTTGGAAGCTACGCGGGTCGATATCACTATCGATTTTTGCTTAACCCAGTGGCTTTGGCGATTCCTAACCTTCGTATCAATATGATGGAATGAACGCCGGAGCCTTTGGGGAATTCGGAGTTCTTTTGTGCACGCTGTTCCGTTTTCCCGCAACCCATACCGACATTGCTTTTGTTTCCTCAGATCTGCGAGCGGGTGGGACCCATTTCGCGGTGTCCATCATAAGGCTGCATTCGAGATGGGTCGGACTCATTTAATATGGGAGAAATCACTGTAACCCACATCCGATTTTGGGCGGAAGATACCGAGGGTCTCCGTTCTTCTTCGATTAACATCCATTTCACTTTTAAAGTCAGAGGGATATTTTTACCATCTATTTTCGGTGAGTTGCGTGGGACATAGGGTGGTAACGACCAGCGTTCTCCTCCCAGTTGTTCGAATCGGTACAATTTTTTTTAATGTTTAATGCATAGGCTACTGGTATAGTATTTGAATCCGGCGGGTAAGAGTAAGACTGCAATTGGAGAGAGATCGGCTTTTTGTGGATTACTGCAGTTTATTCAATAATCTGTGAGTAACATCACAGCAATAGCCCATTACCAAACGCCAAATTTTCGACTGTCCCAAATTGAAGGAAATTTGCCGACGACATTTAATGTGATGAAATAGATAAATAATCTGATAGGGCAGAAAAATATTTGGGAAAAGGAGAAATTGCTTGTTAAGAGAAAGAGAGGATTGATATATTTAAAATGTATTCGCGCGGTGTAACTACACGTTGACTTAGCGTATCACTTTGTCAAAGGGATATGAACCTTTTCTTGTAGTTAGCTAGTATTTCGACAAGTAGCAGTCTCACAATTTCAAATATTGCACCTTTCCTTTTGTTTTGAAATCTAAAGATGGTGAATCTAGATTCATATCGGGCAGTAACAGGTGCTTTGTGGCTCCGAAACTTTTAATTATAGTTATCTATTAGTTATCTAAACATGGTGGATCTAGATACATATCGGGTAGTAACAGGTGCTTTGTGGCTCCGAAACTTTGAATTATAGTTATCTATTAGTTATCTAAACATGGTGGATCTAGATACATATCGAGTAGTAACAGGTGCTTTGTGGCTCCGAAACTTTTAATTATAGTTATCTATTAGTTATCTAAACATGGTGGATCTAGATACATATCGGGCAGTAACAGGTGCTTTGTGGCTCCGAAACTTTGAATTATAGTTATCTTTTAGAGAGATTAGGAGAAGCCACCATTTCTGATATAAAACCCCAAAAAATCATTTTGGAGACTACTGGAATACCCCTTACGGAATAGGCAAGATGCCTTCTCCTGTGCTCAACCCCTGCCTCGGTAAAAAAGAAATAACCGTGGCTACGGCATTGATTAGAAGCAGTATTCATGCATTCATGTACATGCATTCTCATACGCAGTAATCCCCAGTTTCCTTCGGTAAGGGGTACCGTACAAACGAAACTAGTCGGGTATGTCTGTAAGCTGAGAAGTGTTAAGGCTGAGGTACCCTAATACAGTGTAGCAAAGGGAAGTAATACTGTGCAGAGCTTACATACATGATGTGTGATGGTTTCGGGTATATAACTGAAACACCCTTGCACACTGCGTACAACTTAACCCTTTCCCAAACAACAAATTTTTGACTGTCCCAAATTGAAAAAGTTTGCAGACGACATTTCAAAATGTAATGAAATTGGAAAATAATCTTCTGATAGGCCAGAAAACATTGTGGGAAAGGAAAAATTGCTCTCCTTTACCCTCAATGTTTTCTAAAGTCGTCTGCAACAAAGTGGTCAAATGTGGTTATTGTTTGGGAAAGGGTTAAACAGTAAGTTTTCTCGTAGATGTAAGGGAAAAGTTGCATCTAATCATTTGTAGCGGTTGAAACTAACAGACTAAGGAAAATATATAGTTTATGGTTGAATGCAATAAAGGCAGATAAAAGTAGACCCCTCTATACTACGCCCGATAGCAGAGAATACACATAAAGAGAGAAAAGGCGGACGAAAGCAATAAAGAAGAAAAAAGCGGATGGATTAGATTTAGAAAAAAAATTACGACGAAAAACGCGGATGAATGCAATAAAGACAGAAACGGCAGATAAGAGTAGACCCATCTGGGTTTTTTTTAATGGGTTTTACATCACATCAACATTATTTCAGTTATGTATCGATGCCCGACTATTAATGATGGATGTAGACCCCATCTGGTCAAGACGGGTAGAACCATCGAGACCCATCTGTACTACGGCCGATAGATGAGAATACACACAAAGAGAGAAAAAGCGGACGAAATCATGGAATAGACAATTACCTATAGCGGAGAAAGGATACATTTGCATGCGGAGAGAAATATCTTTGACAACAAACAAAAATGAAAACGATAGAGATCGAAAGTGGTTGTCTCTCCTATTTCTGGGTTTACTAACAAAGAACTGTTGACCTGGAGACATGAGAAATAAAACACTTTTAATCAACTACAGAAAGGAATGTTATTTTAAGAATTTCTGGACACTGTACTCTGGGTCATAAAACCCATGATGATATTTATCACAAATCTATTCTTACAAATTCCTTACAATGTTTTACCTCCAAAACCATTCTAAATATTTTATGTGGAACAGTCATAAATCACAAGGCGATTCCCCTTCGTTTAATGATAACTTATCAGTAATGATTCAAATTGTAAAAAGATAAGAATCAGAAAAAGAAGAATTAAATAATAATAAAAAAAAGACATCAAAATCATTTAAAACGTACAAACAAACATGTTAAAAAGTGTTCCTTTTTTTGTAAATAAATATTCCAAAAACCGTTAACGGTGATAAATGGTCAAATAAGACTGAACATATAAAAGAAACAAAAATCTAAAACGTTGGTAAATCAAAACATATCACTAAAAAGTCATTTCCATCGTAACAACACTTCATTTAAACATATAGCTATGGAGTGTCCATCGATCTCGTGCCGTCCGCTTTTTCCCTCTATATTTGCTTTCGTCCGCTTTTTCCTTCTTTGTGTATATGGTCCGCTTAAGACGTCCGCATTTTAGACACACCCAATAATCAGGCTTATTTCTCGTTGGCTTTCACATTTAAGTTGTGCCGATGGGGTTTTTTTTGTGATAATTGAACTTGACCAAAAGTTTACCAAAAATTAGTTTGATTTAGCATTAGTCTCCTTTCATGAGCCTATAAAAACAAATCCTCTTAACTTTGAAAAGACACTAAAGGAGCAAGTCCAACCGGAATCATGTCATATTTAGATTTAGTTAAGTGCAGAATTTCTTTCGTGAACAAAACATATCAACACAACCAAAACATATCAACACAACGGAAGAAATGAGGAAGCAGACCAAAGAGATAGTTTCTCCTTCAGCTGTTGTCTTCATTATACAAGTACATATGTCATGTATAATCAGCACAACATCATCCTTTGTGAGTGTAAATAACTAGCGGTTTTAACATGAGAGATACAGCTATCGGTGGTGGTTATGGGTACATAATGCATATTAAAAACACAAATTACAGATAACACACTTTAATTCTAAATATACAATGATAGGAAATATGAAACAAAGCAAAAAAGAAAAATAAGCAAAAAGTTACTACATTCATATATATGAATAAAACTTGTTATATGTGAACAGAATAGTTTGAAACAGAAAGATCACTAACAAAAGGCTACAAAGTATACATACTATATTACACTTATTATACAAGAAAGCAACCTTGTGTGAAACCCGACCATTTGTGCATATGAAGATCATTGTACCGAATGAATTGATCCTAGGTCTATAAATGGCACAGAACAAACCTTGGACAGAGCGGATCCACACAAACTCGCCAAATCTGTATTATAACGGAGTTTTCAACTGTTGCATTGTACTACTGTATATTCCAAGACTTCTTCAAGGACTGCACCAGGATACAAGGACGGTGGACATACAAATCCAATAGCTTATATTGAGGCACATTGTCACAGGAGATGGTGAATAAGAATACAAGTAACAAATCAAAAACTAGAACCATGTCTTTAGGAAGGTTCTACCATGCTAGACCTTTCTTTTGGGTCACAGCTTGAAAACTCCTCACACCAACCTAAACCCATTTCACACCATACCTCCCCAGCAATGATTATAGACACAGACATTATCCAAATGCTTCCACACAAAATCTAAAGACGTCAAAATCAAACAGGTTCTTCTTTTTATCTAAGCAGAGATGATTTTTAGCCGTCATGGGCCTAGTAGGCACTAAAGAGGTATCTATTGAAACTTTCACATGTAGCTCCCTTCAGAAATATGTTAGGGTTTCTTCTTCAACACATTATACATATGTCAATAATGTGTTTAGTATACATGCTATTTCAACACCTCGCTAAGAAGTGTATAAGTAAATTTGTCAACAACATCCAAGTCCAATTTCTGGATGTTTTATTTTAAATACATATCAACAAAAATGGCTTACCCATAATATTTCCTTTTTTTCTAAATCACTTTTCAATTACAGAAAAAATCAACCATATTCAGAACAGGTTGTTTAATTAAAAGTGTTGACATGTTTTGTTGATAATTCAAGACCAATTTTCAAATGTTTTCAAAGTATCATATGCAAGTCATTAACAATATTTCACTTGAAGGGAACTTTTTATAACAACTAAAGCATGAACTCACTTACAACTTGAATAATCACTTTTTAAAAAAATCAAAATAATGATGAACTTTAAGCATTATTTAATAGCAATAGTTTCAAAGACAGCGTGTAATGTGTTTTGAAAGTCAATTTTAAAGATAAAGAAATATAATTGCATCAACATATTACTTGTTAAAAATATATCTAAATCTTGATTGCAATTTCAGTTTTCAATATTTTTACATTAACTTTCAGGAAGTATGTATTTGTTGATAAGTAGGCAAAGGAAATACCCACTTGCCTAGGATTTGTTTGGATAAGATAATCATTGGATAAGATAATCAAACAAATAGGTGGTGATATCACAAATGTTTCAGGGCTTTTTTGCTGTTTTTTCCTTATTGGCATCTATAAATGAAAGCCAAGAATATGTTGATGCAATATCAATAATTTCCAATCATTTAGATAGCATCAATGTCTATTTCATCATCTTCCTCCTTATCACCATTCACTTCCGCCTGTTTCGATACTGGGGCAGCTGCTTCTTTTGGTGCACTCACAACCTTAGGAGCATCAACTTTACCAGTGGCAGAAAAGTCAACCTGAAAATATCAGTAATTTGTTTGTTTCTATGGGGTTTAATGCAGTGCCAACAGTATTTCAGTCTTTTCATGGCTTTCACAGGTTCACCAGTATTAGGCAGTGACTTGCCCAAGGACACACCCATGAACAATCCCATAGCTGCAGGTGAAGATTGAGCCTGGGACACCCTGGTACACGTTTAACCTCTGGGCCACGCAGGACCTCATGGGCCATAAACATAAACAATTCAACAAAATATAAGATGGGTAACATTGTCATCCAGTGGCAAAAGAATGGTGAAAAGATCAGTATTTTCTAATTTTAAGCAAATGGTTTTACTGCAATACTTTTAGTAACACAAAAAAGAGCTTGATAAGTACATTAAAACCTTAGCAGTAGCAGCTTTTAACTCAAGCAGAAAGTATAGCAAATTAAGATGTTCATTTCCTAGACACATTCAACTTACTTATAAGCTCAAAAGTCAGTATACAAGAATCATATGAAGGCATTATTATTGTCATGACACTGCCAAGTTTCCATTTGTTTTGAAAACAGTCAACTCTTGACTACACCAAATGTACATAAGCAAATGTTTACCTCCACTTCATCCTCATCCTCACTATCTGTCTCCTCCTCTGCCTCCTCCAACCATTTAATAAATGGAGCTGCTTTGTCATGAATCTCCTGCGATACAGCCTTCGACACATACCTCTTAGATACCTGAAATACACACACATACCAACGTTTCATGTAAAAGTAAGCACTTATTCAATTGATTGTCATGCACTTTATAAATGAAATCTTTATGTCTATTTCCAAAATAAACTAATACACTAATGTGAGATACTTGAAATATTTCCGTTTAGTTTGGTTATTAGGGAACTATATAGCATCAACAGCATTTTAGTAATATTGGACATATATTTCAAAATATATTGCATTCACTCATGTGTCATTCATAACTATTTCTGTTTAATTTGTTTTAATATTAGGATTTTTCATAGATTCAATAGCATTTCAATCATATTGGACATATGCTTCAAAATATATTGAATCCACTAATGTATGATAATTAAATAATTATGTATAGTTTGTCTATCATGTTTTTACATGGTCAACAGTAGTTCAATAAAGTTGCAATGTCATACTCATTATCAGGGATTCAGCCTACAGCTAAACTACAGCTAAAGCATACAGGCTGGTCAAGCAGAGACCAACAGCATTCCACAATTCAACCCTTGAATACCTGTCATGAAAATTCAAATCTAGCACAACACTGATTCAAACTCAAAGAAAGAGGGGCCATGTGATTTCAAGTTCTGTACTCTAGCCATTAAGCCACGGAGGCCCCCTATTTATGTACACAATTCGTCAATAGTAATTTGAAAGTCACATTGACAATTCATATGACATTTCACATAATACAAAGTTAAATATAAAGAACTTAAGATAAACCTAAATAAATATATCTACAAATATTGAGTTTCTAAAGTCAAAAACCCCACACCAATAACCATGTTCTGAAATGGAACTTTTGACTTGACATCACAATTATAAGGTTTACAGAACATATAGAAGACATACCTTTGAACCCCACTCTAAAAGAACCTCCTCATCAACAATTTCAAAATCGTACAACTCCTTGAGAATGTGAGGGACCTTTGGGAGAAGAGCATCTTTGTGAATATCCCCGACAAGTTTCTCCACTCCACCAAGCAAGTACTTTTGAGCCTTTTGGTTTCCTTTACAAAACTGAAAATCAAGCATTGAACAGGCTTTTGAAATCACAATTCTACTTACAGATGACAAGTTTCTATGAATCATCCAACTTCTTTTTAACCAGCCCTTAAATGAGTAATTTCATCTGAATGAATACAATTTTATGCCAGTCTGCATGAAGGTCTTTGCAAATTAATCTCGAAAATAAGACAGATCCTAGTCATCAAGGTTTCATAATCAGCTAAAATGTTTATGTCAATAAGCAAGGTAATCAGAACATAATAGGTCCATGATTAATCTTCTAAACAAGAAGAAAAACATGCATCTAGAATAAATATAAACTTTAATAATTACTCCCTAGTTACCTTTATAAGCAGTGACCGGAACTGTTTGATTTGGAGTAATATCTTTTCATTCATAAGAAGTTCCACCAGTATAAGGACAGCTTCGTTCTGGACTTCCAATCTTTCTGCTTCAGCAAATATCTCTTGGTCAGTGCCAGACAGTGAACCATCATTTATCTTATTCTGTCAAAGGTAAAGAAAGGCATGATGTGTAAACATTTTACAAAAGGATTATAAATAACATTTAAAAACTTTTTATTCTGGAAAATACATCTTTCAATTCAAAGGTCTAAATAGTTACCATGAAGTATGTTATGACAAATTTCAAATTATATGCATCAGAAGATAACAATGCGTCTTATCATATGCAAAGACTCTCTTTGATCCATTTCTAATTTGCTTTCCCTATCTTGTCAAGCCTTTTATTTTATTATGTGGTCCTTCAAGTATCACTCCAACTTTTCAAGAATCCTTTGTAAGGCCTATGATAGGCTACTGGTTACTCCTTTAGTCATAAAATAGCCCATCATATATAATTTTAAGGGAACTATTAAATTTTAGTTTTTCACTAGTCTTTTGTAACATTGACTTTCATCTTAAGCCTAATGACTTATATGTAGCCTACTATGTCATAGAGTACTAGGTTTTGTCATCCAAAAAGTGATATCAATAACCATGTTTTCTTGTTGGTTGCATTAATGAATAAAATTGTTTGTCAAATGAGGATAAGGTGTCAATTGTAAAACAAACTTTTTTGTCGTCCTGTAAAGTCTAAAAAAAGAAATACTTTTATTCAGATACTAAGTGTACATCTTCATATACATTTGAACTTATTACCTTTACAAACGAGTAAAGTATGTCCATTCTTTCGTTGGCAGTTTTCTCAAGATCATCATTCATGGCGAGTGTTTTTGCCGCATCAGTAAGTTCCTGCATTCTCTTTGCTACAGCTTCATCACTGAAATCTTCCCCCCAATCATCATCATCCTCTTCATTACTGTCATTCTGGAAACAAACAGAATCAAATCTAGTCTACAGGACTCTATGTGCTCCTATGAGTAAAGACAGGTATTTGTTGAACTATGTATAGGACTACAAAACTTTGAGAACTTAGATGAGTAAAAATAGTTTTGCTTTACAACATTCCCTCAATTACACTAGACAACAAAATAAATGAGAAATGGATAACTTAAACTTGTGATTCCCTTTTTAAGAATCACATCCATTTGATATATACACAAATCAATCTATTGATGAAACATGATATAATTAAATATGAGGAACAAGTTGACCAGAATACATGCCAGCCTGGGGTACAAGTTGACAAGGGTACAAGCTAGCCTGGGGTACAAGTTGACCAGAGTACAAGCTAGCCTGGGGTACAAGTTGACCAGAGTACAAGCTAGCCTAGGGTACAAGTTGACCAGAGTACAAGCTAGCCTGGGGTACAAGTTGACCAGAGTACAAGTTGACAAGGGTATGTGTGAACTAGAATCCCAGTGACCCACCTCTGGAGGAGCATCAATGACCCCACCAGTCTCTCTCATGGCAGCATTCTGTTGCTGACTGTTCACCTCGGGACTAGCTCGGTCATTGTCAGGTGAATCTCCATTAGTAGCATTCTTCTTCTGCTTCTTCTCCTTTTTCTCTTTCTTTGTAGTTTTTGATGGAGTAGTGGCCAATGGGTCCTGAAAAACAAACAAGTTTTAGTTTGTGTTAGCTTTAAAGAAGGCCTCTATGTAACCTTAAACACATTCAACTCAATTTACTTCACTCAATATTGAGGGTTCACTGCACGACTAAAGGAATTCCTTCATATATATATAAAGCATTACTAAATAGTGCTATGAACCCTTTATATAGGAGAAATACTAGCTCAGCACAGAAAAATTGAAACCTATGTTAAGTAGTTTCATAATATGAACACTTGTTTATCATATTTTCAATGAAGCAAAAAAGCCTGTTTATATTTATCAATAACAGATTGCTAAAGGTCCCAAACAACTCACCATATCTGGAGGATTCTTTAAGATGAATGTTGTGAGTTTGTGTCTCATGTCAATCTGGGAAGTGTTCCCACATGCCCTGCACCTTGCCTTGATGGTCTGGTTCCTCTGACTGATAGCCTAAAATAAAATGTTTAAAATGTTGTGGTCTGAAGACACCATGACATTTGGCCTATGCTTTCAAATATATATAGCATTTTCAATGCTATGCCAATGATGCAGCACTGCAGATTTTTTTTATTTTGACCAATTTGTGCATGCATATAATGGTTTCATTATCATAATAATTATGTTTCTTTGAGCGGTATTATTGCCATTAAATTGACAAGGTAATGAAATCTTTAAGTAAAAATATTGAACTAGGAAATCTTCCAGGGAATAGATTTACACATGAAAGTTCACCACAATGATAACTGTAAGGCAATTTAAAATGAGTGGTACAGGTTGGGTTTGAATCCTAGGTAATAAGTCCACCACCATAACCACTCGGCCACACAAGACTCTGCTGTACATATCATCCTTAAAATAGAGTTACTATCCAACATGTCCATTCTCTCCACAATAATCGGCCTAGGGACAAATGTGACTCCAAATTCCACACAAGCATTACAAATTCCAATCTAATAAATTGATTTCTTATAATTAACTACCATTAAGTATTTAAATTAATGGAAGGACAAGCTATTTTTGGACAATATAATTCATCGAAGACCAAATTATTGCATGAGTGAAGATCATCCATGGTTACAAAGAGCATATGCCTCCTGGTTTGCAAGGCATTAATGGGAAAACAAATTAGTTTTGAATATCAAATGCATATTTCTAACAAATAAAACTTGCTGCTTGATAAAGTGCTGTATTTTATTTTATAACTTTAAGGTACTTAAGATCTATGGTTCGTCCTACCTGAACCTTTCAATTGCAAAGCAACTTTTTGTTATGTTCAAGACCCATATTCACATACTTCTTATATTATTTATTTTTTTCAATACATTTCTTATGAAAGGAGCTTGGATAGGTATGACACCTTTACCATTTAGACAAATATGACACTTGTTTATCTATGTTGTTACTTTCATATTGGATCAGTATCGAAATTCCTGGTTGAGTTAATTGTCTCAGCCTTACATAAAAATATTTTTTTTTTATAAAGCAACTATTGACCAAGCTAAAAGACCCCTTATGACCGCTCTGTAACTTACCAACACTGTTTCAGGATTTGAACATTCAAAGCACAGAACAAACTTTTTGATGAAAACATCGAGCAGAGATTGCAGCTTGTTGGGATCGTGGGATCCATTTACTATGAAGCGATCATTTTTTATGTCGAACTGTGTTTGGGCACCAAGTTCAAGCCCAAAAAATTTAGTTGGGTCTGAAATGAAACAAGACGACATTTGATAATAATTATGAAAACTGTAACAAAAGAAACACGATGTATACAAACAGCATATAAATCAAATTTGAAACATCAATGCAAGGGAGGTTGGACTAATTTCTACTTGTCAATACATCATCAGAGCTAAGGTAAGAGTGTGTCTGTCTGTAGACATCTGTGGAATAAGAACTGTCAAATGTTGTAGGAGAAGAGTTATATCACAGCTTTCAGGGCTTTTTGATGAACCAGTGCTCCACAATTTTCTGTTTGACCTGCTGATTGTTGAAGAGCTGTCAAGCTTTACAATCTAAAATTAATTTTTATCAGTTATTTCAGACAAAGAGGCAACATTTTAGTATAGATTCTCAAATAGGGTAGATTATAGTGAACAGGAGTTTGGGAATTATGAGGCTTGTGCTAACCATCCAAGATAAAATAATAAAGTTTGCAAAGCTTAAGTTCTTTTTCTTTTAATGCAAATACATCTTTATGATAAGTGAGATGGCCTTTTTCAATTTAAAATGAATGATAACTCACATGTAGGCGGTCTTGAGATTGCCTTGGCAATTTCAGGCATGTTCACAATAACAGTTTTGATACCATTGCCTTTGCCTTCAACCTGTAAACAAGGATTTTGCATGCTGAATGATACAGGATATTCTTTTTTTTTTCTTTTTATGGGTTTTACATCACATCAACATTATTTCAGTTATGTAGCGATGTCCGACTATTTATGATAGAGGAAGACCCCATACTCAACTGCCCGTACGGGCTGGTCAAGGCGGGTAGAACCATCGGCATTCGGCAGTCGGGAGATTGCCTCTCATGAAAATCCATATCCCTCTCAGGATTTGTTCACGCAGAGGGGCCATGTGATTTCAAGTTCTGTACTCTAACCACTAGGCCACGGAGGCCCCTCAGAATATTCAATAATGTCACTACACAGCAGCTTGTAACTACAGGCTACAGCATTTTCCTCATCACTTAATTGTAGCAACCTCAAAATATATTTTAAAAAAAATCATTTTGTAAGTTTTCAAATCATAAGAATCTCTATTAATGCTTATCTATATTCAGAATTGAAAAATTTCGAAAAGATGAAACACTCGTCTTTTTAGGATTCATTTCTTTTACCCCCTTTATATTATAAACCAAATACTACTTGAAAACTAAGATAACAACCACAACAAACCCATGATACTTGCTACCATTAATATCATGAAAGGTGTTACTTAGTTTTAACATACAAAATAATCAAAGCTTAGCCCCAATTTGTCTAATTGACTTTAGATTACCGTTGTATCTTATTCTATAAGTTTGTTATAACAAAGTGTTTAAAAAAATATATATAATCATTATGTCCTTTAGTATAAATGCATTGAATATTAAAAAACATCTTCTGGTATTATTACCCTTAGAATTCAGACACAATTATTGAACAAAATAATTCATTTTGTGTCCTTTATTTCAGACTGCAGTTTAAGTTTCAATCTATTAAACTTCATGTTGTATTTGGTATATTTTCAATAAAAGTCAGAAAAAGAAATCATCTTCCTCCATTACTTTTTGAGTGCATTTATCTAATGATCTAAAACTTGAAATGCTCCTTTAACAAGACTCATTGTTTATCTTTTCACTGATTTGCTGAATAACCTTAATAAACACAACCAGCAGTTTTTACAATAAAGGTTGATCATCATTTTGAACCAATGAATAGGAATTTAGTAGTTAAGCTATACAAACCTTCGCTATCATTTTAGGCATTTTATAGCGGTAGAATTGGTCGGATACATCACTGTTGACGTTGACAGTCGCCATTGTGATATTAGATTCGTTCTGGCTTTGTGCCTCGTGGAAATGTTACTGCTTCTGGGAAAAAGGTGGTAATCACAAAAATCTGTGAACTTCATATAACTCTTAAATGTGGTTAAACCACAAGTTAATTTCCGTTTCGACGAAATGGTGCTTGTTTGACAGCGCAAAGGCCCTGAAAAATGGAAAGTAAAAATCCTACTTCAAACTGGATGAATAAAACTTCACAATTTATAACTGAGAAAGCTACAGAACCATTGCTCAAACGTTTGAAGACCAATATTTCCATTGTTATTGAAAATCATCAAATAATTTTACTCACAGTTGTGAATTAATCATTTTTTAATCAATCTATGCACTTTACATGTCTGTATTCCCCTTATTAACTTTGTATGAACGGTTTAATTAACACCAGGTGTCGATTTTTTTCTTCTGATAAATTTTCTCTGCACATGGAATGCGAAAAACCTATTAGCGGTTTTTTAATTGTTTAATGGCAATTATTTGGTAAAAATGTTTATTTTACATAATTATAAGAGCTTGTTTCAAAATCAATGTAAATTTAATAAGGTAAGACAGTCTACGGGTTGAAACAATAATCATTAAAATAATTAATCTGACTTACAACAACAATATGTCAATATTATTATATGATATGTAAATAGTGCAGGATATGCAAGTGTGAAACCTCAAGTACATTAGTTCTCAAGTAAAAATAAAGCTTCACATATTGTCACAAATCCTCACTTACAACTTTCTCTTTTCCTCTTCATGCACAATAAGAGGGCTGCCACGATCAATGAACAACGGTGTTAAGATTGACAACTGTTGTAAACAAGTTTCTTATTTAAGCTAACAGGTGGAAATGATCTTATTAGACTTCTACATAACACGTGGCCTGTCAAAGTGATTTCCTTCTAGTGTCAACACGATACGAAATGACCTTCACCCCAGTAATGTTATCATTTCGTGACGGTGGTCAATCCCATAAAAATACGCAGTTCACTTTTGGCGATATCAAATATATCAAACAATGATATGAAGTAACAATAACTCACCGTTTTCTCTCGAAAACTTCATATAAATGGTGAAATGAAGAAAAATAAAATAAGCAGATGTTGGCCGATATGGCGGATAGCTGACTTGTCCTAGATCACGGACTTCTGTTAACTCAAAGAAATACTGTATAACCAGATTCTGAAATATAAACGAAAACCATTAATGTGTTATTTGAAATTGATCTTTGGATACACAAAACTGACAAGTTTCAAAAACTCATTATTCGAATTGTCTAGAATAAATAACAGTTTACATACCTCCGATCAACTGTCTGGCTCGTTGCCTACTGAATAACCCGGATCACGAGATCTCGTGCGACTTTGCGCGAAATGACGTTACATTCCGCCATATTGAATTGAAAGATGGGAGTGATCTGCATCTGACAGAGTTAGACCAAATCCATTGTTTAACCACGTTCAGCGATATTGTCACTGGTAATACATTATTTGTGATAAAAAGACATATCTGTACACTTAAGTTTCATAGCACTTTTCAGATTGTTTGTTGTTCGGTTTTATTGCTTGCACTGATGATTCACCGTTCCTGTCTGTCAAACTATCAATTTGACAAGTTAAAAGGAAAACCTTTTTAGCAGATCATTTTCGGTGGCTCTAATTACAATTGTGTTTATTGAAACGAAATACTGCAATGCGTAGTTGAAGCTTTTTAAATTTGGGACGTAACCCATTTTAAAACGATTATTTCTGCTTTTATCTTTCTGAGTATTTGTTTACTCTCCTATTTGTTTTGATCAAATATTTCCCCACCCCCTTGGGTTTCTGTTTAAGACTAGGCATGTCCTTATGCACTACTAAGAAAGTTATAGAAGGTCTATGGTCTCTCCCCAAGCCTTTTGCATTTATGTACTCATTCCAGTGTAGAAAAAAGAAAGAAAAGAGGTATTGTTATGGAAGTTATGAATTATTTGGTAATGTCAAATTCTATGGTACAGTCAACTCGACAGTTTCGGATCATCGACAGTTCCGGATCATCTTATGTTTGTTGTCAAATTTCTCTGATTGTGAAGAAACTCTGGCCTTAAAAACTTAACAGTCATTTAGCATATTCAATTAGCTCTTGACAAAACCAGGATAACATTTCCACTTCTGGTAAAGCGATCAGAATCAATTTGGAACAGTTAATTAAGACCGAGACAAGTCACCGGAAGTTGACCTAATTTCAACGATATTTTTTTCGGCGATTTAGACGCCCATTCAAAAAGATAATGTGCACTAAACATTGATATCATTTGTAAGAAGAATTATAATAGAATGTATTTATGCAAAATTTTCACGCTAAAACGGGTCTGGGATTGTATGATTGCATGATGAATGAAGGCAGGTGAACTCGACAGTTTCGGATCACCTCTTTGATTTATAGGGGTCGTCTCAACATTACTTTCGGTCATTTTAGTACGCTCTTAAAAGGAAAAAGTAAAATAATTCTTTAAAGGGAAATCGCACAAGGCATGTGTTTGATGAAAATAAAGTATTAATTGATGATATTATTTTCTGTTCTAATTGTCTCTTTGTGAAGTTAACCCTTTTTGCAATAAATGATATGACAATTAACGTGAATCGGAACTGTCACATTTGATCCGAAACTGTCGCGATGACCCCGATCTTGTTTTCTTCAAAAACTGAAAAATGGTAAATAAAAGCGGTAAAATCATTGGTATGAATAGATAGAGGAAGAATTTTTCGTTAAATTTGTATGTTGATTTCTACAGTAAATTGGTTAATACAAGAAAAAATGATCTTTTATCTATTAGTGATCCGAAACTGTCGAGTTGACTGTATAAAGCCTAAATGGTGCGACCAAATTTTTCTCTCAACAAAATTTTTCTCAACGTTTGAAGATCAATATATTTCCATTGTTAATGTGAACTAATGAATTATTTTACTCACAGTTGTGAATAAATCCTTTTTTAATCAATCCATGCACTTCACATGTCTGTATTCTGCATGTTAACTTTGTAAGAACAGTTTAATTAACAAATGTGATGATTTTTTGCTCCCAAAAGATTTTCTATGTGGATGAACACTGTAATGTGAAAAACCTATTAAGCGAGTTTTAATTATTTAACAGCAATCAATGCCATTATTGGTGGTATATGAGTTTGTTTTACATAATCTTGTCTTAGCATTTGACTTTGGATGGCCATTTTGTGCTTTAAATCGGAAAATCCGAATTTGAAAAGTCTGACACTTTTTTCATCCTTCAAATTCAAAGTCCCCCACTATTTTAATCCTTCGAATTCAAAGTCCGACGCTATTTTGATCCTTCAAATTCAAAGGTTAGATTGCCCCATCAGAAAATAAAAAGCAATCTTCTTGTTGAATTATTTTGACAAAGAGCTCACTTTGTTAGTCAAGTGCTTCAAGCGAGACTCAATTTGCTTCATCAGATATACAAACAAATTGTAAAAGTTATTGATATTTAAAGAAATAGGAATATAGAGGGGGTACATCTGGTCTCACATTAGGTTGTAATAATGCCCCTGCCTGGAATTACTCCTGACCAGTTCTGCTATACCAGTAGTCTGGATAGTGCACATACTTTGTAAATAAGGAAAAGGTTGATTTTATGAATAACAAAGCTCCTTTTTTGGACTTGAAAAGTGACAAAAATAACAGTTTTGCGAAAGTGTTTGCGACAAACCGTATTTACCAATCATGCATGACATAAACGACCCAGAGTAATAGCCAGTTCCCGTACTGGAGTTATCGAGGCATTCTGCGTGTATAAACACAGGAACCAGCCCGGTAATGACCCGTATCTTTAGCAGTTTGCACACAACCGAGTTCGTACACAAATGACTGTCACTTATCGGATTAAAGTTTAATCACCTCATATGACTCGTGCGGCAACAGCTATGTTTGCATCGCGCGTGTGGAATTGCCCTGACACCTATCCCTGAAATGTGTGTATAACAGTTTGACGCGAACGCATGATCGAAGACAATGTGAAAATTAGATGACAATTATCAAACACCGTCGGGTGTTGAAAATTAAAGACGGGGAATAACGTACCTATTTTAGGTATGTTGCTCGTTCATCACAATGAAGCATTTACTACAAAATCGGCGAGATGCATTCTCTTTATAAACTGACTGATTTCGTAATTTAATGCCAATTGAAAAAAAAAAAAAATAGAAAAAAAATAGACCTTTTATTTTAACATTGGTTTCTGTCAATTCAAAAGCTTGTTTCATTTTTTTTTTATAAATCCGCTCAGCTCAATTCGTATGAGTTATGTGTTTCATGTTTTTTTGTACAATTTAGAGATGTTTATAGACAACCCTTATGGTATCTTTAAAATA
Organism: Cerastoderma edule; assembly: GCA_947846245.1. Taxonomy (NCBI): domain Eukaryota; kingdom Metazoa; phylum Mollusca; class Bivalvia; order Cardiida; family Cardiidae; genus Cerastoderma; species Cerastoderma edule. The sequence continues at coordinate 3,573,855 of OX401404.1, forward strand.
CATTTATATTAAACGCAAAATAATGAAGCATGGGGGACCATTCTTGCTTGTCTGTTATCAGGTGTTATACAGTTTGACATCAACTCTTTATTGACAACGAATTATTTCTTTTGTAAAACTATTTAACTAGCACATGGGAAGAGCCAAAGACTTCCCCATTAAATAGTAGTTTATGATAAGATAAATAAAGTAATGAGCTGCTGTGCATAGATTTAAAACATTATAATGAACAAAAACCTTCTTACTACTCATTTCTAATAATTAATGTCAAGCCTTCAATTTAAAATTGGCTCAACTTTTGGCTCCACTTTCTTAAATTTGGCTCCAAAAAAATCCAATTTGCGAAAATGGTTGCGACAAGAAAAAAAACTCCAGGGGAGGTACTGTCACATTATTATTTATTGTGATAGATTGCCAAATTATGCTTATTTATGTGCTAGTCATACAATCAGGATGTCATGAAGTAGTGCTTGTAGTACTGTAATGAACTAAAAATCACATGACACTCTCCAGTAGGGTACTAGTCACTGTGACTGTAGGGGTAGACCTGTCTGACTTTTTTTATGGGTTTTACATCACATCAACATTATTTCAGTTATGTAGCGATGCCCGACTCTTAATGATGGAAGAATACCCCATACTCAACTGCCCACAAGGGCTGACCTGTCTGACTTACAAATGCTGATGATTTTACCTGGTTTGATGGGAAGTTCACTTTTGAGTCTTGCACCATGCTAATGAGTAGGACAGTGCAATATAACGGAAATCATGTTGGCTTATTTATGTCATACCCTAACAGCCAAACAAAAGATTAAAAGAAAACTAAAATAAGTGTGCCATGTTTATGAAGCAATTACCACAGCCTTACATTGAACACTCACAACAAACACATCATTAGTAGAAGAGTTAATACTAAAAGTTGTTTTTGAAACCCCCTTGTTTGTTATTTTGCATGAGTGTTGTATGGTATCTTATAACATGTTCTAGAGCTTTCACATAATGACCTTTAATTGCCTTTTGATGACTTGAAGCCTTGTCTATACATGAATATGGAAACATATATGTGACAAAAGGAAGATATTGCTTATTCTTTCTTTCATTTTGACCTATGCTTAAGAGCATGCCATGAAAGTACAGAAATATCACTTTTGAGAATATTTCTTATGAGAGATTTCCTTATATCTCAAAATATTCCTTATTGACTGTCAAATATTACAGGTCACCATGTTCATCTAGGGTTATTTCATTGCCTTTAAAAGAACTGTTTTGAGAATGCATGGTTTGGTGTTGTCACTTTGTATTAATTGCATTTGCAGGTGTTGTTATGTGTTGTCTCAATCAGTGAAAGATTTCATACCTCGAAATGGAAGCACCTCCTGACGAACAAAAGTAAGTCTTCCTGTCAGTTTTCATAATGTTTAACTGTTAAAACGCATCCAAGATCAAACATTTTAAAATCTTCCTGGAAACCGACTGTATGGATGCTCCAGAACTTTTGACACAGGGATAAAACAATGGGTAAATTTTGTGATTCCAGAGATATTGTTAGGTGTGTAAAATGTCATTTCTGTGTAATATCAGCACAAAATTTTTATTAAGTCGTTATCTCACTTTGCGATCAGTCCAGTACAACAGAAATCAGTCCAATACTGGCATTTTAGTGATCCGTGCTCATGAGGGGATAAACTTATTTCAATGTTTTTCGGGGTACAGTCATTGTGTCTGTAGAACATCTCTAATCTATTTGTTCTTAAATTGACACAGTTTTTCAACACTTAAAAAGAGATATTCGAACAGTCCTCTATGGTTTAGAATGTTAAACTTAGCACTGAAAGCTAATGAAACTTCTATTTAACCATATTTCTTTTAAGTATGTAGGGTAGATTGACCTCCTCAAAGTAGGATTAGTAATTCTGACTTAGTGTACACTGGTCCTTAGGATTATTGGCCAAAGCTTGTTAATAACATAGTCAAGTAAGAAGTTCCTTAATAACTTTAATTTCAAAGGATGAAATTCTTTTCTATCACGATGTACAATTGAAACAATAATGATAATAGCATGTAAACCAAATCCCAATAAAGAAAACATATCAAGTTATTCCCTCTTCCCTATGATTTATCAATAGTCTTATTCACATAATATCAAAATGAAGGAATTTGGAAAAGGATGACTGCTATCTGTTCCTATCTTGCTTTAAAGAAATGTACTTTCAAGAATAGGGGGCCTCCGTGGCCTAGTGGTTAGAGTACAGAACTTGAAATCACATGGCCCCTCTCCGCGTGGGTTCAAATCCTGAGAGGGATATGGATTTTCATGAGAGGCAGTCTCCCGACTGACGTACGGAATGCCGATGGTTCTACCCGCCTTGACCAGCCCTTGTGGGCAGTTGAGTATGGGGTCTTCCTCCATCATTAAGAGTCGGGCATCGCTACATAACTGAAATAATGTTGATGTGATGTAAAACCCATATAATAATACTTTCAAGAATACTCTCAAATGTTATAATAAAGGAACATCTTAGTAATAAAGAAATATGTAGAATAATCAATTGTAAGAAATAATGCCCCTTTAGGTCACATGTTTCTATCCATTGCCACAGAAAATACCAGTTATCAGTTCCCATTAGATGGTGTGTCATTTTTCACTTTTAACTGTTTGTTAAGATCTTTATCTTTTATAACATTGTTTTCTCAATCACTGGGATTCTGGTGCGTATAAACAATGTTATTTCAAGTAAAACATTGAGTGTTCATTGATTGTGTTAATGCTTTGAATGGTTTTTATGGCTGTACATCTGTGTAAAGGATCAACAGCTGTTACCAGACTTCTTTACTGGTACTTCTAATGCCTGCTCCCCGTCCCTATACATGGGATAAACAAAATACACTTAGACTGAAAGGAACGATGAAAGGCATTTCTTTATCAATATTTGCTAGAGGCATCAAAGAAGACCAGGTTATAGTAAAGATACTGAGTGAATATGCACCCTAATTGGTTTACAATGAAAACGATGATGTCAATACTAGAAATTCTTTATATCTGGGGATTTTAATGTCATTGATTTTAACAGACAAATCGATGTAGTAATCCTCACATTGTTACTATGTTTTCTTCCAACTCAGCTACTAGAGTTACTCATACAAAGTTTTTTATAAAAGCTCAATCAAAATTTCAATGATAAATCATTCACCTCCTTAAGTTTCTGTCACTAAATCATTACTGAATGATAATTGTCTGAGTCATTCATATTATAAACAACTATACACAGTGAACAGGAAAATGCTGATTTGGACTGATTTCTGTTGTACCGGACTGAATGCAAGTTTTAGATCTAATGAAAAAATTGGTCTGGATATTATTGACAGATATTGCATCCTACACATTTAACAGTACTGTCAGTACATGTACCTCCCTAATCCAGAATTGAATCAACCAATTGTTATCCCCATATCAAACAATGCCGGAGGCACATATAAATTGCGGAATTAACTATATAAACAAATCGGAACACTTGATTGAGAAGTATAAGTGACAAGCTTGTTCCATGTAAACTGATTATATATACCACATTCGGTCCAATATTTAAAGAGGCATGCTAAATTGCAAGAATTAAAGGATCGAGAATTAATGGATCGTTATTTTGTAAAGTATGATAATATTAAAAGTTTGTTTCCCTTGCTGATGCAATACCTTTTATCAATATTGAACAACTTTATTCTTGGAATCATCAAATGGGGGTCTTAAAAAGTTAAAAAAACAACAGATCTCATCCTGTTTGCCTTCCAAGTCAATCAGACACTTCTTAATTCACCGTATTTGTTTTACATCGACACTTCTTAAATAATTAATGAAATTTACAATTCAGAAACAAAACAAAATTAATTATTTTATTGTGATTTTAAATAAAAGGCTCATTTCAATATTGTCACATCAATAATGCATTGTTTGATGCATTTAAGATTTAGAGAAGATATTGTTTTGGGCAAAGAGATATCGGACGGTTTCAGCTATCTCTCGGGACTTCCTGATCCGTGCTGATAATTCTGTGATTGGCGATTGTTGAAATGAGATAAAATGAGGGTTTCTTCTTTTTATCACAATGCGGCATTTTGTATCTAATCTAAGGAGTAAAAGGTCATCTATTATTGTAAAAAGCACTATAAAGACTACATACATCTTCGACTAAGAATCTACTATGTATGTAAGGTGACTTTAGAAATTTCTGTTGCATTTCTCTTAAGATATTTTTTGTGTAGATTTCTACACCTTCTGAAGCAATCCATAACTACATACCTTATGCTATGATAAATGCTAAAGTTTCAAGTTCGATTTTGGAGAATTTAGTCTATTTTATGATTCAAAATTGACAATAAAACAAAAAGATGCAGTTGTTTTTTAGTCTGTTTTGTGCATTGTCATATTTCAAAAAAGAAAGAAGACACTGAAATGTCATTTGTACAATATAACTTGCTAGAAATGATAACAATGAGTATGGTAAGGTATTTGGATTGAATTGTCAATTTTTTGGTTTATCTTTGGAAGAAATAAAACAATTTTAATCAAATTTGAAATTATTTTACATGTAACAATATTATCATTTGGCTGATCTTCCATACCTAATAAAACCCATTTTAACCCCACTTTGATTAAACAAATATGCAAAATACATACAGTGGACCCGCGATAGTCCGAACGTCGTTTATCCCGATTATTCACCATCCGAAGAGAATTTTTTGGGAACGGTCCTTACCTTCATTAATTTAACTGTTTAATGCGGAAAATCCGCGTTCCGGAACTGGACAAAAAAAATCGGGAACCAACAGTCACTTTTCATGGTAAATGCGTATGGCTAGTCCGGAAACCTGTATAATCGTTTATTTTGAGGTTACAGTTGCGATGAAGGGATCGGACTACTGTTGTAAACGGCATTCACACGTTTTGCAAACTGGCATGTATGCTTGACCATAACATGTCACCTAGTGAATGTACTGGAAGGTGTTGATTGTTTGTTAATCGGTCATTCTGTCAGTTGATTGGTCCTACATAATTGTAATTACGGTCGCATGTCGATAGTTGAGTTTGTAAAAGGTGTTGATTGGCTGCTCAGACAGCGATCAGGAGACTTTGTCTGGCAATCATTTTTAATTATTACTCAATCGATATGCTCCTTCAGAGCTATCTTATGGAAATTAAACTTCTCGAAAGAAATCGCTTCAAATTGTCATTTTTTTTTAAAAATCCTTTTTAACCAAACAAACACTTTATATTTCCCTTAAAAAAAATAAGGATTGTGTGTTTCTTACTTCATAGTAATTATCATGATACACCGACACCGTGTAAAGGTAAACATTTTGCCACTAACCACATTTCGCTGTAACTCGCATATTCTTTATTCCGGAAAATTCGTTAATACGAACATTTCTCCTAGGAACGAAAGTGTTCGGATAAAAGATGGTCGACTGTACATGTATGATATCTTTGTTATTTTGAGTTAGGTTCTCTTACTATTAGGACTTGGAGTTTCACCTAATCTAAAAGCAAAGAATTATGTATAGCAAAGTAAGAATCATGTCACATTGTTTTCTGATCTTCTGCTGATGGATTTTTACATAGTTTGATGTAACTTGTTGTTATGTTTTCTAAAGGTTAAAATGAGTTAAACAAATAAAAATTTTCCAGAATTTTATAAGGTTCAAGTGAATCATTTTATACAAAACATTTGTGAACAAATTGAAATTGGATTTAAATGACCATATTTCTGTTATTGTTTTAATTATTAATTTATGCCCACATCTCATGGATATGGAAAGTACAAGTCTAAAAGCAATACAATGATGGATGTTTTGATACAGCTTTTGTTTCCTCGGAAGTCTGAAATCAATATTTCTGTCTGCATTCCCATGCATGTATAGGAAGCTCTCTATTGATTTCCAGTTTTTGCGTGAGAATGCAAGGATGCCATGGCAAATATAACTAGTGTGCTGTAGCTGTGTTTATCTCATAGAGTTTGTAAATATACTTCTACTTGAGCTTGGGTTTGTTACAGATATTCAAGCTTGGACAACACCAAGTTCAATGCATAACAGACGATTCTTTTACTATTGAGTGTCTAAGTGCAAGATATTTCCTGGCATAATCCACTAGATAAGGCAAGGGAGAAATTGTAACACCTACCTTCTAAATGGGAAATTCTTTGACCTAATTTTTCAAACTCCATGGTGTCATTTCCATTTATCTCATCCAAATCAACTTTTAGGTCACACAGACAAAGGGTAAGGTTACTGTGGGTCAAAGATCCATACTTTGAAAAAAATAAATGAAAAAGAAATGATACTGATAAATGAACCAAAGCATAAAGACATTCTTGGGACATCATATGTATTTCCTGCAGCCCAGGTCACTGGATCTGCTGATGACTATATATATAAAAGAAATTCAAACATCTATCTTGTATTTTCATATTTTGGACAAGAGGATAAGATAACTAATTATGGATTTGTTTTTGGTTTGGAAGGGATTCAGCACCTGCGTGTCCTGTGTGGCTAAGTGGTTAACATGTTATCCAGGGGGTCCCAGGTTTAATCCCCATCGCCACCAATAGTTTTATAGGAGTGTTAATAGGCAAGAAACTTCAAAGCCCTAGTCTAGTACTGGTGAATCTCAAGGAATACTGTTATATAACAGAAAAACTATTGTCACAGAGAAAAACTGAGTATACAAAAAAGAATCCACTGATATCCATAAAATAGCATACTGAATTTGTTTTATATACAATGACAGATCCCTTTCGTTTTTATGTAAAAGTATAGTCATTTTTCTTTTTGATCCACTTAAAAAAAAAGCTACTTAGGTTTAGAATATGTGTATCCCTTGAAAAATCCACTTAAAGATTCATTGTTGTGCCATCCATCTATTACACAGTGTTGAGGAATTCCTAGAAAATCAATACAGGTAGTGACCTCAGGTGAGATGATGGACTATGAAGTGAACCTTTCCATATGCTGATAAAATAGGTTGTTAAACAGGTTATTAAGAATTTTATATTTTTGTTGATATACAGAAATGCTGACATAAAAAAGATAAATGTTGTTAATACAACGTTTGTTATTGTTTGAATTTGAAGGCATGATTAAGATACCTATAATACACTATTTTAAGAAATGGCATTTAAAGTCAAGTCTTCTACACTGTGTTATGCTCAAATGAGTATGTTTTGAAAAAAGGAGATGTAGATGGTATCATCTCTTTAGTTGGGAAAGTAGTCAGTTTTTGTCCAAATTTATTTACATTGTAGTGTGTTTTCAATTTCATACTGTTGTTTGTTTGGGGTGTCATATGGGAAGTAAATTCTAGTCAGTTGTTTATACTTGAACATGTTCAGTCCCATCAAATAATCAGGATTTTTATTTTTCTTATCTTTGTTGGAGATTTTATGCAGTGCCAACAATATTATAGTTTGATTACAAGTACTAGGCTAGGGGTCTGAAGTGTCTTGCTGAAGTACGCTGCCATGATATCAGGGGTGCTGGCAAGGCTTGAACCCAAGAATCCCAGTTCATAATGATAGCTGAATACTTTATAACATAAAGATTACATTTAATGCAGTTCAATAACAATTCTTGATTGTTCAGCTGAAAGGGAAAAATTTGTGAATCAGATGAGTTTATCAAGACTCAAAGTAATCAAAATAGGAGTTGTATCAGGATTTTTTGGGAGCTTACAAAACTCATGTTGTTTCTTTTTTAATAAAAAAAATATTGTGTAAATATTATACTTAGTCGACAAAACAAATGTACTTAACTATAGAAGCTAATGGGAGTTCGAGATAACTAAAATGTGCAGAATTTTGAAATCCTCAATTTCATTGTGTTATTTGGTAATTTTTTGGGAAATAACAAGTAGATTTTAATCAAATTCTACCAGGTTATACAGTTTTGGTATGATATATTTGTTACCTTTCATGGACTTGAATACCTATCACCTCTTACAGACTACCTTCAAGGCATCATAATGGTTTTGTAGAATGAAATGATTTTTGCTAAATTTATTGTATTTTTAATGATCAAAGAAAGTTCACAAAAAGTTACTTGCCATAGATGTATCTCTAATGAATCATTTTGATGCCATAAAGAAAATTACTTAAATGGAAAACAACAATTCATTGCATTTCACCAAATTGATTATGGTTTATGTTTTCTCATGAACCAAAAGGTTTGGCTTTTGGAATGTTTGCTTGTTTGCATAAAAGATATAAAGGCATTTTAAAAACATGCAGCAATGATGCTGTTGCTGAAAGTACTGAATAGTGGGATGGTTATCGACTGTGGATTTATCTATGGGTATAGAGCTTGGCAATCTGAATTTTGAACCGCAAAATGATCAGCTATTTCCCTATAATGTGTTTGGCAGGAAAGTCGCTGCTTTTGCACGAGACACAAACACCATGTCTTCTGAATAGAAGCATCAATATAATTATTGTCTTTACTATTTTGATAAATAATACAAACCATAAATACCTTGAAAATGGAATTTTGTGAGACACTTAGCCTTTTGTGATAATTATATTCGACACAATGACTGATAAGACTATTATTTGAGCTATAGTCGTAAGTAAGTTACTCAATTAAATGATGCAGACAAAAGTGATTATATGTTGAACAGTTACTGTTGTGGGATGTAACATGTATTTATCTGTGAAAAGTATAGGTGTCTTAATTTGTCCAGAAATCAACCCTTATTATGTATTTATAAAGCATTATTGACTTTTCCTCTCACTATATAAGGCTGGCTTACAGCCGCAACAGCTTTATTGATTTACTGGCTGTATGCAGTCCTCTCCCACAATCAATAATAACATGGTCTCACCAACAGGAAACCAATTTATTCCCAATAATGGATCATCCCATTTTTCCTGGAAGGGGTCCTTGCTTGCAGGTGATGTGCTTTAGATTCGTTATTTCTCCTTTGCATCTAATTTACATAATGATGTGACGCATTCTCTTGCATACTGATTGAAATGTGGTGCTAGTGTTCAAACTCAGCCAGAGTAGATTGTAGCAGAGTTGAGTTTGTGAAGGATTTCGTATTGATTATAGTTGTCTGGCTCCCATTTCCGTAGAATCACCATGTCCGATGTTTTAGTGGAATGTTACTGTCATGGTGGCTATATGCTGGATAAGAGACATTTATCTTATATTCTTTCTGCTAAATTTGGAAACATGATTGAGTCGGAAACTGCAAAGTTGTATAAACTGTGAGTATGGTTAGCTGTTACTTTATTTCCTGATACTTTGACTGTCATGTGGAATGAATTAAAAGTGTTTTTATCTTTGTTTGTATTGCTGAGGTATGTAAGTGATTCATCACTCATTTCTATCGATAGAAATGAATGTGTTGGTCTTACAGTTGTAATTAATCTGAAAGTCCTTAAAAGGGCAAAACTATCTTCCAACTGTATAATAAAGTTAGTTAAAACCTGTTGAAATCAGCTATTTGGATGTTCAATGCATTGTATGAATCACAGTTAAATTATGTTAATGTTCGTGCAACAACCTTTTAACCTTTCAGGCAAGCAACCCTTATTGGTTAAACCTGCAGAGCAAGAGATGTAAAAATGTGGGTGTTTTTTTGTGTGTGTGAGTTAGTATAAGCATTATACATAAATGATATATAGACTAGTTTGACTTAAAGGTCATATGTACAGGTTGGGTTTATTTCATAAAATTAAAATATGAAGTAAAAGAATCACATTGAAATTATTTGCAACATTTTAGCATAACGCATTACGTCATAAATCACCGTCATAGCGCACCGATTAATAAAAGTTCGTATGACTTACTTCCCTTTGCTGTGACGTCACTCGTGATCCACTGAATGCGCCATGTAAAGGGCGTGAAGAGCGATCGCTGGTTAGAATTGGTGTTTTTCTTCAAATAAACGATCCTAAAGTCATAGTTTGGATTGACAGCGCATTTTCTTTATTGAATATGATTCATTTTATAAGAATATCAATTTGAAAAAAGATAAATTAATAATTTAACCCGTGAATTTGCATGGATTTGTCATTGCGTAAACATGTTCATATGAAAGGAATTGCTTGAAATTTGAACGATTTTCCTTGAATTAAATGATTCTTAAGTCATTGTTTGGATTGACAGTGAATTTTCTATACTGGATAGTTTTCATATTATAAGAAGATCCATTTGAAAAAATAAATTAGTGACTTAACGCGTGAATTTACAAGGATATGTCAATGCGTTCATATGAAAGGAACGGCTTGAAATTGGGACGATTTTCCTCGAAATAGCAATCCTTAAGTCAATGTTTGGATTGACAGTGCATTTTCTCTATTGAATATGTTTCATATTATAAGAATATTCTTTTGAAAAAAAAAGTAAGTGACGTAACGCGTAAATTTGAAAGGATTTGTAAATGTTTTCATATGTAAGAATCGGCTTGAAATTTTGACGATATTTGTTGAAACAGCTATTTTTATTAATATTTGTTGAAAAAAAACAAGAGTACTTTTTCGTCAATGATCGTGTATTAGCATTAAGGTTTTAATTGAGTAGTAAACAAAGACACAGGCCTGAATAAACAAACTGTCTTAACACCGTACATCGTATAACTATTAACTGTCAAATTCACCCTGCATTGTCTTATCAATACATGAAATGAAACGGGAGAAGATCATAAATTGCGAACAAACAAACCGTATTATAACCCAACTTACTTGTGATACGAAGGTTATCCTTTAACTCACATTTTCACTACACATCAACTTACTTGTGATACGAAGGTTATCCTTTAACTCACATTTTCACCACACATCCAAATTTCAAAACTAAACACTGACACATTCAAGAGTATTTGTTAAAATCATCCGGCAACTTTCCAGTAACTCCACTCCCAGTAAGAGGTCTGTGATTTCGAAATTGATTCCGATGTCGTTTTTCTAGATCAACTGTTAAGAACTTAAGAATTGTTCTTCATGTTCACTTTCCATTTATGTTCGTTTTCTCTCGTGTAAGTAGCCTTGACATATTGAGCATTTAATTTTCGGACAGGTTTAATAATTAACAGCTAAAACAAAAAGATCGTCATAGTTTATTTTACTAACAACCTTAAATAAACATATTTGAATTTATTTTTTATGATTTTGGAATTTAAATATCAATTTGACAAAACTTGAAATTGATGTTAAAACGTTTTTTGTTAAAAACATAGAGTTAATATCGTTTTGGTGAATACTGATTATCATATACTTATTGAAGTGTCAAACTATTTTAATAGAAAAGACAACATGTTCACTTCTTTGAATATCATAACGACAAAGTATCACACGTAAGTCACATTGAGAGATGAATATGTCCTGACACCTTATCAATCCAAACATCCTGTGAGAGTTTGGTCTTAATTGGTTATATCTTAACAGTGGATTTTTAAGATAAATTTAATTGCCGCGCATTGAAAGTGTGAGATTTGCCGCTTGTTATTTCATGTCTGGAATAGCAGAACGTGTCAGACCTGTTAATTAACAACAGAGATATTTAAGAGATTAACGCCAGAGGCTATCTTTCGCCTAAACAATAAAGGACTTGAGACTTGAAACATACTGTGCAAATGTGGCAGATTGGTGTTAATTTGCATCACGACCCTTAATCCTTGTAATGTCCGATGTCTGTTGATTGACCCTTTGTATGTGAGATAAACTGACAATAATCAATTAAATTGTAAACAAAGAGATTATGTTCAAATGTGTAAATTATATATTTAGTGATCTTATTACTAAATTATCAATATAAATTTGTAATAATCATGTTTGAACACCTGCATTTCAGTGTGACATACGTCATTTAAACCAATATTACCAATGGCAAAAAAATAAGATGTGTGATTTAAATAATTCCGAAAAGCAGACGCTTAAGTTAAGATCGAACCCATTATCATTTGCGTTGATGAGTTCAGAGACCGTTTGCGGATATCAAATATGCATTATTTTGAATTTTCATTCAAAGACAACGGCAGATAAAAGAACCTTGCTTGTTTTAATCGGTTTGTTATCATAGCAATCAACGTACATTTTTCATTTTGTCTCATTTATGTACAATGGCAACGTTTCTACGATTATGTTAAAACATAAAACAAGTTTTGCAAATAAGAACAAGATGCATGATTGTATGCTTTATCGCTTGATTGGTGTTTGAAAGTGAGATTAGCTTTGTCTGGTTTAAATTGACAGTCTTGAAACCAATACATCAAGGTAAAGTGAATATTGTTGATGTGTTTCAAATAAGGAAAATATAACGGTTACTCAATAAGTAGAATTTGAAGCGTCTTCACCCGTATAAATTACTTTGAATTGAGTCCGATCATTTAAAGATCATTAAAATCATTTTTTTGGAAACGCCTAACAATGCGTAAACTTGCCGTCTTCGAAGTGAAAGTAACACAGCCTACTGTTCTTGTTTGGGGAATATATCATTTGCTTATTTGTAAAGTAAACACGGTCCAGTTAACTTATCGAAACTTTTTGCAGCTTTTATGTTCGTCGGAAACGGGAGAAACTCGCATCCCTGCGACCAAAAGCAGAATAACACCAGAAGACCTGTCAAAATACCATATTAAATATCCAATTTATGTTTCCCAAACACAATTCAACACTTAAAATGTCCGAAATTTGTGCAAAAACACCTGAGAACTAGATTCTTCTTACTGTTAGTTCATATGACTTTGAAGCACAAATGACGTCACAACAAGGGAGATAAGTCATTCACAAAAATCGATAAAGGTGAATAAAAGTAGTCAAAAACAACATTTTTCGCTTCTATATGAGAAAAAAATCATTACCTCCGTCATAACGAAACAATAACCTAATACAAAAACCATAATTAAAGAAAATTTTGTTTATCGGGAAATATGACCTTTAATCTATCTGCTTCATTGATTCACAACAGAAAACTAGACAAAAACTTTACAAAAGAATAATGTCACAACATTTAACTTCAAATAGCCCTTTCTTATTTATTAATCTCCGTTTCTGTGCGGATGATTTATTAATCTCTGTTTCTGTGCGGATGATTTATTAATCTCTGTTTCTGTGCGGATGATTTATTAATCTCTGTTTCTGTGCGGATGATTTATTGATCTCTGTTTCTGTGCGGATGATTTATTAATCTCTGTTTCTGTGCGGATGATTTATTAATCTCTGTTTCTGTGCGGATGATGTCATCTTGAATAATTATAAGTGAGATTAGGATAATTATTTATTTTTTAACTAATTCAAATTCTAGGCACCCAAAATAGCTAATTTTGTTTGCATTTTCAATTCATTTATTTTCAAATTGATAAAGATAGTTGATAAAGCAGAAATGACATTTGAGTAAATAGATGTACCTTATTCTAATGTTGAATCCATTATGGACTAGTACTTAAGATGTAATCATTTGTTCGATGAATATTGAAACCACTGTGATATTGTAAGATTTAGCTGTTTTCAGATTTGGAAACCTGTTGACATGGTGAAATGAAATCTAGTAAAGGGCATATTTTGCCAACCCCTCTCCACCACCCAAATATACCCTTTTTGATTATTTTCTTAAAAAGAACAAACATTTTGACACCGGCATTTATCAGAGAAAAAAAAATAAAGTCTACATCTTTTTTGTCCCTTTTTTTTTTCAACTAATTCTTACAGTAATGGTTTCAAATGACAGGAAAATCTGTTTTTCGGGGTTTGGGTTGCAGAGACTTGATGGTGGGTGGAGGGATGGAAAGAGCATTAGTAGCAGATGACATTTCAAAACAATGCAAAAAAAAAAGAAGTAAATATATAATATTCACTTGTTTGAATTGCCATTTTTTGACACTGACTTCTCATGTTTAGGCTAAGTTCATGCCTAATTGATACAAAAAGAAACACTTAATTAGGCAATATAATAATTAGATGCTTGCAATTTGGATTCTCATGTAACCCCCATCCTTCCATTAAGAATTTCTCCGTATGAATAATGGGATCCGAGGACACTTTTTGTATTGTATGTATGTTTTATTTCATTTCCATAGATTACAATGTTATTACATGTGACTGATTATCAAAACAAATTCAGAAAACACAGTAAGAGTGGGTGATGATCCAGATAGTGATGAACCCTGGGTTTCTGTGTTTGTCACAATCACACAATATACTACAAAATGTTTGTGATTAGACATATGATTAGTTGCAAAGTTCTCATAATAATTATTAAAGGGCTAAGAGTTTATTTATGTAATAAATTATATCACTGTAATGGCCATACCGAAAGTTAAGCTACTACTTCCCTCTAAAATTGATCAGATATTTTACCCCCTGAGGTGCTTTATTTAAAGTACTACTTTATTTAACCATGCATTAATGATTTAAATAAAACTTTTACTGGCCCACTTTGAAAGCACTAGCAGATAATGTTGCAAATGACATTATTCTCATTTTTTTTTTTTCTGATTAGTAAGTAGTGTAGAGACACAATTAATTCCAGTTCATGTCGTGGGTTGAGCGCAATACTATAGTAAGTGCTTCACGTTTGTTAAGCACTTACTATAGTCTTGCGTCGAACCCTTGATGTGTCTGTCTGTTTGACCCTTGTCGTATTTTTCAATTTTCTATCAGATCTTAATGAAGCTTCATGCATGACATTGTGTCTCTAAGATCTTGCCAAAGCTCAGCATCTAGGCACTTTTGATATAACTATTAATGAATATTCGCCTTGAACTATCTAAATATGGCTATTAATGTTTGTTTTCCCCATTCGTCAAAAAGTTGAAATAAAATCTTAACCAAATGTTTTACAACTGTATACAGGTATGGTATTTAAATGATGCTCAACAAACAGAAAGACAGTTTAAAGTTATGATCAACAAACAATGTAAAATTGAAATTGTAGCTTGTCCAGGTAATGGGTGACATTTGTTTTTTTCTAAGCACTCCACTAAAAATGAATAAATAAGAAACTTATGTTTTGTTATAATTGCTGTGGGGAGCAAGTTGAATTGTAAGCGTTTTGTTCTTTTCCATGGTGTGTTTTGTTGCTGATGTGTATATCCTGTTCCTGTTATATTTTTTTGATTGTTTAAGAGGCGCATCAAAGGTTGTAAATACCAACTAGACCAATTGGTTAAATTTTGGTTGATTCCACTGCCCTATAGAAAAAAAAAGTTGAAAAGTATGATTAAGACGCAGCTTTTATCTAGAAATAGCCTGGGAATCAACCAATTTAATAATTTACAGAAACTTTGCACTAATTCCATAATGTATGCTATATTTGTTGATATTAAATGCTCAACACAAATGTCAACAAAATAAACCTGATAACCTTTTTATGTTTTTATCATTATTTTACTTTACACTTGATCTGTCAAATTGATACATTAATGAAAGAGCAGAACAGAATTTGCTTTTCAGAAAATCTGACTTAGAAATAGGTTTATGTTTCTGATAAGATTGTTGATAAACATGATTGACTTAGAGGACATTATATATATTATATTCTGAGCATGAACTAACTGAGTCTATTAAATAGGGTCTTATGCATTTTTTCTCATGACTTTCTATGGCCACATTTAACATATCTAACATAGTTGTAAGAAAAAAATACATTTTCTTTACCATACTGGTAGGTTGACAAATTGGTCTCTAAAGTTGTCTGCAGCACATGTATCAGTGAGGTTTCAGTTAGATTTTATAGATGAAGAGATTTAGGAATATTTAGACATGAGTCAGTAGCTATGGAGAAATGGGTGAATCAAATGGTCTATAAAGGGCTTCTTTTCATAAACCACAGCTTTTGAAACCATTCAGTGGAAGGCGAATTGCTTACAATGTCAGACTGTTAATCGTAAACCCTTTTCTGGTAAGATAGTTTGTGACTTGTCCAAAATAAAATCAAGAGCAAACATGCACTTGTCTTCTTTCATTACAAAGTTGTCTATATTAATTAAATTACATGGATATGTTGAAAACCAGTTTAAGTGTGGGAAAGGGTAATGCTCAATTTTCCCAAATTTAAACAAGTTTTGTATTGAACCCTCAAAATGGATGTTTCTAGATATTTATGTTATTCCCATGACATTGTATGTTTGCAGTAAGAAGTTGGAGGAGATAGGTAAGATGACGTCCATATCCCAGGAGGACATCATCTCCAACACAAAGACGGTGATTCAAGGATTAGACACCCTTAAAGCGGAGCACCACCAGATACTGAATGGACTTCTCACTTCCATGAAAACCATACAGAAGGAGAATGGAGACACAAACCTCATGGAAGAGAAGACCAATATCATGCAGAAGTCTCTAGAGATGATTGAGCTTGGTGTTAGTGAAGCACAGGTAATAGTTTATGTATTAAAGATGTTTTGCTTAAGGTGAAAGAAGGGGCTAGGTATTCATTATAGAAGGCTGCTACTAGTAGGATATAAAAGTATCCTGTACCACACAAAATGGTGAGCTTTTTTAATCGCAACGTCTTAAGATTCTATTTGCCCTCATGACCCACCACTTGTTAAAAGTCCAGCGTGGCCCAGTGGTTAAGGCGGACTTAGAACTCAGGGGGCCTGTGTTGGAGCCCCACCAACACCGTTCCGTGGATGTGACCTTTAGCAAGTCACTTCAGAGCCCTTGCCTAGTACTGGTTGATCCAGGAAAGGCGTTATCTAGCTGAAAAATTGTTGATTCAGCGTTAAACACCTTACACACATATTGTATCTTACATTCTTCCTTCTGATAACATATTTTCATGAGAGTCAGACTCCCAGCTAAAAAACAGATGCTAACGGTTTCACTTGCCTTGACTGGCCCATATGGGCAGTTAGGTTAGGGGTTTGGTCCATCTGTGATGCTGCTGGGCCTAGCAAAGTTAATGAAATATTGTTGATATGAACACAAAAACCCTTTGAAATAAACAGAAATGTGGTTAACATCTATTCTCCTTCAGGTGATGCTTGCCCTGGCTACACATAATGATCACATAGATGCTGAAAAACAGAAATTGCGTGCTAAAGTGCGCCGGTTGTGCCAGGAGAATGGTTGGTTACGCGATGAGTTGGATGCCACACAGCAGCGACTACAGCTGAGTGAACAAAAGGTGGCCACTCTAGAGGAAGAGAAGAAACACTTAGAATTTATGAATGAAATGAAAAAATATGATACAAATGAATCTCAGACAGTAAGTGTATTTTGTATGGGTTTCGGGGTTGTTTAGGGACCAAGATAAGGGCAAGTGACATGACCATCACCATGTTTGAGAAATTTGCTTCATGATGAAATTACATCAATTGAGTAAAATTACAAAAATCTGGATGGAACTGCATTACTAATTGTTTTGTAAATTTCAAGCCATATGACAAAATGACATTACCTCTAGAGGGCACTCTCTTCAGCACAATGCTTGCAAATGTCTTTTATTACAAAGGGGTTCTAGTTTGTCTGTTTGGGGTTTTTTTGGGGGGAAAAGTTTTAATCAAATATAAGTCTAAAGTTTGAGCTAAACTTTTATAAAAACAATTAGAAATACCAGAAATTGACAAATGCTTTAAACACTTTCTTTCAATATTTTGTTTATGGAAAAGCCCTTCTTTTGTGTTATTTAAAGCATTAGGAATGGAAAGTATATTTATTTGAAAGGTTGTTACTACATAAATGCATGAATTTCAGCGAGCCTCGAAATCTTCCCCTAGTGTGTCTGAGGTAACACCTTAAACAATATCCTCTAATGCACAGGTGTCTCAATTAGCCCTTTCCCAGTACACAATCAGAGCTTTCTTCACTGCATTATCATTTTTGATTGCCTACAAACCCTGCCATATTCTGTCTCAGATGCACTGACTTTAGTTTTTTCTTAGTCACAGGAAATATAAGTGTTGAAAAGACCAATAACTTTTTCATAAGGATGAACAAAAGTCGCAACTCTTGAGAGACTCCTTTGTGTCTTTTCTACAGTACAATGTTGCAAGTTGGAGTAGAGGTACCTTCCTTGTAACAGTTTTAACTTGTTTACTACAATGAAATAACTTTTACAATGCTCATGTTTTCTGTATATTCATTAAAATGATGGACAGTCAATCCCTATTTAAGTTGTGGATCTCTTCTACCTTTGAACAAACATAGCACACTTGTAATGGAGAAGGCTATATTGGCCTGAAATGAGATATTTCTTTTATAACACATGTATATTGTTCATCATGGACAAATGATCCTTTTACTACAATCACTCAACAAACCTTTTGCACCAATTTTCTTTTTATGTTTAACTTCCTTTTATCAAAGCTGTGATGATCAAGGATCAAAATGTAAATTTCAGGGGAAATTTAATAATGTTCTCTGGAGTTTCCTGAAGATGGGAAAGAGTTAATAGTTTCACAGTGATCCTTTTTTGTTTTATAAAGTATTCAACTTTTTTGTAGTATTCATTTGATCAGGTTTTTAGTTGGAAACGGGACACCTGCTACAATTCAATTATGTTTTGGAACAAACTGGTTAAACTTTATAATGGGAGAGGGTCATTCAAACACACAACAGTTTTAAGCTCAACATTTGAAGCCATAAATTAAGAACAAGGAAACAAATTATATACTTGACAACAATCTAATCAAACCTGAAGTTGTATTAAGAACTGTTGTAACAGGAATGAAACTTAAACAGTTAGACCGAGAGTGAGGGATATAATGGGGAACATTAAATGGGAATTCATATTCACAAATATTGTAGAGCTATGTTTCTGTATGACTGATAGGGAGTATTGACCTATTTGAGGGTGCCTCTATGTTTGCAGAAGAGAAATGCTATTGTTGTTTCTTAATGCTTTCATCAATCGCTTCCTGTCATTTGAAACTGTTAAATACTTCTTCCTGTTAGGGAATTATCAAAATAATTGATTGAAGAATTGAAATAAAAGACTTGATCATTTTGCTCTCATGATAATACTTTCTCAGATAGTGTTGACGTTTATAACTGCAGTTCTTCAATGGTAATTTTAACTTACATATTAAGATGAAAGCTTTTTTTTGTGTGTGTACAAAAAAATGTCAATACCATCGATGAACTAAAGGGAGTACCTCTAACATTTTAATAAAAGCTGCATTTTTCTCTACAATTTGTACAGTTTCGAATTCTTACATTTTTACCCCCATTATCAGTTAAACTGACATTTCATCATACTCAAAATTGAAACAAATTATGATGATGATGACGATGATGATGATGATGATGATGATGATGATGATTCAGACAGCTACTGTAAATTTACAATTAAGTTTACTCACTTAAAATTGTTTGCATGTTCACAAAGAGAAGATGAAAAGGGATTTCCTACCTGTATATATGTACTTTGTACTAATAAATTGGGTTTCTAATTCAGAGGCCTCAAGTGTTCTAAGTGGAGTAAATGGGACAGATATTTCTACTTGTCCTATTTTTTTTTTCCTTCTCTTTTTCAATTTAGAATTAGAAGCATTTGATTATATTAAACTGTTCTGTAATAGTGTCAAGTAGCACAAAATGTAATTGATGATTAAGTTGTTGCTTTTAAGCAATTAATCATTTGCAACACTGATTGAGATAACTTTTCCAACAATGATTATTATCTTATAAGAGGGATCTTTTCCTTCCGTGATTGTTTTCTACAAACCCGTTTGATATGAGATGTTTAAACTATAGATATCATTTGGCCATTTTGTTTCTCTTAGTAAGATAGTATTTCAAGTTGTTGGTTTAAGTTTTATGGGTAACTTTTAGTTTAAATTTGTCTAGACTTTAACCTTCTCTTCATATTCACTGATGATTTGGGTTCTTCAAGGTGACAGTTTCTGTAGGAATTGATTTGATTTCGCCTCAAACAATTCTTTCTCCCATATAAATGTAGGCGAAGGTTGCTAGTAGAGAAATTGTATCTGTAAGACTGTAATTAGTTCAAAGCATGGTTATTATTTAACACACCTTCAGAAGCGAATTTTATTGACCTTTACCAACAAAATATTTATTTCGACAATTCAGACTTTGTCGTTTCTGTAAAGTTGATTTTTAGAGGATCCTGTGTGGAATTAACACAGATGTCTAAAAGTGTTCAAAACATCTTTCAGTCAACATTCAATGCTTTATTGCCATCTACCTGAAGGTTCTGAATGAACTGGAATAAGTTATGTTTATCCGTTAGTGACTTTGAAAATGGATGCATATCATTCTTTATGGACATTGCTGTTAAAAGAATAAATATCAATTTTGTGAAAACAAAAAAATCATTTTCCATATTGTTCTTTTTTTGTCACATTATTTTGTTTTCAAATGCATTCTGCTGTAAGGTCATCTTAATTTTACATTAAATCATTATCTTTATATGGAGATGTTAGAGTGATGGAAGGATTGCTGGCAGGAATTCAGTATGCACTAACGGTCTTTTATATTGTTTCACAGTCTGAGGGGGTGGAAAAGGAAACATCAGAATCTTCTATTCCACAAGATCTCTTCCCAGATGATGATGATGAGAATAGTACTCAAGATGGAGGTATTTAGTTTACACTTTATTACATACACAATTTTACAAAACTTCCAGAATGGAAGTTGTAAGAATAGTCTAGTTCAAAAGCAAGTGCAGACAAATGTTTTGAAGTATAGAAGATAAAAAGAAACCTGTATCAAACATTGTCTAATGATATGCAGGAGAAAGCATTATTCCAATGTCTTCTGTAGCAGGTACTCTGAATTCATCTATTTGAGTAAATGGGTTAAGAGTTTGCTTGAGTAAAAAGGTATCTATGGAATAAACCAGATTATGATAATCAATGAATGCTATTTTCACATTGGGTAAAACAGTTTTCACATAGATAGAAAGGCCCTTATCTTCAAATAAAATTCATATAAAACAAGGTAATTTTAAGATCTCTTAGTTTAGTAAAGCAAAGATGCCTTTAAGTAATTTAGAAGCCCTTTGTGATTAAGTCCATCAAGGAAAGTTAATTGTGTCTATTTGCAGTATACGCCCCATCACAACCAAATGCAATATCAAGTGCGAGTGGAGGGTATGAAATTCCAGCACGGTTACGGACCTTGCATAATCTAGTCATACAATACGCCTCCCAGGGTCGCTATGAGGTGGCGGTGCCTCTGTGTAAACAGGCCCTAGAAGATTTAGAAAAAACCAGTGGGCACGACCATCCAGATGTGGCCACTATGCTAAATATTCTTGCCCTCGTCTACAGGTAAGTCTAGGGGGGTCAGTTATTCAACCTTAACTCTGTGACTGTATCAAAAGTTAGGGTAACTGGTTGGAGCAGGGTAACTGGTTGGAGCATATAAGAAAGCTAGAAGTGCTATGTGCAATTTTTAATTATGTGTCAATTGTTTTTTTAAGGTCGCTGTCAAGCTTTAATTTGTGTTTGAAGATACTATAAAAGAAATGTTTATTAGACCTTTCCCTTATACATAATTCACTATTCTGAGATGAAAAAGCAAGAAAGAAGTTCACAACGAAAGGACTTCTTGAACATTTCTTTACATAGATGGTTTGTTCAGGATATTTTAACACAAGGTAACTAATTTTAGCTCTTGGTTGATTGATATCGTATCCAAAATTCATTGAAGGCAAATAGTCTTACACCTTTAGATGTGGAAAAGCATTCATTAGTTTTGAGAGAATATTGTGCAGTTATTGTGAGAAATAGCTAAGAATGACAGATGCATTGTCTGCGATGGCATACCTAAACTACTGTCCAACACTAGGTTTAACAACTCTCATGGTCAAGAAGTAAGTGATAGTCTCTTTTCATTCTACTGATTTGCTGTATTTTGATGATGTTTGAATTCTGCAACAAAGCCTTTAAAAGAATTAAAGTTTTTTATAAAAAAGGTCTGAAGGGCATACCTGTCAATAAAACATTTCTTTGTTTGGTTTTGCACTATCTAATATCTATACATCCAGATGACAATTTTGCCCATCAAAACAAAACGAAATCTTTCTGGTCTTAAGTCTGTTAATTTCCTGCCACAATAAATGCACAATGTAAAGCAATCAGTTTATTTGAATCAAATTTGTGTACAGGAGTGGCAACTTGGTTTACAGACAAACCTGAAAGATCACTATTACTTGGTCAGAGATCAAGTTTGTCATTTTCCCTGTCACAAACCTATTCTGGCTTTTGATGACCCTTTAAGGTAGAAGGCACCTAATGGAACTTTTTTCAAATCTTGACTTTATTATTATCTAATACTGGTAAATGTATTATTAAACTAATCTGTGAAATATTAACAAAATCTAACCACAGGTTTTGAAGAATTTTAAAAAAAAATGTCATCACCCCTTTGTTATCTTTTCATTAGAATTTTTTCAGGGGGTATACCAGGGCTCATGCTGTCGGTCGCCAAATGCGCCAAATGCGAATATTATTTCATTCTGGCGAAAGATTTCCCGATTTGGCGAATTTGCTTGGCGCATGTTTTTTTCATTCAACTTTACCATATTTCCACCTGTCCGGACATTACAGACAGTTATATCTTTTGACACACTTAACAGTATCTCCGAAAACCTCAAATTAATCCGCTAATTGTTATCCCCGTGTCAAACAATGCCTGAGGCATTAATCGGGTCTTCATTATGTGTAAACAACTCGGCACACTTGATTGGTAGACTCGATGCAGTTGTTCCACGAAAACCGATTGCATTCCGTTCAGTGTTTTATGATGCATGGTAGAATGCGAGAATTTAAAGAGGGTTAATTTGTAAAGTATTTTGATATTGACAGTTCGCCTCCTTCGTTGATGCAACAGTACTATTCAAATTGCGATCCTTTCAAATTGCGATCCTCTATTATTAATCATTCAAATCATCATACCGGAGTCTTGACGAGAGTAAAAACAAATAGACCTAAGATCATGTTTACTTTCCATTTATCTATCGGACGTATCTAAAATAAAGAACAAAACTGAGAATTCAGAAATGTATAGTCTTCAATATGATTTGATGTTATCTGAGATAAAAGATTCATTTTGATTTTGTCACTCAAAGAGTAGCCTTTAGTTATACCATATTTGGTTGAAATTTGTTCGGAAGGGGAAGGGGAATGAATGTCTTGGCTTTTTTTGTTTTTTTTTTTAACATAATATTTTTATTGGCATTACACATTACATATTTATGACATTACAATTTTATTAAAAATGGTGAAACATAACAAACAGAACTAATTTACCAAGAGGATTTAACACATATGTACATATAACATGAAAAGTGTTTAAAATAAAGAAATTTTAATAGGTGCCATTTGCTCAGAATTTGGCTCCTACTTCTTTAATTTGGCTCCTATTTTTGTCATTTGGCGAATGTGCTGGCGCAGACTTTTTTCCGGCCAGGGTGAGCCCTGGGTATACTTACTAAAATTGATGTCAATTTCTCAAAAATAATCTTTTTTTTATCAGAATAGATTTAATACATACATTAAAGATGTATATATTGAACAAATGAAAATAAATAAGTAACAAAGTAGATACAATTTATTTTTGACAAAAAATATTTATCTGCCTATGTGAAAACAACACATATTTTTCAAGACAATGAAGAATTCTGAACAGCAAATTCATAAAAAATCTCAATTTTTATTCACTGCATTTGAAATTAGTTGGTTTCAAAATAATATATAATCATATCTGAAAGGAAAAACACATAACCTTATATAGGTTCACCATAAAAGTATCATGATATAATTTATGCAATCAGACAACCCCTATATTGAAATATGTGGAAAAACTAGGAAAAATAAGTTTGTTTTTTTTATTTTCCATCTAATTGAAAATAAATGTAGTTAAAAGGCATAATATCAAGAAAGAAATATTACCTACTGTTGAATGTTAAATAATAACATCTTTGTGAGAAAAATTGTGTCACCAGTGTGGGACTCGAACCCAAGACCACCGGGATACTGGTCTTTCACTCTACCAACTGAGCTAACCGGGGCACTGTATATGTACATTGTAAACAGAAATTCCCCGAAAATGACGTCACCGGAGGGTACTTCCCGCATGCATGCATTCTATTTTTTTTCAAAATTGCAATTTTATTTCTAGTTTAAAGCATGAATAAGCATGAATTTATAACATTTAATCTAATTCATAACTGAATGCAATTATTTGGTATTATTTTAAAAAATATTTATTAATCTCGGCCAAAACGATCGTGTTTACGGATATCCCCGAAATGGCCGATGTTGTCCGATATTTCACGAGTATTTCCGATGTCCATTAGGTGCCCGCTACCTTAAATGTTAAGGTTTTCAAACTCATTGATTCATATACAGGAATAAATGATCAAGTATAGAATTAAAGATTTGTTTGTCAGTGTTTTACTAGAATTTCTTACTCATAAAATGTAGATACTTTGGCTGAGATTCTTCAAATGTCACAGGACCTTCCACTTTATTTAGATTATACAACCCCAGCTGTTTAGGCCACCTGGTAAAGACTAAGGGCATATAGACAATTGATCAAAGGAATGTTAAGGGTTTTCAATGAAATTTAGGCAAAGTGTTTCCTGAAATTCTTCTTATGACTTAAGTGGTGAGAAAGAATAAACATTACTTGTATACAATTTCTGCTTTGTTGTCTGAATGCTATTTAGTTTATAGATAGACCTTTACCCACATGCCAAGTTGCTGTTTACAGAGACCAAGGGAAATATAGAGAAGCGGGTAATCTACTAAATGATGCTTTAAAAATACGTGAGAAAACCCTGGGCAAGGATCATCCAGCAGTGAGTGTCATACCATAGACAAGTGTATGGAGATGTACTGGGCCTTCAAATGTGGTAGCTGGGGTAAACTGGAGCTACAGATTATTACTTTCAAATTCTTTTATTGTACTTTATAGATGGGGAAAATCGTCTTTAAGTATCTATTAAAACATAAGAGCTCCATTTGAATTGTTTTTCTTATTGAAAATGCTTATTAGCAAAGAAGATTGATTTTTGAAATATGAAGAAATCATTAAAAGAGAAAATTATCATAATGATCTTTCTTCTTGTTTCAATGAGTGTTTGATGCAGTTAACTATTAACTGTTTGTGGAGTTAACGATGAAGCCTGTTAATTAATGACAGATCGTCCAATCATTATAATCTAGTTATTTCCATGTTTTCACAGCTACCACATACTTTTTTGGCTTCTGTACACTCCTTTTACTTTATGATATAGATAACGATTCTCAATTGATTACTTCTAGTTAAATTAGGAAGTCGGGCACAGGAAAGAATATGTAAAATGATATATTTGATAACAAAAGGTAAAACTTTGATACATTTTAGTCAAAATTAGTATTTTAACAAATTTTCAAATTTGTTTTTAAAACATATGAAGAGCCATGATTTTTGATGCCATAAAAGGCATTTATTTGGAAGGGGGCTGGGCAAATGAACCATTGAAATCTGCCTTTTCATGTGATGAGGAATTCTCACAGTTCTTGAAAAATGCAATTGTAAATGTGCCATTGAACGGACTAGCCTGAATTAACTGAAGAGATGTTTGAGGATCCTGATAAGAGATAGTGTTATATAGAAATACAACTGATGAATGAATGCCGTGTAACATTTCAGAGATCAAGGAAAGTATAAGGAAGCTGCTAATTTATTAAACGATGCCCTAGGCATCCGAGAGAAAACCCTTGGACCAGATCATCCAGCTGTGAGTCATGTTATCCCCTTCCCTTATATGTCATGAGTAGACAACAACAACAACAAAACAAGGCAGTCAGAATCATATTAGAGAATACTATCTTAACATAACTTTTGATGAAGAACAAGTTGCGGATTCAGTGCAATACTAAAGTAAGTGCTTCACATTTGTGAAGCACTTATTTTAGTATTTCACTGAACCCATGAAATGTACTTTATGCACTTAATTCAGCAAGTTTATTTTTGTCAAGAAAATTTCTATTTTCATTGATTAGTATTTCTAACTATCTGGTGAAAGACGTAGTGTATATAACATTTTTTACCAGAATGTTTTCCTATTTGATCTGCTGCCGTTAGTTCCCATTGAGTGTTGTTTGTTGTTCATATTTGGGACTGGGCTATACAGCATGTTGGTTGTACCATTGTAATCAGTTACTGGTCACAATTTATTGTTGGTATTGTTATACTTTGGGGCTTGTACATTTTATTTTGGTTAGTAAGACTTTCCTTCATAATGCTCTGTGGGAATGATATCCCTTCCCACCTTGTCCCAAATCCATTATGTAGGTGCTATGTAGTCTGGGTAATCTTACAAATACATTTATGATAAGCAGGAGAGAAATATTCAGATCATTGTCATAAATGACAACTGTGATACTTCAATTTCTTCACCATGTTTTATCATGAGGTCTTTTTCTACAGCAGTACAAATTACGCAATTATTACTTTACATTTTATGATTAAGTTCATAAGCCAACTTAAGACTTAAAGTGGACACTTGAACATCTGAGTTGTATCACTTGTAAATTAATCCAATGTGGATCAAGGATACTGTTTACTTGGTGCTATTTGGGTAAGAAAGGATAACTCTACCTCCAAAAGAGGATGCAGATTGTTAACCATTGATAACGTGTATCACTTGCCCGTATAAATTGGGACCTGTTTGAGTTTTGTAGGGAGAGTCTTACCTCGTTGTTGTCGCATAGATTGTATGTTTATTTTCATATGCTTATTTTGATATGTTAGCCCTGTAATGTTGTTTTATCTTGGAGCAAGCAGTCTTTAGAACCAGTGTCAGGATTGATTGATATTAGAAATGTTTAGATATGAATCCTTTCACAATCAATATTAGATAGGCAAATTTAACCCAATCACAACTTCAATACACACAGAGCACAACCATTTGTAAAGTGTTAATGGTTTACATTTGGTCATGCCTCCATGATACGCCAGAAATGGCAATTAACTGACAAAGGAGCAGATGGTTTCAAAGGAAATGTTGTATGTTACTTGAAAAATCAAAAAAAGGGGGGAATGTTAAATGACTGTATTCTTCCATTTTTACATCCATACGGTTAGTTTTTGGCTGATAGTTTTTTCCATTTGAATCCTATTGGTAGCAAATTACTTTCAAAACTTTAGTATAATTCCATTTATGATTTTATTCATCCTTGTAAAATTGCCCTGAAGATGCAGCTTGGTAAAAGACAGCTTTCAGCCAAAAACTTCAGCTATTATTTGTTACAGAGAAAATGTTGGATAAGAGGTTATCAATGTTTAACACTCAATAAAGATTGCTTCAAGTTGTTGGATAATGATTTAACAAGAAAAGATGATTGCTTTTACAGACTTTTGCTTGCATATCACATGCTTTCATTTCACATATTTTATTTTTTTTGCATCTTTTGCACAAAATTAAGTAACAACTGATACAAAATGAGAAATTCCCCGTGCCAGGAACTTTAGGAACTTAATGGTGGTTTCCTAAAATAAATATGATCCATGACTGTGGTCTGCTTTTGTTTTCAGTCACTCAATTGGGGAAATTTGTGTTCAATTACATTAACAAATAAAAAGTCTTGCTATATGGAGTGGTTATTGATGAAAAAAAAAACCACTTAAAAGTTTGATAAGGAATAACCCATATACAGAAGAATAAGTAAATGTAAATGTCTTCAAAATGTTTGCTAATGAAACTTTGTGAAAGAATGAGTACCAACACATTATATTTCAACGATGTTGCGTTGCTTTGTTAGGCCAACATGTCTAATGCCAATACTTCATTGTTGTTAAAACATATGATAGAAGACAAACGAAAAGAGAACACTACAGTAAAGTCAATGTTATGAAAAACGAGATGCATTCTT
Organism: Cerastoderma edule; assembly: GCA_947846245.1. Classification (NCBI taxonomy): domain Eukaryota; kingdom Metazoa; phylum Mollusca; class Bivalvia; order Cardiida; family Cardiidae; genus Cerastoderma; species Cerastoderma edule. The sequence continues at coordinate 3,601,678 of OX401404.1, forward strand.
GTTTTTCTCATTAAAGCAAACATATATTTACAATTTCAAAGGTTTTTTACAGTTTTTGTTGACATACTTATTTACATTATATTTTTATGTTTTAAGTGGTTATTTTCTCATTCAGAGAGAGAAGAATTGAGCTTTCCTAGTTGTAAAACTACAATCGAACATAAAATAACCATAAATATACTCAAGTGCCCCCTTCTCATGTAGACTTCACTACTCAACTGTTTGAAAATGCATGATCATTTAAGTTTTTGTCAATTGTTTTTTAATTTTCTTCTTTTATTATTTTTATGCATGTTAATTTTTGTTTTGATTTGGTAATATTTATCTTGCATTAGTATTTAGTTTGATTATGTCTTCCCGACCTATTGTTGAAGCCCTGTCTGCTGCCATAATTTATCTATTAATTTTTTTATATTCTAGTAAGTTTTATGTTTTGATGTTTATGCAGCCTTTTCACCTTTTGATTTATTAGGCCAAAGATTACCTGGTTGGCTCTTAGTCTTGATATATTTTGGTACATGTATAGCATAAAATCAATTGTTATACATCCTTGACCTTTCGTATTTTATGATGTGATCCGTGCCCATAGAGGCACCATTCATAAATATTTCGGGTCAGGTGGTTATAGTACCTCACATGGCACCTCTCCATGTGAGTCCAAATCCTGGTGAAGGCATGTGGATTTTCATGAGTCTCCCTACCGACTTACTGAATGCCAATGGTTCTACCTGGCTTCATCTGCCCTTGTGGTCAGTTGAGTTTGGAAACTTCCTGCATCATAAAGAGTCTGGCATCGCTACAATACTGAAAAAATATTGATGTGATGTAAAAGCCATGTACAAAAATATCATAATTAATTCCAAGTCGGTTTGTTAAAGTTTGATAGCTTTACATTTTCAGTCTTGCAACACATGCAAAACTATTAGATTTTCTTTTTGAAGTCTACAAAAGGATTCTTTTATAATATACTTTCTTGATTTAACTGTAACAACACTATCAGAAGTAGATTTTCATGAATATTTCTCCACTTCTCGCAATAATGTTAATGATTCCGTTTTTCGTAATTAGCAGTTCACATTAAATTAATTGGTTCTTTTAATGATGTATGTTGCACATGGTTATGTATGCAAGAACACAATATCCCAACTATCACTGAAGCTTTCCTCTGGAGACTTTATACATGTACTGAGGCTAGGAGCATGTGGTCTTGTTCCAAACACTTTGACATTTGAGCTGCATTTTTGAAGGATCAGTCAGGGACCCTCTTATAATTCGCAGATCGCGTTTTTCCTTTACCAGACAATCCTTGGATTTTAACTAAAGGACTGCCTTCAGGGCCTTTTAACTTTTGGATTTTTTTGCGCTGAAATTGTTGAATTTTGGAACCAAGAGCTGGTATCACTTGATTTTTTGGAAACACTGCATGATTTTAAAGAAATTTCCAATTGAGAAGGTGCTTTTTATAGACCCCTGTTATAAAGAAAAAAAATCTCGGGCATTGTAAAACTTTATTTTGAGGAAAGGAGAAATGCTTATGTGAACAATTAGGGTTTTTTCCAAGTATTATTTCAGATTGTTAGATGAATATGTTATAAGTCTTGTTCTTTTAAATTGAGGACAATAAAGAATGTGTTATGTTGTGTTGTGATAGATTGTGGTTCACAGATAATTCTCTAAACAAAAGATATTCATTTGAAATTCAGCTCATGTTTATTTTATCAGCTTAAAAATTCCACCAGAACCCTTTTAAAAGAAGAATAAAAAGAAATGATTTTTTTTATTTCAAAGGAAATTATTAAAAAGAAAGTTTATTAGATACAAGACATTTCTTGGCTTGTTATGTGTTTTAACTACTAATGATTGAATACTATTAAGTTTGTAAGTAATCAAATCATGGCAAGTATTATAAAGTTATTCATTTTGAATTGCTTTTCAGGTTGCAGCCACCCTCAACAATTTGGCAGTGTTATATGGTAAACGTGGTAAATATAAGGAGGCAGAACCTCTTTGTAAACGGGCTCTAGAAATAAGGGAAAAGGTAAGCAGATTTACACAATCATTTCTATCGTGTGGACATATTCCTGTTTCTTCACTAGAAACAAAGGTGATGACAAAAAGAGAAAATGCTCATGAAAATAGGTAGCTGTTACGGGGAATTTCTTGTAAAAAGTGACATCATGATTGACTTGGTGGTATTGCTACGTACTTCCTTGTCAAACCAATCTTTGTCTAATAGAAAGTTGAATTCAAAAGTGATGAAGACATTTCTTCCTATATCTGTTTTGAGCTATACTTATACACAACCAACAAGTCAAATCATGTATTTTTCATAAACAAATAAAAAGCTTTTACAAAAAATTGGAAAAGAAAATTGAATATAACTGTCCTAAAAGTCTTGCTTTAGTTAAAATAGCACAAGTTAATGACAATATTGGATTTAGATCAAAAGGATACACTTCTATATTGATTGTGTTTCTAGGTGTTAGGAGAAGACCATCCAGATGTTGCCAAGCAACTTAACAATTTGGCACTATTGTGTCAGAACCAAGGCAAATATGAAGAGGTATGTTTTCTTTCTAATCAATATATCAATTATTTCATTTTAACAATCATTGAGTCACACTATTGACTTTTTTCTTAGGAAAGACATGGTTTTGATGTTTGTTTCATAAGCAATGCTATAAAGTATGTTGTCAGATCAGGATATATCATTAAATACATCTTGAAAAATATTTTACACCCCCTTTAACAATTGTACAGTTATATCACTGCAACATTTCTCATATCCATGTTCTCCTGAACCAAACCAGGACTACCTTTTTGGACAGTGAACAAACTATTCATCATGACGCTTTCCCCATTACCGAGAGTGCCATGGCGGAAAACCTTAATGACCTGGTCTTAACCAACAACCTGATACTGACAGGGCGGACTATTTAACTTTACACTACCATGGTCGGCATGCAAAACATATAAACAAGTCATGGCGTAGTAACTGTGATGTGGAACAGCCACTCTATGAAAAGTTGATTTATCATCCATTCATTTGGATTGATTGGTCACTACTTCTAGTTATTTTGAAGAGAGTTGTTTACCTTGATGAAATATGATAACATGATTTGAACTAGCTATTTCAAATGGAGAGAGTTTCTATTTACTTTGCAACAATGTTATATTTACAAGTATATGCTAATGTGTCTTTTATTCCAGTCATGCAGACTGACTTGTTTGAAATCATTCTTATCTTCACATAAATGGTTTAACTGGATGGTTATTTTAAGTAAGAAAAACAACAACATCTAGATGGAACATGTTGCTACTGTTGTTTAACATTTTGAAAAGAGAGAAAATGAAATTTCATCATGATAAAGTAAATTGGATATCTATATTTAATTGGTGTTGAAGTAGAATTGTTGAAACACCAAGGAGTAATTTTGTGAACCCTCAACATAACACAGTATGAAATATATTTGATAGAAAGAATTTGAATTGACCATTGAAGAAATAAATTGAATGTTAAATTGTGTTTTCTGAACCCATCATGCAGGTAGAGCAATACTACCAAAGAGCTCTAGAAATCTATGAAAGCAAACTGGGTCCTGATGACCCCAATGTTGCTAAAACTAAAAACAATTTGGTAAGAGTTTCAAAGGTTATATGGCGAGGTGCTTGGGATGATGATATGCTGTTGTGTAAAAAGGGGTTTAAATGATTGGTGAATTGAATGGATAATGATACGTATTTAACTCATTGTTAGATATTTACTCATTTTAGTGCAATTTCTCTGATTGAATGCTTTTGTCATTTTTGCACAAATCATTTACTGATGCTTTTCTACTTTGATTGATTGATTGATTGATTGGTTGATTGATTGATTGATTGATTGATTGATTGATTGATTGATTGAACTGATTTGGGATTAAAAATTTGATTTCATGTTCTGAAAAGTAATAAAGGCTGCCAATCTAGAGCCCATTATCATTGACATATCAAAATCCCTTGTGCCTGCTTCCCTTTATGTATATTGTATCATGTGATTATAGGCCAGCGGTGTCAGAACTTTGTATAGGTGTTTGTAGACCTTCTTGTTGTCATTGTTTTATTCAGTTTAATGTTCATTGTGTACCCCATTGGGTTTTTATTTTCATATCATTTTATTGCCTTTAGTTTTCATGTTGTTGTTGTTTTATTATTTATTTTGCAGCTGGCTCATTGGTAGAGAAGGTCCTACAAACATTTTTAAGATACAAACAATTATTTGACCTGTTATGTTTGGAATCATGCTGTTTTATGTGGGAAACATATAGATCAGATTTGATTGTTGTCAATGTAGATCCATCATACATTTAATTCTTTACACAAAAATGTTATATATTACTACTCATGTCATGTTTAACCCATTACCAAACAATGACGACATTTAACCACTTTGTTGCAGACGACTCTCGAAAACATTGTGGGTAAAGGAGAAATTGCTCGCTAAGAGCAATTTCTTCTTTTCCCACAAGGTCTTCTGCTCTATTGGAAGAATATTTTTCAATTGCATATTTTGAAATGTTTTCTGCGAACTCTTTCAATTTTGGACAGTTGAAACTTTGTCGTTTGGGAAAGGGTTGAATTTGTTCCCAACTGATAGCTTTATGGATATGAATACCGTGTATTGACCATCCATATTGATGTAAGTTATCAGGATGGTATCCAGAACAATTGGAAGTTTTTTTTCATTTAAGAAATTCTTGATGAAGTTCTGACATTGCTGTTCTCTGAACACTTTTCCCTCATCATCAAATCTAATACATTTATCTTAATTAAGAAAAAAATTAAGAGGTATTAATGAGTAATCTTAAGTTGTAGTCTTGTCAATCAGGCTTATGAGACTTAATAGTAGAGAGAATAAAAATTCTTTTTGAAAATGCATTGAGAACAATTTACACTTGACATCTGCAGTATGTTTTGGATCAATCATGACCATTTTGCATAGAATAATGTGTTTATGTTGGTATAGATTTGAGATGAGGGAACTGTGTTGTGCTGGTAAATGCTGTAAGGCTCATGAGTTGATTGTAATCGTAGCATGCCTGTCACACTCTTCTCACTTTCAGGTCGAACATTATTATACACGAGCATTAAAAATATACCAGAAAAAATTAGGGCCAGATGATCCAAATGTAGCTAAAACTAAAAATAGTTTGGTAAGCTAGACTTTGATATTTTAACGGTACTATAATTGAAGCTGTGAGATTATTTTCTCAGTGTGTATGTCTCTAGTCATAGAAATTGTCTTGCTAGTTGTGTTTTTATTCCTCATTTCTATTAAGTTACATCTATAACTATAACCTGTTTCTTGAAATCATTTTAATAGATCTTCATTATTCTTATGATAACTATTTAATCTTTCTTATTTTGTTTGGCTATAACAAAAGCATGTGTTCATAGATATTCATTCATTTGGAATTCAATTATTTGTAAGACATACAGAGCTAAACTGCTTCAAATGTGATACAAATAAGAGGTTCAAACACCAGTTTTTCTATCTTCTCAACTGTATAAACACACAAAAAAATACCCACAGAGGAATATTTTTTAAACAAATGTGAAAATGCAAAATGGACACATATCTCCATCAAGGGAATAGGTTACAGTCTATATCATTTGTGTGAGAAATATCAGAGGTTAAGTCTTTTTTCGCCTATTCCGATTGAGATACCAAAACCTAATTTAATACAATCTACATGAATATGATTGATCTTAACCATAGATCATTTCCCCCAAATAAGGACCTCTGTGGTCAGAGAACAGAACTGGATCCTCTTAATAGAGTTCTCAAATCTGGGTAGGGTTAGATGTTCATTTTCATTTTCTCAGCTGCTTAAAGGAATGCTGATTGTTCTACCTGACTTCACAAGCCCTTATAGCAGTTAACTTATCTTCTCAAACTGTAATCAATAGGACATGGCAATGTAACTGTAATACTTTTGACCTTATACAAAACCCTATCAAACAAACTCCCAGTTTAGCAGTAATTCAAAGTCTAACAAATCTCAGGTCTTTATGGCCCATTGTATTAAAATTCCCAATTCCATAGGTCTGTTATGTTATTCAAAATTGTTTAAATTCAAAGTAAAAGTAATACATTCCATTTGAATAGTTTTCCATGTGTGTCGTATCACATGACAGATGAAAGTGGACAAATGTTTACACTGTAGTGGTGCTTAAACATGATTATATTACATTAAGCCTGGCCTATTTAACAAAATTGGTTACAGAATAGAAAATGAATACTTTGCCAAATGATAAATACCTATCTAAGTAAGGTTTATGAAACTGTTGCCAAATGATTCTTGGTTCAAATTTTTGTCTTAATGTATAAAACGCATCTTTTACTTTCAAGCTGATTACTTTTTTAATGATTTTTTCTTGGATTTTCAAGATCAATCACAATGCTGAAAATACTTGTTTCACCCTTTAAGGTATAGAGATAAGGCTTATCAGTGACACTATAGGTATAAACCATCCGATTATCGAAGACCATTAATGCATACATAATTAGTCACCCTGGGTACCTATTTGCACAGGATTATCTTCGATAATTGTTATTGATTGGGGTACTGTTAATCAAACCCAAATTAATGCATTTTACATTCATCTAATAGATTTTCTCAAAGAATAAAAGACGACGAGAACAAAATTTCCTTTAAGTTGATGTTTTTTTCTTTATTTAGTGATACATTCATATCAGGATTAAGTTGTAGAAAATTAAACAAACAATGAAAATGTATATTACGGCGTGAATTATACAAAATCAAAAGTAATAATATGACTTATGTGTTCTCCCTGAGAGATCCCTAATTTGTTTTTCTGTTTTGTCATAAATTGCAGGGAATTTTGTTGCCGAAAAATACCATTCATGACTCGAGATACATACTTTGTCTTTGCATATTTCTCAACAAAGCTGAATCGTTTTACTTCAATCCCATTCAAACCGTTTCCAAAATGAAGAAAAGAATGTTTTTCAACGCAATATTGCTTTGTAAAGAAGTTAAACCTGGTCCTTCTAATAAATGTAAAACAGTAAAAATCAACTCATTTTGGCAACGAAACATGCTAATATTTCCGTAAAATACGTGTCCATGGGTGATGAATTTACCAAAAGCTCGTAGTTGTAGTCAAAGTCGGAGGAATGATCTAATTTGCTTGTCCGTGAATTGGTAATATTTATCAACATTTCATCATCTTCAGGCTTAAAAAAAAACGATCAAATTACTGCTCTGAATCTACATTGATGTCTGACTTGCGATCGGAAACACCAAATTGGCTAGATATTTTAAAAAGGCCGTCTTTATAACGTCAATTATTTGACGGCTCGGTTTTCAATCGCCTTTAAACTTTGAACAATAGCTCGGTGTCATAAACATCCTTTACAGGTCGCGTGCCGTATGCTCTCGTTTTAATTGGATAGTATTTTTAGAAATGTGTTAAGTTACTAAAGAATTGCATGAAATCCTTATCGAGTCTTTACAAATCGGCAGTGTTTTGATCTTTTATGACCGGAAGACTTCTCATTAATTGGATTGGTAATTTGGATTCCCTTCATCTCAATTTGATAGCGTTATTTCCATAAGCGTGTCGTGAGACCATTATCAAAAGATTCTCTCTAGACCAAAAGTTTAAACTTTGACCCTATAATTTTATCATCGGAAATGAAAGAAGACATATTTATTTAAGAGGAAAATAAACTTTGGAGAAAATGACGTGTGTGCAAAGATGTGTTATTAAGAGCTTAAGTTGAATCAATTTTTCAGCTGTCAAAAAGCGTTCTATGCGGTAATCGATAGAACGTCAAAATAGGTTTTATACGGTAATAGGTATAACGGCGAAAAGGGGTTTATATGGTAATCAATAAGGCGGCGAATGGCGCTATATACCGTAAAGGGTTAAGCATGGATTGCAGCATGTATTACTATTTAATGTAAAAAAAATGTGTTATCTTTATCTAATTTGTTAAATTTAAGCATTTGATCTATATGAAAACCAATGACCAATGAAAAGCATGACAAGTCAATGTACCTTTCATACTCAATCAGTCATTATTTCACATGGAATTGTGTCTCGTGATCAGGCGTTTTCTATGGACAAACACACATTTATTAAGATGAATCTGCATTTTGAAAAAAAGATTGGCTAATAAGGATTTAATATTTCCAAAATTATTTTTTAGAAATGCTTCTGTATAGACATAAGATTGGTTTTGTAGTTGAGAATGTTATATTAAGGCTGGTCCTGTGGTTAAACTTTAACAGACTAATTACCATGATGCACTGAGCTAGTACTGTGCTGGGAACCCCCTTGTTGTAATACATTTTACATTGGAATTCAGATGGTCAACTTTTACTATAGCCAATATAACTAACTCAGTATGTCCTGTTTTTAACAAATATCAGCATTGCTGTCTCAAGGGACAGGGGACGTTTGTTATATCTTCAAAACTGTTAAAATCTCAATAAGTGGATGGTTTTGAGTGTACTACCATTTCATAGGAGTGTATGCTGGACCATACAAGAATGGTTACCAGCTTTGTATTGGTAGATTGTAAAGTAACAAGGAATAAGACAAATCTCAGTGTGATATTGATTCTAATATATTTCCAAGGCTTTTAAATTGATTTGATTGCTTGCTTAAATTGATTGTTTTTATTTCAATTTGCATGTTTTCCTTTTATAAAAGTTTATTTGATGCTTTATCACAGCTTGAATACATATGAATCATTTTACAGTTTATATTTTACCTTACCCATATTATGTTCCTGGTAAAGGCAAATAATGGTTAACTATGATTTACACATAAAATAAAATCCAAGATTGTATTCTAAATGCAAACTCATTCTTAGAATCAAGCGTTTATCACTATCATAAAATTTAAAGGTAATTTAGAAGTATATATTTTTATATCGCAGCTTATCTGTTTGACTTTTTTGAAAGACAGGAGTTTTTAAGACTCTCATACATGATCGAGGAATATGTAGGCACAATTAAGACAATGTCTCTGGCTTCTTTTTTTTGTAATGAAGCATTAATTCATAGTCTCAATATGCAGCACATATGTTTTAAAAAAGACCCAGTCATCTATAGTCATGATCACACTGGTAGAATAAGGAAAATGGATAGTTTATAATGAACCATAAATGGGATTGTGATCTTCCCTCAATTATTTCAACTGTCTGTGAAAGTGTAATGAACAGATTTATAATTTGGGAATTACCAGGTTGCTCCAGATAAATTGACTTCTTTCAATTTTTATGTGAATAAAGTTTCATACTATTTAGATTTGTATTAACTTCCTTATCTAAAATAAAATTTGGTTTTGTAATACAAAATGAATTTATATGTCTTTTGAAAGGTAATTATGACTGTTAAAAGTAAAGGCTTTTTTTCATAGTAAATAATGTTTGACTTTGGCAAAAGTTTTTTGAAGTTAACTTTGCACGAGTACAGTTTGATATTCGCTTTTTAAGTTGAAAGTTTCTGAAACATATTGACATCAATAGACCCATAACCTAAAGGATTCATATTTTGGTGTCCTAGTCTGATCATTTGTTTGTTTTCTGTTGTAGGCATCTGCGTTTTTAAAACAAGGAAAATATAAGCAAGCAGAAATTTTATATAAAGAAGTGCTAACACGGGCACATGAAAAAGAATTTGGCAAAGTAGGAGGTAAGTTGATCCGCTTTTGTCCGTTACATTCGACGATAATAGTTTAACCTATCAGTATGTAAGACTAATAAACGTTTGTTCTAATATAAGAAATTCTTCTTTTGTCACACTTGTATCATCTGTTCTTAGTTACCTTTCAAACATTTTATTTTTAAGTGATTTTTTTTTTTTTTGATGATAACCCCTCCAAGATTTCTCTAGTTTTTTATTTCCTTTTGTTTACTGTAAGTCATTTACAACTGCAATAGAAACGTGATAGCTTAAAGTAGATAAACCACTTGTTTTTTAACCAAGCTCATTTTACTATTATGCTTTTCTAAGAATATATTGTTTTATCCTAAAATAAAAGATGGTTTTTCAATGCATCCAATTCCTTACTTGTCCACACTCTTTGTGTAAACATTGTATGTTGAAAACAAGTTGGGCTGTGAAAGTAATAGGGTACATGAAAGAGCAGAGAGGTTCTAAAGCGTTGTTTCATGTTTTAAAGAATGTTTAAATGTTAATGGTTTTGCCCTGATCTTTATCTCTATGTTTGCAGGTGATAACAAGCCAATATGGATGCAAGCAGAAGAAAGGGAAGAAAATAAGGTAACCATTTTATGTTTATATTTAAGACAAGCATAACTGCTTATTATGTTTGGCTTGAACTTGTGATTTTGGGGCTGCATGTAATGAATAAAAATCATACTTGTAGAGAATTTTACTTAAACATGGAGTTTGCCATAAATGACAAATCAAAAGTGACGACCTAAGTGAGCCTTTGGTTTGAATGCAGATACCATTTCCATCATTACTATTGATGTGACACAACAACTCATACAGGGTTTTATGTCTGAAAGGACAATGTTACGGTTAAAATAATTGCTGCCATTTTTAGCTATTCAAAAAGTTCAGTTTAATGCAATGCTTTAAGCATCACTCAAGGAAAACAAATAATAATCAAATAAAAAACAAATATGGAGTTTGATGCATGAAAGATAGAGAAGTATCTCACTAAATGTTATGGCCTGTTGGTATTTATGTAATGTTTAAAGAACACTGAACAATTCAAAACATCCCTCAAGATAGGTTTTATTATGTTGATAGATATGTTTTCCATAGCTTTGGTTGAACAATCTTGAATCATACAAAGGAAATAGACATTTATAAATGTGTTAAATAAAAGTACTATTACTCCGCTATTGTTAGTATAAAACCGTTTATAACATGATTTCTGCTCAATCTAAAGAAGCATCTCTTTATTTGCCAAAAATGCATCTAAGTTGCCTACTTTTCTCATTATTTATTAAAATACTATCAATGTTGAATATTATGGAGATGTGGCTATGCTTTCTTTAATTCAGAGAAAATTCCCTGTAGTAAGTATAAGTAAGGTTGTAGTCACTTTTTATTGATGATTTTCATTCACATTGGTAAAGTAGAACCGTGATCCACAGATTCCCAAGTCCAGTCTAACTTGTCATTATGATAGTAATCGTCCCATTAAGTGAGTGAAGTTTGGAAAGTTGATAGGAAATGAGATACTCTGCAATGACTCCTCACACATGTCTGTTTATTTCTTTCTTTGGATCTGCAACCTTACTGGCCATCTTAGTGTCTGTGAGGTGCAGAAAGGACAGCTAGTCCCAAAACTGTCTGTGTAAACTTCAAATGTCTCGCAGATTCACAGGAAATCTTTGTGTCAAAAGTGATTGTTTTGACATGAATTTTTCTTGTGCTAAAGTAACCTAAAGTCATCATTTTTCATACAATTCTTGTTCTCTGTAGTACCCTAGCTTAGGTAGGACTTCAACCTTTCTACTAACAACCATCTTTATTCATAGTTTGGAATTTACGGTATATTTTATCCCTGTCAAATGATTGGCATTTCTGCAGGAGATGAACAACTCTCTTTTCCCTGTCATGTCTTTTTTTTTTATATTTGTGTGTGAATGAAGGAAACCTTTTTTATCATCTGATATGATTACTTTGTCTGAAATTATGTGGACTTTTTCCTTCATACATGTGCACCTGTTTGCGAGTTACCGGTAATGAAACCACCAGGCCCAAAGAAGATAGTGCTCAAATAAAGTATTTTTTTTTTATCAAAAGGGTTTCAAGCATTCATCACAATGTAGATTTTACTTTCTATTGCTTTATGATTTTTATCTTCTGTTGCTTTCAATTTGAATTATTTGAACCGTCTCAAGGGTTTTGTGTAGCCCAGTGGTTAAGGTTGCAGTCTTAGAACACTGGAGTCACAGATTTGAGTCCCATCAATGACGCTGGTTTCGTGGGAGTTTCCTGTGGCAAGACACTGCAGAGCCCTAGCCTTGTACTGTTAAAGCCAGGAAAGCCTTTCATAAATGAAGAACTGTTGACACAGCGTAAAATCCCTTAAAGAAAAAAATGAACCATCTCAAGTGAAGAAAAGTGTTTATTAATTAACAAGACTTCTAGTGTTAACTAATGCACACATCCAGATCTCACTAAACTTTCCCCGCTTAATCCACCACAGTGAAAGCATGAATCTGATTGATCTCTAAGTTATTGTCTGCAGTAACTAAATTTGAAAAAATAATTCGTCTTGGTTGATGAAACCTAGCAGCATTAAAGGTGTTTTTATTCATGCATTGTTTATCACATTAAAATAATACTTCTGTTCCAATATTTCCTTCAGTTAAATTGAAAGGTGCACCTGGTTATTGGGGAACTTTGATATCTTTTACAGTTACCAAAAGTTTTCAGATTATAAAAAGAAAATTGAACGAGAGCTTATATTTATTTTGGTATGTTTCTCCTTTTAGGGAAAATACAAAGATGGTTCCACAACCCCTGAATACGGCGCCTGGCATAAAACTACTAAAGTTGATAGGTAGGTATCTGTCAATAGTTCTTGTTATTTGTTATAGCATTCCCATTACTGAATATTGTGTAATGTAACATGTAACTCATCCAAATCAAAAAGCATGAACTGATTATTATAAACTTAGAAAAGTGACATCTTAAAGAAAGAATCAGGATGGAAACAAAATTGTAACTAGAGGTAAATTCTCTCAAATCAGTTCACATGTTACCTTGAGTTCTTAGCATTTGCTGCAAATAACTTAAATTATATGGAAAAAAAGACAGAAATTTATTTCTTTTTCATTATGAATATTCCTTATTGCATGTCTATTGTATGTGGGGTTTGATCCTTCCTCTGAGTGGGCAAGTTGATAGACACTATTATCTCAATGTCGTAAAATCAATGTTTGATAAGATAAAGAATTCACTGTTTGGAAATCAAATAAGATTCCATAATCATGAAAAAGAAATGCAGTATTATCTTTCTTTATAGAGAGCAAGTTAAATAGAATGCAATTTCCGTATAGTTCTTCGAAGAAAGCTAACCCCATTCATCTTTGTATCCTTCAATATACTGAGATTTAAAGGAAAGACAAAACATGAAAACTAATGTTTCAAAGGGAATATTTTCTCAACAGGCCTGGCAATACACCGTAAGATACAAACTATAACTCATATATTCGATTTATTTGTTTGGGCTATGGAATAAACAACATTATTTCTCCCCTGTCCTTGAAGTGACCTGTAGTATTTTATTGTTTTTCATTTACATGGAAGGAGTTGATAAAGGTTGATATATTAATCTTCACCAAGATTTAACTCCTTGCTAGACAGTCTCTAGATTTGAAGACCATTTTTGTGAAGTGTGAAACTTTTTCTTTGATTATAACAATTTTTTCTATCCTTATAACGGAGTTTCGTTCTGTTTGTTTAAAGTGCAATTGCAGTCGGTAGGTTTCTTCATTTTGGTCATTTTTCTTCTTTTACAGCTAAGTTTTTAGAACATGTTGTTTAACAGTTTTATGCTGCATAAATGTCTATTTTCATCCTTTATATAAAACAATGTCAGATGAAATATGTTATCAGATATAGGTCACTTTTTAAAGAAGAATTTGACTATTGGTCAGTATTTTCAGATTCATGAGGTAAATCATTTATATCAACTATCACAATCACTTTACTATACCTTAATCACTGAATCGCTAGAAAACAGCATCAACACTCATGGCTTTCACTCTCAGTGTCTTTAATCACTGAATCGCTAGAAAACAGCATCAACACTCATGGCCTTCACTCTCAGTGTCTTTAATCACTGAATCGCTAGAAAACAGCATCAACACTCATGGCCTTCACTCTCAGTGTCTTTAATCACTGACTCACCAGAAAACAGCATCAACACTCATGGCCATCACTCTCAGTGTCTTAAATCACTGACTCGCTAGAAAACAGCATCAACACTCATGGCCATCACTCTCGGTGTCTTTAATCACTGACTCGCTAGAAAACAGCATCAACACTCATGGCCTTCACTCTCAGTGTCTTTAATCACTGACTCACCAGAAAACAGCATCAACACTCATGGCCATCACTCTCAGTGTCTTTAATCACTGACTCGCTAGAAAACAGCATCAACAATCATGGCCTTCACTCTCAGTGTCTTTAATCACTGAGTCGCTAGAAAACAGCATCAACACTCATGGCCTTCACTCTCAGTGTCTTTAATCACTGAATCGCTAGAAAACAGCAACAACACTCATGTCCTAAGATCACTCTCAGTCTCTTTAACCCTTTACCAAACGCCAAATTTTTCAACTGTCCCAAATTGAAAGGGTTTGCAGATGACAATTCAAAATGTAATGAAATTGAAAAATGATCTTCTGATAGGATAGAAAACATCGTGGGGAAAGGAGAAATTGCTCTTTACGAGTAATTTCTTCTTTTCCCACAACGTTTTCAAGAGGCGTCTGCGACAAACTGGTCAAATGTTGATATTGTTTGGTAATGGGTCAAGCAATCACGTTATGAAAACATTGAAGTAAAGGAGAAGTAATTATCTTTTTGTCTCCATGTTAAAGGCTTCAAGACTCCTAAAGACATCTGTTAGTGATCAATATCTAGTTCCCTTTGGCTATCAGTCATTTTATCACAGCATCCTCAGCTATTAGACCTCACTATTTCCTCTGTCCTTCAGTCTTTCTTTCATTGTTTTTAAAGCTTTGAAATAAATTCTTTTGCAAAATCTTAACCCTATTTAAAATAATGAGGGACTATTTGTTTACTTTTCAATAAAAGAAGAGATTTAAGTTTCATATTGTTTATATGAAACTTAAATCTCTTCTTTTATTGAAAAGTAAACATCTTGTAAGGAGCAATTTATCATTTTGTCACAAAGTTCTCTACATGATGAATGTACCGGAAATGATAATTTGAATCTGTTTTCGATCTAGGAAAGTAAGAAAAAGACTTAGCTTTACATTCTTATGTTACCTGCTGATACTGTTTGTCCTCAATTTGTAGTATTGTTCACATTATGAACCTGTTGGTTTAATTTGCAATTTTGATATCCTCCATTTCGATTTAAAATACTTATTCGCTTTTAAGGTACACATAGTGCAATCGATCCTTTTGGCTATAATATAATGTTTTAAGTCCTTGTATATAAACTCAGTGTTTACCTTGCTTCCTGCTCGACATCCGAATCTCAACTATTTCCTGTTCCATATTACCAACAAATATGACTCCTCAACTGTATTCTCATCCCTTATTTATGGTTCACAACCTTATTTATATGTCATCACAAAAACCATCACTCTGTGAACGTACTGTTACTTTAGCACAGGTGTCAACTTAAAACAACAGGTCATGAAGAAATATTTTATTCAAGCTTTCATCCTGGCAATACTCCTGTGTTTTGGCCTTCATATTCTTGTGCTATTGAACCTTTAGACAGTCCTTGATGTCAAGCACTTTTTCATACTAGTCCCATCTATATACACATGTATGTTCACCTTTTGTATGAAAACCTAGAGATGTCTCTCTCCTATGTTTCTTGTCTGTTTGATAGTGAGAAAAATACCTTGATTGTATGTACATGTATTCATACTGAGAGTTCCTGGAATATACCCATTATGATTGTATACTACACTTCCTCACATATTTCATTAAGTTTTGACCCTCTTTATTTATAACTATTGATTGTAATATGATTATACAAATCATATCTATGTATTATATTTAATTGTATCAATGCCATCTTGTTAATGACTCGGGAAAAGGGTAATTATAGATATATACAATACTATATCAAAACCAATAATATCAGTTCCTATAAATTCAATTTCAATTTTTTAAAGTTTGAAATATACACCTTACGAAAATGTTGTTTCATGATGATAAAATGTAAATGGCATTCTGAAATTGCATGCTTGATATGCTAGCCACAAGACGTTGTTGATCAATGGAAAAATTGTGGTTTTGATGATGATGATTATGATGATGAATGTTTGTGATGATGATGATGATTTTGACTGTTTTTGTTGATGATAGTAATTGTTTGTGATGAAGATGATGATGATAGTGTTGATGATAATTGCATTGATGACTGTGATTGTTTGTGTTGATGATAATTGTATTGATGACTGTGATTGTTTGTGTTGATGATAATTGTATTGATGACTGTGATTGTTTGTGTTGATGATGATCGTGTGTTTTGATGACAATGCTTGTTTATTGTTTTTGATGATGATGCTAATGATGATTGTATTGATGATGATGTTTTATTTATTTCAGTCCCACTGTTACCACCACCCTAAAGAACCTGGGTGCCCTGTACAGAAGACAAGGGAAATGTGCAGCTGCAGACATGCTAGAAGAGTGGGCTGTACGATCAAAGAAAAATGTAGGTCCAAATATCTAGTTTACATAGACTTTACTATAGATTGATTCCAAGATTCATTCAACTTTCTTGTTTCACAGTGTGCCAACTTATATCATGACCCATTAAACCATAAAAGTTATTTTGCCTATCATATTAATTGCTAAAGAAATCATGGAGACAAAGAAGAAATTTGCTTGGTATGACCTGTTTTGAAGTCCTTATGATTCCTCTTTGATATGAGGAAAATGTCACACGTCAAAGTTCAAATTGAATGGATAAAAAGATGATGTTTAATAATTTGTTAAGGGAAACATTGATTCAAAGCCCATGAGGATTTTCGTGACAGACAGTCTACTTATGACAGACTTCAGAATGCAGATGGTTCTCTCCACCTTGACCAGCTATTATGGGCTGTTAAGTTTGGGGTCCTCCTCCATTATTGTGAGTCAGGCATTGCAGCATAGCTGAAGTAGTGTTGTTGCTACGTAAAACCCATAAAAGTGAAAAGATAAGTTTTTAAGCAGTGTTTTATTTCTAGGTCATTTAATGATTGCATAGTGTGGAGTATGAAATTAAACCTTGTTTTCAGTTTTAAAGGCATTCATAGCTGGTGACCTAAAGAAAAAAGCCATAGTGACAAGTCTTTCATAAATGGAGTTGCTAAAGAACAATAAAACTCTTCCAAATGAGACATTAGATATCTGCATAATAATAATAATAATGCTATTTTCCGTTGATGTATGGTAATACAAGCAGGGTTGTCATTAAGAGCCGCCGGCAGGCCAATTTGACCGCTTCAAATGACTTTTTGGTCGGCTCATATAACAAAATATATGATAGGTGGTCATAAGTAAAACCTAATTTTTGTTTGGTGTTTGCTTCGTTGGCCTCCTCGAATCGAAAATTGGCCTCTTTCTCAATAAATTAATGACAACCCTATACATGTATAAATCAAGCAAGATATGATTGAATAAGATTGGATTTTGTGATATGTGTCTCATATTTGTGTGCTCTTTACGATAGGCACTTACTTGACCCTAATACATGCTTCCGGAAGAAAGATCTTGTTTTACAGTTATATAGAAGCATAAACATTATTCTATAATTTGTATTGACTGTGCAGTGAAATTGAATTAGAGAAGGAGTTTTATCAGTGAATGACTTTTGTCCTGTTTCAGCCGTAGTTTGGAAAGTTTACCTTTCATCTGTAGTAAAATTGTTTATCTAGAATGAAAAAAAGAAAAGATATGGCCAGTTTCCTATATATGAAGAACCTTGAGCAGTGATGAATTGAGAAGATGATGGATTTGTGTTTCTTGATGTGTGCTTAAGTCTATTGTGATGAGTTTGCCCCGAAATTTTTGAAGTGATAGATGCAAAACTTCGTAGTTTGCACTTATTGCTGAATTTTGAGTGCTTTGATTGGAGGGTGGTGGTTTGATGTTTTATGAAAAAGAGGTTTTGAAACAGGAAGTTCATAAAGAAAAAGCTTGCTGCTTAACTTGGAAACTGCCTTTCTTTTTAAAGTAGTATTGGACACTCATTTAATTTTGTACACATTGAAATCAAGGTTTGTACTTTTTTCTTCATAAGGAAAAAGAGAATAATTTCATAAAGAATATTAGAACTGCCCGTCATCCCAATACTACAAGTGTAGTGCAACACAACAATAGCAGTACAAAACAAAGGCACGCTCAGTCATTGTTATATTTGGTATGAAACTATTGACAAATTAAATGTCTGAAAACTTACAGCCCTTTTTAAAAAGGACCCTAGATACAGGCAAAGGAATATGTTAGCACACTAAACCTGTACAACTAACTGACTTGTGCCTAAGCTTTTCAGATATTATTGATTTGTATAAATATTGATAAGTCTGATTTGTAATGGATAGATTCTGGATGGTAGTTTGAGAATGTCGTGACCATTTGATTGTTAGTAATTATGATAAACATGTACTGAAGTTTGAAGAAGATAAAGATGCGGTAAGTCATAACCTGAAACGACAGGCTTGCATTGAGACTATCAGCTCAGCTTCCCTTACACCTGTCCATCCTGTGACAAGCTATTGACTCTTGCAGCAGACCTCTTTAAGAAGACATTTGCTATTTATATGTGGATATTTAACGGTAACTAGCCTCTGAAACATTCTACAAAGCGCTTTTGAGGACTTTTTCAAACCAACTTTGTCTGCATCAGGTTTAAAAGGATTATGTCTTCCACCCCCTCCACCCCCCTGATCGGGAGACTTTTAGTTGATTAACTTATGTAAGTCAGTCCACTCTCAGTCTCAGAATTCTGTCCCCTCTCTTATTCAATAAGCTATATTCAATCTTTATCAGACTTTTCTATGTAACCTGTTGCTATGGTATCTTGCTCTAGTTTGATATCTGGCCAAAACACTCCCATGAGTTTTGAAGTTATGGCCCTTGAATGACTAAAATGGACATTTTGGGCTTGTCTTCTGTCTAAGAGTTTCATCCATTCTTTACCAAACTTTATGAACATGTTTGTTGTCATGATACCTCACTTAAGTTTGATATCCAGCTAGAGAGTCTCAATAAACTTAAGAGTTATTGCCATGTTAATGCCCATTAGAGTTATAATATCCAGCCTGATGGCCCCAATAATTAGAGGGAAAAGAGGATGTTTTATCCCTCAGAAGCTAGTAAGAGACATTTGTTTTATCAAAGACAAGTTATTTGGTGTCAACATGTTGCCCAGAAAAGGATATAACATTCCGAAGGTCATCGTATGACACAGTGTTTTAACAGTAAAGGGAATCATGGAAAAAGAGTACATTATTATCTAATATTGATGGTTAAAGGAAAGACTATAAGACCTTTACAAATGTGAAGCACTTTTTATAGTATTGGACTGAACCCTTGATGTTTGATGATAGACTTTATATTGTATTTCAATATGGATTAATATTGTTATATAATGCAGTTTCTTGCTTTTTTGACATCTTTGTTTAACCGAATCAACTCTGTGTAGAGCAGAAATGTTTTAAATTCATTATAACACAGTTGTGGATTACATTATAGCTGATGTAATATATACATGTACAGCAATTCTAAAGCAATAAGATCTTTAACAATTTAACTCACTCTCTCACATTTGATTTTGTGACTTGTTTTAAATGAAAGCAATTACATTAAATATTCTGATGCAACTGGTTATTTGATGTCAGGAGTTAAATGGTTTCAAAGATTCAAAATGAGCTTGAGTACGCTTTGTGTGTTTTAGGCAGACAGGTTCAGAAACAGCTTTGTAAAGCTTTGACTTATTTTCTTTAGATATTTCCCTTTAATAAGTTTAACATGTATGCCACATTATTTGAGACTTTCAAAGGAATTCAAATATCTATTAGAATAAAATAGAATGTTTTGTTTGTTTGACAACATGAGGATGTGCTCTTGATAAGCAGATTTCCTTTTTCATTTCCATCAACTTTTACCTACTACAAGTGGTTTAAACACTTTTATGTATTGCAAAAGATAATGCAGATTGTATAGAAGGAAAGGTCCTTAGTGTCCCTGATACAATCTGCATTTCAGAAGTACATCGTTCCAGTAGTTGTGATGGTTATGATACATGTATATATATATATTTATATATGTGAATCAAAGACTTTCTGTAGTAAACACAGTGATCTCTTCCTCTGAATGATTTGATATGGAAAAAAATGTGTCATGTAGAAACCTACAATGACTGTTTTCTTTTCCTATTATCTCATATGAAATTATTTAATCTGTTGGGAATGAAACCAGTTACAGATGACACTTTTGAATTGGGACAAATGATCATTATGAGAAATTGTTTAGTTTTCACAAAATAAGCAATAAACTTTTCATCAAAGAAAGGAATTTGAGTAGATCAAGTATTACAATACCCTATATCTGTATTTCTATTCAGATACCTTATGATAGCCATGTTTTGTGATTTCATGAGCCCTCTTTGTCCATAAGACATTTATTTATATGTGTGCACACAATGAATACTATTGCAATACCTACCTTCCTTGTATAGTATCCCCCAAGAATAGGCAGTATAATATACCTATGTTCATCCAGGATGAAATTGAAATTGAGAATGATTGAAAGAATTGAAGAGGAATATTATGTAATACAAAAAATGACAGTTACTATTTTATATTCATAGAAACTTTCTGAAAATTTGCTCATTATGAATAATGACTCCCCTTTTCACAATAGTATCTTGAATCTTGATTGTAATTTACATTTAAAAGTGTTTGGATTAAGTAAGGAGCTTCAATTTCATTTTGGCATACAACAAAACTAAATCCAATGTCTGTTGAAAATGACCAGGACGTGGTGCTAGTTGAAGCTTAGAAATATGTTATGGAACATCAATTTATACTGGCCAGTTGCTTCCCTGCACAATGCTGCTTTGATGAACATGCTTTTATTGAACATGTAAATTGAAATCCTGCCATAGATGTGTCGTAAGTTTGTTAAGAAAATATTGATGTTAAGTGAGAATATGCCCATGATGAACAAAAATTCCTGTATGCTGCAAGCCATCTGTTGATAGAGTCTAAAAGAAAATGAGTACATGATTTAAATCCATACATGAAAGGATTGATAAATACATGAGACAATAATTTGAAGAAATAGGATACAGTGAGAACAGTCACAATATATTATGTGCAAAACACATAGAGAATGGGACTTCTTTCTTCTGAAACTATCATCCATAAGATATTGGTAATTTGATGTCGACCACACATTGACCATTCTTGACTGTAATAATCTTTTTTGCATGATTTAACAAGATCTTGAGGAAATGAAACTTTTGATAATTTTGTTCTCTTTTCAAGTCCGAAACTGTATCAGACTTACTAGACTGAAATCCTTTTTCTGACAGCTTTCTATTCTAGATATACCTTGCAATGTTCAGTTTTAGCAGAAAAGTACTTGCTCATTTTATGCCAACAAAATCACTGACCATCATATTTTGGCTTTAAAGCATACAGAAAAGTCTAACACAGGTTGATGTAAGAGATTTGCTTTTGTTGTCTAGGAACATGCTTCTGCTAAATTCATACATGCCATAATCAGTTTATCCATTAAACCTCAGTTCATTTTTCCCAATTTTGTTCATACCAGAACATACCCCTGTCTTGCCTTTCTTGGGCATGTCAAAGGGATTTAATTTATTGATTGATTGTTTATAGACTGATAATGCTACCAAAGTTTTAGTATTTGAAGAAACATTTATTTTTGGACTTCTCATGGAGAAATTCTTGTTACAAAAGAAGAAATGAAGGAAAAGCTCTTGTCACAATGTTATCTAATCAATCCTTTAAGGAAATTTCAATGATTAATGTTTTCAACTAAGCTTTCTACAGTATTCACCTCTTAACCCCATCTCCACAAAAATATGCATACTCTTTACTTCCCCTCATCAAACCTCTACACACATAATTGTCGTGAGATCAAGATTGTATGAATGATCTCACAGACTGGGTTCGATTATAACAGAAGTTTTATCCCTGATGAGCCTTACCAGAGATAAGCCAGCAGTATCCCATCGCTCTACTCCGGTCTAAGTGTACATGTGTTTGTAACCAATAGTATCTGTTACCAATAACATCTGTCTCTAAGCTTCAGTTAAAACATTAGCTGGCTTCTTACGCCCAATTTTGGTTTATCGTCAGGCACTTGATGTTGTAAGACAGACGAAAGTTGCAGAACTGCTAGGAAGTGATTATGCTAAAGAAAACAATAAAGATTTACGTCGTCGATCTAATAGTCGTGATCATAATCGTCACGACTCGTCGGACAATGTATCTTATGATCGCGGGTCTGGGGAGGGAGACGAAGTGAGTATTGATAAAGAGTGGTCAGGGTTATCTGCTCTTTTGGTGAGTATAAGTAGAGCACAACAAAACGGGAACCATTCCAACATAGATTGACCAATCAAATTGCTGCGGTTATCTAACCAATAGCATTGTTACTACAGAGAATTGGGGGATATGTGAAATTAATGGAGTTAGGGGCGATGGGAGGGGTCATTTATGGTGACAGCTGGCGAAATACAACTCTGGTATCAATGTATTAATGCTTGGATTAATCATAGCTCGCAGTCATCATAGTTATTTTATTTTTTATTTTGGAACATTTGAAGCAATCTCCTCTCAAGCATCTTTAGTTTTTATTAGCAGTGTTCTTTTTGTTTGATTTTCTAATGTGACATGGTCTGACAAGTTATTTCTGACTAATTTTTTTCCCTCCATTTGGTATCAGTTTCAACTTGTTGTGCCATTCCGTGACATATTTCACTGTAACTACACCACCAACAATTACTTTAAGTTAATACGCACCAACACTGTGGTGTAATCATCCAGCCTTTTTTATTGTATAAGTCAGGAAAGGAGAGTATGTGATACATATTCTTTTATGGTCATATTCAAACTAAGCCCTTTACTGTGCACCCAGTATTGATACAGAGTAATAGCTACAGCCTAGAATTCAATGTAAATATATTTTACCTTTGTGACATAAACAGAACAATTGTCCATTTAGCAGTGATTCAAATTTTTATTTGTCCTTGTTAAGAAATAATATTGTTTTAGCTGAAAATGAAATATTTAAAGAATTTAATGTTTGGTCGTCATTTGACAACTATGAGTAAGAAACAAGACATACTTTCAGAGGAGTGAGATTGCAAGTAGTTGTAAACATAACATCTGTATGCATTTGTTTGTCTTTATAGAAAGTTCTTTGCATGTAGCTATGTTTATTATGATATTTATTTTATCAACATAGCCCTATTTGTAGACACTAGAACAAAATTCCATTACAAACATGGGACCACCGTCAGTCAATTATTGTTATAATTCTATGGCATAATTTTATATCATTTTAGAAAAAATAGTTGTGTCCTTACCACATTATAGGAAAAAAAATGACGTTCTGTTAGGTTTGAAAACTAAAGTACTAGAGCTGATCATAAATATTTTGTTACAGCATGGATCTCAAAAGCATGTCAGACTCAGAAAAGCATCACATGTATCTATATATCAAAAGGTTAATTTGAAGAAAAGGTATGATTCCAGTAATTGTTGTTGGAAAGACCAGTTCTACCGATCATAATGCTCTAACTTCCTATCAGACTTGATCAGTTAGGTACTAGTAATTTGGGGTTCATAGTGTTGGAATGATTCCTTGAAAGTGCAACATTTTCTCTCCTTCCACCACAATAGCTATTGGCAGGAATGTGCTGTGCTTATTTGTCATGTCAGTGTATGTCCATGTGTTTATGATTGTTTTTTGTTGTTGTTTTTTTTGTTCTAATATTTGAGTTTTATTCAGTACATGTTTATATTGTCGCCTGGCCATGAAATGATACATCAATCTATTTTTTCTGGAACATTGTTTTCTTTATGTAATATATCCATATTAATTATATAAAGCCTCTTTTGGAAAAGTAACTATTTCATTAATGCTAAAATGCCCATTGAAAAAGACTACTATTTAGATGATAGAAAACCTTTTACAAAATACTTTCATGATCGAAAATGACAATCAAGGAAAAGTGAAACAGGTATCTTTATGGCCTTTGGCCCTTGCATCTTTGAAAACATTATTTTTGTATGGAATAACTGCTGTTCAATGACAGACAGTATATAAGATTATGAACCATACCAACTTCTTTCTCATTCTTGACTTGCAAAGGAAACTGGAACATTCATGTTATCAGCAGACCCAAGTTACTGGATGGTTTGCTAGTTTTAGCTTCATTGTATAACATAACTTATGGCTAGCCTGAAATATGTGTAGTTCATCAAGTTCTTTAAGACAAAATCAAACCTTAAGGTAAATATACTGAATTAAGCTTAATAAAAACAAAAATTGAACAAATGTTTCGAATTTTGTTTATCTGTTTAAAGTTTTATGGGTTTTTTTTTTTCAAAGATGCAAGGAAATTTTAAGTAATACCATATACTTACCCACGAAAGTGAGAGATATTTGGGATGTGTTACTGTCAGCAATACTTTGCCTTGGGCACAAAGGGTCAGTTTATAAGACTGCCCCTTGTTGTCACCACATTTTAATTGGTATTGCTGGCTTTATTTACAAAAAGTGAGTACCATGTGGCAGTACTGGTATAGATATCAAAATAAAGCTGATCTACTTTACAGTGAGATGTGGTTGTTACCAAACAACACATTCTAGCTGGCCAATATGCAAGTTTCTAGCTGACTATTAATGATCTGTGGTAAAAAAGATTGGAAAATATGTTTTGAAATGTACAAATTGTTATGAACAATTAATTGTTTTGACAGAGTCATCTTTAAGATGCTTGCAACAGTTAAGAATTCATGGATAGTTTGTTTAAGTTTTTATTTATGTTATGAGTAACCTAAAGTTTGATATCATGTAACCTTTTATCCAGAGTAACCCCATCCATTTTCCTGTTTTCCCTAACTTTGTGTATCTACAGTAATAAAATCCAATCAATGTATCGCACTGAAGTGATAATAACAGTTTATTAATGTCTACAACTATTGTAAATAGTATTTGAAAAGTTGAAACATTGCATATGAGGTTTGTTTAGAAATACCTTCAATATGCTTACTTAACATGCATGGATGGTACCACTTGCATCATATACATAATTGCTTCAACTGGAACAGCTACTTGATGATTTAGTTAGACTTTGTAGTTTATTATTTTTTTTTAACCCTTTCCCAAACAATAATGACATTTGACCACTCTGTTGCAGACGGCTTTAGAGAAACATTGTGGGAAAAGGAGAAATTGCTCGTAACAAGCAATTTCTCCTTTTCCCACAATGTTTTCTGCCCTATCAGAAGATAATTTTCCAATTTCATAACATTTTGAAATGTCGTCTGCAAACTCTTTCAAATTGGGACAGTCGAAAATTTGTTGGTCGGGAAAGGGTTAATGCTTACTTTGGCTGGTCAACAATGGTAAGATCGATGTCAGAAATGGTTATGGGCTATGCATATTCGGTAGTATAAAGTCACAAGACTTATTGGAAGAACTTGATAAAGTAATGTCCATTTATACTTGCCATCATGGTTTAAGGGATTCCAAATTTTAAATACATTTAAGCTTACTACTCAAATTATCAAGCTTTTGAACATGTAACAGGAGATTTTAATTCTGCCTATTGACAGAAATATGTGTAGTGTAGTACTGCCAATCACAGGAATGCAAACATAAGGGATGCAATATAGTATGATTTAGATATTGTAATCAGGAAGATAATCCATGTAAGTTGTTAGCCCTATTAGCTCTTGGATTTGGAATAGAGGGGTTACAAGTTCCATACTTTGCTCATTAATTATTCATTTTGACATTTAATCAAGTCAATGCAACATGGTTCATTTGTGTCCTACCATTGATGAATTATTTTTATGTGGGAAAGCAGGCAGTGCCTTGGATAAAAGTAGAGTACAGTACTGGTGAGGAAATACAAGGAGAATGGATGGTTCTGCTGACTGCAGCAATTTAAGTGAACACTGTGGACATAAGTGTAAAGCCCCAATCAAGCATCCAAACAAACTGTACTGTACTGTAGGAGGAAAAATAGCCAGACTTGCACATATTATGTTGATGTTAACAAAAGCATGTATTATTTCAAATTGCTTACATAACACAGGCAACTCTTAACCAAATAATAATTGTAGCCTGTACGGAAAACTAGATGTTGGTCCTTAGAATGCTGGATAATTTTCTAAAAATAGACTTTTGTGTCGCCTGCTTTCCAAAACCTTAAATATCTGCTTAGTCTTGTTCAGGAAAGATACTCAGTGTAACAAACAGGTTAGATCACAGGCCAGCTGCAAATTTACTTGGCGACTGGCCTGAATCTAACCTATTTGCATAAGAATGAAGTCAGTTCCAGCACTTTAAGGGTTATTATCTATTAAAAAAAATATATTGGTGGTAAAAGAAAAGTTGCTAGTATGAGATAGTGATCCTATTTAAGTATTATATACAAAATTGTCTGCATCACATTCATTGCAGAATTAGTTTTTTTATTTGATAAAAATTTTAAACTCATGGTTTCAAATTAAAAGGAGTTATCATAACTTGCTGATAATATTTCCTTTTGCTATTAAGGCATTGTTTATGTCCCTAAGTAAATTTGTAATATTAGCAAGGGCAAAATGTTTCTTAAGACAACCATGATGAATTAAGGAATAATTTAAAGCCTAAAATTGAAAATTACACAATTGGATCAAGAAGACACATCTCTCCCTATTTGAAACTCTGAAATTAAAATACATAAGTAAACCTAAACCATTCCATCATTATATTTTTGAATCTGAATTGATTTAACACTTTTCATGCACTGAAAATTTAATGGAATCAAGATTCCTCATTCTTTTTTATGAATAAAGAAAAAGCAGTCACCAATGACTTACCAAATGCCGATGGCTCTAGCCAGCTTGACCAGCCTTTATGGGCAGTCAGGTGTGGGGTTTTTCTTTATCATGACGAGTAGGTAAAACCCTACTGAATAGAAAAAAAGTAATTATATCATAATGACTCAATTCAGAGCTGACATCGAAGTTTGTGACATTTTAGTATGCATGGTTGATTTATGATGGAATGGTTTGTCCCTATGTACCTAACATGCACCAGTCCAGAAAAGAGATGTGTGTTCTTCCTTGTTTATCTCTCCTCTAAAGACTATTGGAAGTACTCAATATATTCTAATTTCATCTCTTCAGTTGGATTTTAATAATTTAATAATACCTAATTGAATTTTATCACGTTGCTTTGAAAAACTGCATGGGAAGTAATCCGTATCTGGACCTATGATGTAGTGTTATATGTGTCTATGAAATATTGATCACATATTAAGCACAAACTGCTATCAAGGGACCTGTCTCCCAAAGAAGATCAATTATCTATGTGTGAGATAATGATACTTTTTAATGTTTGTCATTATATAATTGTAGCTTACTTAAACCTACCTCTGAACGTTACCAACTCAATTGTGAATGATGCCACATAATATAGTAGTTTGTGCTTCCTTGCATGGATGATCAATGATAGGTAAAATATCAATCTACTTTGCAGAACCTATAAGAGACAGGCACCTGTTCCCTAAAGCATCTACTGATATGTCTTGAACTTTCATTTGTTGCCATTAAATGGTGTTCATGTACCTCATTAATTTATTTACAAGTGTTACCTATCCAAATTGAAAACATGAGATCTACCATCAAGAAATAACAAATTGCACATATTCTTCTCTTTGAATCAAGTTGCAATTGGTGTGATAAAAGATAAGATTGCCTTTTAGGATTGACATTTTGGTCAAGGATCCTTGTCCACTTTAATTCATGAAGTCATTGGTCAGATTAGAGCTGCTTAATAAAAGAGCTACTCAAAGGTGCACAATGCTTCCACCTCAAGTAATGCATGCTGGTTAGTGGCCAAAGATTTATACATAGATGCTTTATGGTGGCTGGGTAGATAAGAAAGGTGTGATTTCTGATTTATGCATATTGTTTTTGTTTACATTGTGAATGTGTATATGTAAAATCCTGCCTGCCTTGTGATGGAAAAGAGAAAATGTTGCAAATCTTTACTATTGTCAATATTGTTTGTTGTGCTTTACTTATACTGGCTCCTGACTGCATGTTGGAGCTAGAACAGAAATTCGTACCCTGTGTGTTTTAACACGCTGGAAATATGTCACTGTTAATTTAATTAATATTCAGGATTCACTTATGTTACATCCAAATCACAACCCTGATGTTTTTCAAGTCAGTATGGTTATTTTCATTTTCTTTCAAATCTAGTTTCAATTTCTTTTATGTACATTTTTATTTACTTTCTTTGTTATACTAAATGCTTTAAATTTAACATAAATGACAAACTGAATAAACGGAAATTTAAAGTTGCATTGTCAAAACTAGTGTTGGATCCATCAGGATATGAGTAAATGATACACTTTTTTGATAACCCTAACATCACTGTTTATAAAGGTTGCCATGTTGTCACAGTGTGAAAACATTGTAACAAAAGAAGGTTTCTGATAGAACTGCAACAAGGACAAACAGGATACAAACGTTACAAGTACATTAGAAGTTATTCAGCTTAACTCAAGACATTCTTAAATTTGCTTAAATCATCCTTAAGTTTGATAGACAACAAAGTTCAAAACATTACACAGATAAACGCATTGCTAAATATAATTCCATCATCTGAATTATTTGTACCTATGATTTGGTCCGACAACATGTTTGAATTTAAGTTAAAATGTTTACACATTCCCACTCTTAGCCTGGAAAACTTAAGCGGAGTGGGTCTTTATCCAAATTACGGGCATCCATTCGACGGAGTAGTGCAAAACTGGTCCAGAAATTAAAAGGAAAAGCTGATCCAGAGAATGGAAGGTAAGGGATATAAAACTCTCCAGATTTCCTTGGTAACCTCTCTCTCGTTGGAAGAAGATATAGACAGTGTACAGGGAACTATTCTCAGTGTTATTGGGATGCTATATATGATTTTATGCTTTCTGTAATTTCTGTTTTGTTTGTATACTATCACCATTGTCATAGTCCTCCATGATCATAGTTTTTCTGAAAAGGGATCCTTTGGTTTTATTAAAGGTGGTATAACATGTCTTGGAGATCTCGGATCATATGCCAAGTTTCATCAAGATAAACATTCATAAAAGTTAAACTAGTAAAAAGTCAAACCTGTGAGAAACAAATGCATGTGGATTTTGCTTTTTAGGGCTCCAATTAAAAAACAATGCAAACTAATAAAGGGGCGGGGATTTGTCAACTAAATAAATGATGTCAGTAATGGCAGCAAGGGCGCCTTCGCCATCTATATAGATGAATTTTGCTACTGTACAATTTTCAAAGACACAGCGGACAACAAGCATAAAGTATCAGGGGAAAAAATTATTTGCCATACAGGGTATAGATTATTGTTTAGGTATGAAAAATTGCTTTTGGGGAACTATTCTGTTTTTACTGAGGTTTGTCAATACTTTGCTCGTGCTTCAAAAACATATATATGAAATTCGAATGCAGGTTAACTTCTGAAATTGCATTAAGAAATGTACATAAAAATGTTATAAGATTATCATAAAAGAGCTTTGTGATCACATAAGACTTTTTGTGACATGATATTCTTGTGGAGTTGGGTTGCAATAGTATTGAATGTTTTTGCTCTGGAAGCTGTTCACAGATAATTTGAATCTGGGAAAGCTCAGGTTGTTTTGTCTCCAAGAGCTTGACTTACAGCAAAGCCATGATTTCATAGTTCAATGCAAGACTATAGTAAGTGCTTCACAAACATGGAGCACTTACTATAGCCTTGAATTTAACCCTCAAATTGTGCTTTTAGGATTACAGGTTCATAAATTGTCCTATCTAATTATACTTCCTTATTGAATAAAATAAATGTGTCAATAGTGTATTGTTCCGTATTGAACAATGAATTATGTGTTTTGGTGAATATGTTGTTTAGTTTTAGTGAGGAAATAGTAGTTTGCTGCATGGACTTGTGTACACATATTGCCTTGATGTTATTGCGTTTTTTAAAGCTAGCTCAATAACACACACAAGTCATTTTGAAATCTTAAATGAATATCAAACCTGAAAAAGATTGTATGTTTGAGAAAGTGTGTATTTGCTTCAAAAATACTACCATGATGTACTGTAATGTATCAGTATACAGAGAGTAAGGTATTGCTAAAATACTGTTGAAAGTGATATGAAATACAAATGAACCACAAAACAATCAAAATTGAGTTTTGTTTTATGACTTCTGAAACATCTTCCGAGTGTTATATCTGTGACATATCCAAATAAAAAGGTACCAGGGGATTATTTTTTTTAATATTACCACAAATGATAATATTGAAGTGAATAGAAAAAGAAAAATAATGAAAAATTGAAAAATTACCCAGCACAAGCAAGTTGCTCCTGTCAATAAGAACAATCTCCTAAGAATTAGGGTTCAAAAGACTATCACAGTTAAGATGGTGTACATTTACATATAAATAGCCTATTGGCAACCAGTTATCATACCCATAGTAATGTGCTTGGTTTCCTTGCTTACAGTGATGATGATGTTGAGTTGCAGTCAATGGCGCGCCAAAAAGGATATGGCTATTTGGGGTATAAAATGCACACACAAGCCCTGATAAACAAATTGGTTTACTCCATTGAAGTTTTGCAAAGCTATGTTTTAACAATGATAATAGTTTATGTTCAAGCTCAAGGAAAAGTGTTAGAAAAGAAAGCATAGCTCTTGTGAGCCTTTTTTTCTTTTTCTACACTGCTTATACTAGCTCTTTGACTCCCAAGTTATGTAGTATTTTAATTTGTTTATCCTGTTTTCCCATTTATGAATTTAATGATACATCCATCCCAAATGAAATTTTACACACAAACGTTTTGACATTATGAGCAATTTTTCTTGAGACTTGTCTAGATATGCTGACAGCCTTCACACAATAGATTCCTTGTCATATGCAGTATTGTTCTCAATGGCTTTCTCGTAATAAGCATCTTTCATTTATTTATTTTTTTAAACATACCCCATAACTCTGACATTTAAGCTTGATTATTCCTCTTTGCTACAAACATTTTCAAACTATTTTGTTGGGTTTCTTAATAGATATAGGGTTTCTTAATAGATTTATGGTTTCTATGGTTCGTCAATGTTCATGTAATTGTTGTATTCCTCCTAGAATGAACGTGGGATATGTAGAATTGATGAATAACTCTGTGGAATTGATGAATTACTCTTGATACCTGTTGATTCCAAACAAACACTATACATTTATACATTATTATGGCATTGCTGCAATACCTTATTGTTTTTATCCTATGTCTGTGTATCATAATCTTTCCCTGCTTTTACTTCTAAAAAATGCACAAAAAGACCATTCAATGATTAATTTCATTAAACAAAAAAGGAGTAAAACTGCATGAACCTCAGATACAGTTAAATCATTTCCACAAAAGAAGTCTAGAGAAACAATTTTGTCCAAAGGGGAAGGGAGCTTTTCATTTGTAGACTCTTGTCTACCTCTGATATGAATGTGTAGGTATGATTTATCTCACTTAACCCTTAAAGTGCTGGATCCGACTTCATGCTTATGCAAACAGGTTAGATCCAGGTTAATTGGCGGCTGGCCTTTGATCTATCCTGTCTACTACTTTGAGTATCTTTCCTCATCAAAATTAAGTATATATTCAAAGTTTTGGAAAACAGACGACACAACAGTCTATCTTTTGAAAATTACCAAGCATTCTAAGGGTAAACTCATGTCATCTGATGGTGTTAGGGAATTGGAGTCATTTTATCATCATAGTGGGGCCATGTTGCAAACACCCGTAATGTATCGGCAATTTTAGTTGTTTTCCATTATTATTATTATTTTACTTCCCTCCAGATCTTTTCTTACATCTCATGGTTGAAATGTTTGTGGTTGCATTATCAAAGTTAATTGTTGAATCCGATGAGAACCTAACCAGTTTTGAAGAAAATATCTGGGTCGTAATTGCATCCTCAATTGTTTCCATTGATCAAGAACCGTTTACATGCTGGTAGAGTACAGTCAAATGCTTCCACTCTGTGAGGGTTTAAATCATGGTTATAGAAGAGTTCACCATGTTCCTAAGTCTCCTGGTTACAGCTGTCTTATAGCAGTTGATGGTTCCACCTAGTTTAACCATCTGTTATGGGCAGTTAAGTTTGGGTTCTTTCTCCATTGATAAAGAATCAGGCATGGCAACATAATTACAAATACTATTAATGTGATGTAAACCACAAACAAACAGACCATACATAGCTGGACTATAGAATTATCAATTTGTAAAATGTTTTAGTTAATACAGGAAATATTTTGGCAATATTTAAGAACTACGCTTTCGAAAGTATCTGTACTATAGAACGGATATGTTGTTTATGATTGTTTGTTTTTTTCAATGTCTTCAAAGTAACTTTTCTAGATCTGTTAAAAACAAATTAGGCATTGCTTTTTAAATATGATTTTTTAGGTTTGTTTTTTTCTAACAATTTCTCCATTTGCATTATTTTGTAGCTGTGAAGAGGCAAGTGTTGTATTTTAAGTTTTTTTTAACAGTCAAATGGGATAATGGATCTGCAGTCTTTGACAATGGTTTAAAGGTGTGTTAACTGCATAACTGGTAAAGGGATGATTTACCAAATCAACGATAATAAACTTTGTGATTGGACAATTTTGAAAGTGAACAGAGTGAATACTCACAATTTTGAATTAGTTAACAATATTGTGACAATAATCTTGCTTGTCCTTGTATTGTTTATTTTTATGTGAAAAGGATTCTAACCATGATTATTTTGGTTGAAACTCATGTGCAGGTGTGGCACCAAGGTTTTTTATAGGAGTCTGGTGTATAGGTGTGGCACCAAGGTTTTTTATAGGAGTCTGGTGTATAGGTGTGGCACCAAGGTTTTTTATATGAGTTGTAAAGTTGTGGCACCAAGGTTTTTTATATGAGTTGTAAAGTTGTGGCACCAAGGTTTTTTATAGGAGTCTTGTGTATAGGTGTGGCACCAAGGTTTTTTATACGAGTCTCGTGTATAGGTGTGGCACCAAGGTTTTTTATAGGAGTCTTGTGTATAGGTGTGGCACCAAGGTTTTTTATAGGAGTCTTGTGTATAGGTGTGGCACCAAGGTTTTTTATAGGAGTCTTGTGTATAGGTGTGGCACCAAGGTTTTGTATAGGAGTCTCGTGTATAGGTGTGGCACCAAGGTTTTTTATAGGAGTCTTGTGAGGTGTGGCACCTTGTGTATAGGTGTGGCACCAAGGTTTTTTATAGGAGTCTTGTGTATAGGTGTGGCACCAAGGTTTTTTATAGGAGTCTCGTGTATAGGTGTGGCACCAAGGTTTTTTATAGGAGTCTTGTAAAGTTGTGGCACCAAGGTTTTTTATAGGAGTCTTGTAAAGTTGTGGCACCAAGGTTTTTTATAGGAGTCTCGTGTATAGGTGTGGCACCAAGGTTTTTTATAGGAGTCTCGTGTATAGGTGTGGCACCAAGGTTTTTTATACGAGTCTTGTAAAGTTGTGGCACCAAGGTTTTTTATATGAGTCTTGTAAAGTTGTGGCACCAAGGTTTTTTATATGAGTCTTGTAAAGTTGTGGCACCAAGGTTTTTTATACAAGTCTTGTAAAGTTGTGGCACCAGTCTTGAGTGGCACCTCTTGTAAAGTTGTGGCACCAAGGTATGAGTCTGTGGCACCAAGTTTTTATAGAGTCTCGTGTATAGGTGTGGCACCAAGGTTTTTATAGGAGTCTCGTGTATAGGTGTGGCACCAATTTTTTATAGGAGTCTCTGTATAGGTGTGGCACCCTCGTATAGGTGTGGCACCAAGGTTTTTTTATAGGAGTCTCGTGTATAGGTGTGGCACCAATTTTTTTTTTATAGGAGTCTCGTGTATAGGTGTGGCACCAAGGTTTTTTATAGGAGTCTCGTGAATAGGTGTGGCACCATGATTATTTTGGTTGAGTCTCATGTACATGTGTGCTACTAAGGTGTTTTTAGGAGTCTCGTGTATAGGTGTGGCACCATGATTATTTTGGTTGAGTCTCATGTACATGTGTGCTACCTAGGTGTTTTTAGGAGTCGTGTATAGGTGTGGCACCATGATTATTTTGGTTGAGTCTCATGTGCATGTGTGGCACCATGATTTGGTTAGCCTACTGCGTAATTGTTGCACCATGATATTGTTGATAGAGCCTCATGTGCAGGTGTGGTTCTATGATATTTTTGTTTTAACCTCATGTGCTGATGTGGCACTGCCTAATACATTATAGTGATGAAATTTTGCTTTTATACTAGACAAACCATAACTTGTCACAAGGTTTCAGTCTGTGCATGCTTCTTTATTGACAACTTGTTTGAGTAAGTCATTGGAAAATGTTAGTCATTGAAAAATGTTGTTGGAAAAAGAAAAAACTTCTCACCCCGATGATGTCTCCTTCCAACAATAATTTTCAACTCGCCAGAAAAAAAAAGTTTTTGTCACTAAATTGGTTGTCATAATTATACTCTTTCAATATTGGATAACTAAAAATTTGACTTTCGGTTAAGAGAAATAAAGTCTAGGGATAAGCTGCATCATATAAAAGGTGTGTAAACAATAGTTATATACTAATGAGATATTATAATAGCTGGAGTATTAATGTTCTTGGCTAAATGAGCTAATGATATTCATTTCTAGCTGGGAGGCTGATTCCCCTAGACGACTAGAGCCCAGTTACATGTCAGGGCTGGGTACAAGGTTTGTAAAGGCTGCCCTCCACATTGTATACTCTACAGCCAGAAACACAATCTATCAAGACCATCACCTATCCTTAAAATCCCTCAAAGCCTTTTTAGATTCTACCAGGATGCCAGAAAGCACCGGTACTTATTTTCAATGTATTGACAAAAGTGTTGTCTTGCCAGTTCGTCTTTATATATGATTACTGTGTCTGAAATTGAATCAATGGTATATGATTCGTCAATAAACTAAAAAGATGAGTCTTAGATATGACTCCGTTTGATAAAAGATACCATAAAGACAGCAACATATCCTTTGTATTGGTTGATGCTTTTTGGCCATCCTCTTGTTAGAGTTTGTTCCATTGCATAAGTAATTCATATCAATGAATTCACTTTAGAATTTTAGTTTGATTATGGAGATTGTATGAAGCAACCAAATTACACTTGTGTACTTACCTTAATACCGTATAACAAAGAATCCCTCATTGAACTTCCAATTTATATCAATTATTGAATACTCAGTTCCTATGCAAACCCTCTGTACACATTTCAAGACTTCTGTCCTTTATTTCACATAGTAAATAAGTCCTTGAAATATGAACATTTAAAAACCTCAAAATATTATGACTCCCCTATACATATACCCTGGTAGATACCATTTGATACCTTGAAGCGGATTTGTTGAAGATGTTGGCAAAGAATTGCATTGGAAAGGTCCTTTGTCACAATATTTTGGTAATGAATACATGTAAGAATTTTCTCATAAAGTAAGTTATGAACTCTTAGACCTTATAGTGCTGGAACCGACTTCATGCTTATGCAAATAGGTTAGATCCATGCCAACCGCCAAGTCAATTGGCAGCTGGCCTGAGATTTAACCTGTTTGCTACTCTGAATAACTTTCCTCAACAAAGTTAAGCAGATATTTAAGGTTTTGAAAAGCTGACTACACAAAAATCTATTTTTAGAAAAATTACCCAACATTTTAAGGGCTAACGGATACTGAAAACATTATTAACCACCATAAATGTATGCTTCAAAATACACTATATATGCAGGACTCTGCCCTTTTCATTTATGTCAAAGGAATTAAGCTTAATTTCATGAGTGGTAGTCTCCCAACTGACTTACTGAGTGCCAATGGCTCTACCCACCTTGACCAGCCTCTATGGGAAGTTGAGTTTGGGGGTCTTCCTTCATCATTAAGAGTTGGGCATCGCAACATAATGGAAATAATGTTTACACAATGTAAAACCCTCTACAAAGAAATTAAGGTCAAGTAACATCGTTGTGAGGCTTTTAGTTCAGGTTCAAACAAGCAAATAACGGGCTCATCATTCCCTTGTAACTGTATTGCATGTGATTCCGAAAGCGAAACATCAATTTATGACAATTATTTATGATGAATAGAAAATGATATGACATACTGACTACTGTTTACAAACCAAACAAGTTTCTTTCTTCTTGATTACCCTGCTACTAATGTCTACAATCTGTGACTGAGAAGAATAGTACATGTCTCCATCTTAGCCTTTGTTGAAGGTATTGATTGGAAGTAAACTCAACAGAAAGATCTTTGAGGGTCCTCAATATGTGGTTTAATGAAAGAGTGGAAAGTAATCCCTAATCATATTTTAAAACAGTCCTTCATAGAAGAATTCGTAAACAGATCTACTTGATTTAGGCCATTATATCAAAAGAATGATATTGATTAGGAGCTATTCATTTATAAAACACATTGGTTTCTGAGAGACTTTTGCACCATATTTGTCATGGAGATGTATTATGGAGTGAGAAATTAAGACTAAAACTGTTCATCTTCAACCAGAATGAATGTAATAAGACAGTATTGGAGAAATCTAACTATATGATATCATTTGTTCTGGTTCATGTGACATTGTGCTATTTGATTTGTTCATCATATAATTATGCAGAATATGATGTCTCTAAAGCATAGTAAGTATTATGTATTTCATGTAAGCATGTCTTTGGTAGAAGTTGTTAAACTTATCCTTACCAGATTCCTTTTGGTTTCTCTCTGATTTACAGGTTCTGAAAAAGAGGGGTGACAAAAGTGGGTATTTGCGTATTAAGAGGATTTTCTTTTCTTACAGTAATTCATCTAGTCTTTTTAGAAGTCTAAAAAGAAAGATGCTTCTTTATAAGGGTTTTAACTTCTGTCTTCTGAAGATTCCTCACACCAATGAAAGGTGTCAGTCCATATCTAATTCAGGACTTTATTCTATTTGCAGCATGAAAAGAGCAAGCTCCATGTCAATGCTCAACATAAACAGTAAAGAGGATAAGTTACATGTAAGTATTGTCTCATCCATTTGTGTCCCATAAACTCAACATAAACAGTAAAGAGGATAAGTTACATGTAAGTATTGTCTCATCCATTTGTGTCCCATAAACTCACCACAAACAGTAAAGAGGACAAGTTACATGTAAGTATTGTCTCATCCATTTGTGTCCCATAAACTCAACATAAACAGTAAAGAGGATAAGTTACATGTAAGTATTGTCTCATCCATTTGTGTCCCATAAACTCAACATAAACAGTAAAGAGGATAAGTTACATGTAAGTATTGTCTCATCCATTTGTGTCCCATAAACTCAACATAAACAGTAAAGAGGACAAGTTACATGTAAGTATTGTCTCATCTATTTGTGTCCCATAAACTCAACATAAACAGTAAAGAGGACAAGTTACATGTAAGTATTGTCTCATCCATTTGTGTCCCATAAACTCAACATAAACAGTAAAGAGGATAAGTTACATGTAAGTATTGTCTCATCCATTTGTGTCCCATAAACTCAACATAAACAGTAAAGAGGATAAGTTACATGTAAGTATTGCCTCATCCATTTGTGTCCCATAAAGTTTGGGTGATTTGTCCAATTTGAAGGATTCCCTAGGCCAACATTAATTACTATTGAAGAGGAATGAAAGCTGAAAGAGTAGTTAAGTTTCATTAAAAATTTTCCTTTATAACTTATATTTCCCAAATAGATAGTCGAAGTTGCATAAGATTATTTTTAGAAAAGGATAAACTATTGCAGAAAGTTTTTGGTGCCATTTTGAAAAAAATGATGTCTTCTCCTTTCGTGATGATAGTTTCTTCTGCTCATTTAAATACATTTTGTATGACCAATTTTTGAATAACTCAGCCCAATTTAGTTAATTTTACCTTGGACATTTCACAAATGGTGAAATAGGTATGTGCTTATCCACAAAAAAGAGATAGTAAAGGGCTCATTAGTAGATCTGCTTGTTAACAAATAGTGAAATATACCCAATGACTTTCACTTCATGACAATGAATAGAACAGATGTTATTGTACATTTTAAAACAAAATGGAAGAGGGGATAATCAATTTATATACTTTATACTGCTAAATGATTTCTTTGGAAATGGTTGGTTGGTAGGTCCAACACAGTACCCATTCAATTAGTACTGGAGCGTTTTGTAGAAATAACATCTGCTTGTTGTTGTGATTTAGTGTTGTTTGTTTAAGTGGTAATGGCAACAAATCTTGATAATTAATTGATGCACTTTATTTGAGGAAAATATCACTCAGCTTTACTCCAGTTTAATTTTAATGTTTCATAGATACACAAACTCTAGAGTTATGTTCTCTCAAATAACCCACTAAGTTTACAAAGGCATTGTTTGTGCATAAACAGTTAATGATAAAAGTTTTACATTTTCCTATTCATGATAAAAGTTTTACATTTTCCAAGGACTTGCAACAAATCATGTCACATGTTCCTTACGTAAACCATGGGTCAATTTCTTTTTTGTGGGCAACATATGTGCAGTGGTAGAGCGTTGGCCTCTTGTACCGAGTGTTCCGGGTTCAATCCCTGTAAGGCGAGGTGAAAATTGCCAGGACTAGTCCACAAATCAGCTTGAGTACTGGATAGTCCAGGAAGCAGTCTTCCAGAGTGAATTCGATAATCTTCCAAGTTTTAGTCACAATCAACCTAAACGAGATAAAGCTTAAATGAAATTACATTTTTCATGTTTGTCTTTTTTTTTTTTTAATTTCCACACAAAAGAGTAACTTGCCCTTGAGTTTACTGTCAAGATGGTGGTGGGGCTACTGTAAGTCAAATCTTTAACAGAGTTTGTGTCAAAAACCTTGCTGGGAAACATTAGTTTGACTAAAGAAATATGGCTAAGATGTTAAAATTTGTTCTTCGATATTAAAGTAAGGAGTCAAGATTGTAGAAAATGTAGACATTTTAGAGCTATTATTTCTATTCATTCTGAAACTAGGGAGGAACTTAAACATAATGAAGCTTAAAGGCACATAAAAGAAGATGAGTACAAATAAATTACTGAAAAGCATATGGAGTTCTTTTACCATGTTCATAAAAGTCATGAGAATGTATTAACAAATGCATTGAGACCCTATTAAATAGACTCCTTTAACATAACTTATTTTGTGCTTGAAATATAGTTGTCTCCATTTCAATCATGTTTATCAACAACCTGTTTGTTTACATATTCAAAATAACGAATTCTGATTGGTCGGTTCAAAGATTTGTGTATCAACTGTCAAGGTCACATAGGCGTAGGAGCCGGGGGGCCAGGGGGGGCCCAGCCCCCCCAATATCCAGACTGGGGGGGCCAGAGTATACTTTGGCCCCCCCAATATTCACAATGAAAGATGAAGATTTTTGGAAAGAAAAAATGAAAGAAATGGAATTTAACAGCAAAATTAATATAAAAGTGTATTTTGTGCTTTATTTAATATCAATTCGCCTTTTGTTACGAACAATAACCAAAACATTTTGACGTCATCATCGCAAATGAATAATGGTTTATCCAATGAAATCTCAGCTCACGGAAAGTAGTTTCGACTAACGAAAACAGTGATGCAAAACGTACTCTAAGCAGTCAGACTTTATATTGTATTTAAATATAAAGTTATTTTTTGTTCGGAAGTGTAGACAAAGTCGTGGCTGTGACAGCATGGCGGTTGTCACATATAGTTAGTGTCATTACAATATGTTTTCTGCGTGAGTTCGAGCCTTGGCCTACCCTATTTTCTTTTTCTTTTGGTTATTTTGTCTTTACGAAGATACACATTATCATACGCTTTCTTTTAATTCATTCAATGATATTGAATTTGTAGACGTATGATTAGTCATGAGAAAGTTTAGGGACATTTATTCTTAGACCGGTCCTCATCTGAAGTTGGCCCTCCCAATGTTGAAAACGCTCCTACGCCTAT
Organism: Cerastoderma edule; assembly: GCA_947846245.1. Lineage (NCBI taxonomy): Eukaryota > Metazoa > Mollusca > Bivalvia > Cardiida > Cardiidae > Cerastoderma > Cerastoderma edule. Next base: position 3,641,630 of record OX401404.1, read on the forward strand.
GGGTCAGGGGTGAAAAAATCACATAATCTGAATTATCAAACTGGCTAATCTTAGTTATTTCTGGTTGACTTTCAAGTTTTAGTCGTACTGGTGGGGTTTTCCGGTGATACCTTTTTGAATTGGATCAAAAGTTTACCAAATAATATAGTTTGATATAGCATTAGTCTCCTTTTATGTGCCTTTAAAGCCTATAAAATCCTTACGACTTTGAAATTGCTTATAGTGCGCAGATTCCTACTCTTGTTGTCATATTTCTGTAACTATTTGGAATTCAAGAATGATAGAAGAAATGTGATTTCTTCTGCTGCCAAACATTGTCTGTAAGACTGATATACTAATGGTGTATAGACATGTGTAGTGGTGTTATAAGTAGTACTGGAGGTCCGCCTGGTATAATTGAGTGTGCTGGCTCCTGCAGGACCCGGGCGCGTGTGGTGGTGAACTGATGCGAGTCTCCTCATGGGGTGACTGGGAGGTCGTCCACTGCTCCAGCAAGTACAAACAAGGATCCAAGCCCCAGGTGAAAATTCTCAACCCCACCTCTCCTAAACTTTGGGGTAGAGGCAGGTAGGGTATCCCCCCTCTCTCTCTCTTCATTCCCCTGGGGTTTGAGGTGACGGAAATGTATGGTACATGATTCGCCTGTGGCTGTGGGTGCTTGCTTGTAATTGCAGGAATGATTCTGCTGGTCCTCAAGTTAGCCTTAAGTTGGTTATGGTATGAATGATATAGGACTTCACATATATGCAGCACACTACAGTTTTTAAAATTGTGAAAGTCGTTTAAGTTTTGTTACGTTTTCAAAGCAAAGGTTGAATGAGATATTTAATGTCAGCGTCATAATGGTTAGCGTTTGAAACTGTAATTCTTTGTCATCTATTTACGTTGTCTGCTGACACTCTCCATATGTTCCTGTCATTGGTTTGATCAATATGGATTTACCAGCAAGCTATAGACCATAATTTCCTATTATTATTTCTACTACAGATGCATTAATACAAGCATTTATGAAGTATATAAGCCATTATAAAGAAAGGATGCAACACTCATTGAACATCTCCCAGCTATTATAAATGTAACAGATGTAAAAAGAAAATGAAACATTCTCCATTTTTTTCTTTTCATTTATAAATCAAATTCTGGTGATGGAACTTTGGTAATGAGTGATATTTTTAATAATCCTGATAAAGATGAATGTTATATATATTAGCCAAAAGATGATTTTGTGCAGTTTGTGGTATTGTCATTATCAAAAGCATCTCATGAGAAACCTACAGCAATAGTTAGTTGTTATTGTTCAATGTTATACATTCTCTCATAAGTTGTCATTTCTTTCATATTGTTTTTCGCTGGTCTTGGGCAATCCTAAATAGGAATCTTTTTCCATCAATGATGAACATGGCGATGAATTTAGATAGAAAATAATGCTGATGTGTTATAAAACTGGATAAAACAAATAAACAGTTCATGATCTACCATACAAGAAAGCCATGGTTTCTGTTCATGTATGTTTCAAACATCATGACTTTTTCTGCCAGCATTATGATGATCCTGTCTAGATAGTGGTACACTATTGAACACTGCATTTACAATAAGCTCATATTATTTGGGCTTCTTTATTGTTGGCTAATGAGGCAGTCTCCTGACTGGCTTACGGAATGCCGGTGGTTCTACCCCCCCTTGACTAGCCCTTATGGGCAGTTGAGTATGGGGTCTTCCTCCATCTTTAAGAGTCGGGCATCGCTATATTACTGAAATAATGTTGATGTGATGTAAAACGCATATAAATATAGAAAATATAATTATTGGCTAAACCACTTATATCTATTCAAAACTTTTACATAGCAGGTGAAAAATAAACCCACTGTGACTGAGGTACTGTAGAATTTACTCATCATGATCACTTTCACCCAATGGTGTGAATTTTTACCCATTATCAAATGCATTAACTGAATTTTTGTTTTAATTTTTAACAATCCCCTATTCCTGATGTGGTGAGTGAGGTTATTGGTCAGTCCTACATACTGCCCATTATTGAACTAAATGCATCATCCAAAAATGTGACAGAAAAAAATGATAAATCATCATACTTTTAAGTTTACATGTATGATTTTAACCTTAATGGAATGATGCACTTTGATAGTTTAGGAAGAGATAAAGACTTTACTATAGAATCCAGCAAATATTCTGACTGGGTGCAAAATTGAATGAAATACTTGAAAAAAGAAAAGAAATAGAACAAGATTAAAAATTTATTCAAGGGTTGTAAACATTTCAAAGTGTTTTCTTTGGGATTCTCAGCCCTTGCTACATCTTCATTGAGTTCTTTGATAGTTTTCATTTCATACCTAATATTGGTTTCACCAATTTATAAAGATTGCTCTAGCAAATCTATTACACCATGTTTTACCCACACCCCCATGAGTTTAACTGAATTAATAATTAGAGATTGTGTAATCTTCGAAAATTGAGAATATCAAAAGCTACACTTACCCAAGATCAAATGTAGGTGATGTTGGGAGTATTAACTTTGATTATTTGCCACATCTTTCACACAGTGTCATTCTTAAGCTAAAGATATTATAGGAAACAAAGCTTTGTACATTGGCATAATGGTTACTGGTTTAGAAAACAATTGAAAGTTATGAAAGAAACATTTTCTAAAACTTAAAACTATGGGCAGCAAGTCCAATTTTGGTATTGCTTTACATCATTTAGGTATGTATTGGCCTCTATGGCCTAGTGGTTTAGAGTACAGAACTAAAAATAAAATCTATTTTACTGACTTGACCATCTTATGGGCACTTCAGCTTTGGTTCCTTCCTGCACAGATAATCAGCTGTCTATTGCCATCTAACAGAAATATTTAAAACAGATATAAAACCCTGACCAACAAACCATTTGCCCTGTATGGTATGGAAACTTGTGACTTGCAAGTTAGAAAGGAACAGCAGATGAGAACAAATCTCATTAAAAATTCGTTTTAGTTTTGTTACTGGGTAGAAACTGTTGTAACATGAGGAATAATTGCTCATCATCATTTGTCACTGTGCTTTCTAATGATGTCTGCAGTAGATGTGGTAATATGAGGTATAATTAAAGTGTGGTGTAAGTTAGTAGTAAGTAGTATGACTATCCTATACAGAAACAATAGCACTGGAATAGTATACAGACTCATTTGGTTACTACTGTTAAAGGAGCTTATACACCGGACTTCTTGTTAGACCTCTGTCTAAAGAAAGCTGTCTTAAGCAACATTTATAGAGTTCAATTTTATGTCTAACATTTACTCTAGCCAATATATCAATATCTCAATCTGAGACACTCTTGATACACAATTCAAGACATGCAGAACTCTGTAACTGGGGATTTTTGCATGACTTGCATCTTGTATAAAGTTGTAAGTTGTCAATTAGAATATGTTTCTTTCATGAACGTTAAAGCTAAAAGGCATAATTAACAGCCCTATAAATGCATAAGAATTGACACAACATTTTCAGAATGATAAGAATAACTTTCAATTATTAATAAATCTAATATTTGTTTTTCGTCTTTACAGGAAAGCCGAAGATCTTTTGGTGATCTGAGTATACGAGGTAGAACTGCGAGTTCAGATCAACTGGCCAATCGACCATTTTGAATGTGAATCAATTTCTCACACACACACTCACTTTGTTCTCATCATTTAACTATTGCTTCATGGTATAATGGGCTTTCAAATTTAGTTTTTTTCTGGCCGCTGGAGAAAGTTTACGGTCACATGACTAGCCAAGACCCCCATCTGTATAACAAGGATTGTAGTCAAACACACAGTGTTGATAGGGAAGTCTCAACCCTTTCCCAAACAATAACGACATTGGACCACTTTGTTGCAGACGACTTCAGAAAACCTTGTGGGAAAAGGAGAAATTGCTCGTAACGAGCAATTTCTCCTTTTCCCACAAGGTTTTCTGCTCCTACTGAAGAATATTTTTCAATTTCATCACATTTTGAAATGTCGTCTGCAAACTCTTTAAATTTGGGACAGGCAAAAATTTGTTGTTTGGGAAAGGGTTAACAATGATAGTCTCTACAAAGGCAGTCTCAACACAGGACATCAGATGGACAGATAGGGGGACGTGACTGATGCTGTACCATACTGGACCCATCATCCTCCAAATCATTTGTTGTTGGTACCTATTGTACTTCTTTATGATATCAATCAGAGTTGAAGGTTAGTGGTGGAGATATTAGACAGTGAATTGGGTCATACTACTCTATCAAGTTCTATATTTGAATCTGCTAAACTGGACCTACAACCTAGGGAGTGACAAGAAAATGTATTTGGCTGAATTAGTATCCCCTTGGACTGGACTCATGGAGGTGGATAACTTGATATTTATTAATCATATAGAAGTGGATGTTGTTATTTTGGTGGCCTGAAACTCCTCTCAATCATACAAGGTCATTGATTATAGTGATTCTAAAAGAAGTGTTAGATCAAATAAATGCTGTCATAACTTTCTCTTTTTCAATTATTTTACTCATCTTCAAAGATGGCAGACAGATCTATTACCTAAATGTGAACAATGTCAATAAATAGATGATCGTAAACAAATTATGATATCATTTGCAGGTTTTCATTTATCACAATTTTGTCATACTTTTTACACAAAAAAATAAGTTTGTTCGCTGATGGAGAAAAAGAACTGTACACCATTACAATGCTTGAAATTTGCTGTCTATATTCCAAGTTATGACAGAATTTATTTGAGTAAGGATTTCAGGTCATATGGGGTTAAAAAGTGCCTAAGTTGACCATAAAGAAGTAGAAGACTCATGTTTATTTGTAACTTCACCAGATGCTGAGTTCATCATAGAAGTAAAACATGAAGTCTAGGGAAGGGATGTGCCCAGAGTTCCTTGCATGTTGTAAAAATTTGTGAGAATTTCTGTGTACCATCCCTGGCATTTTGAACTCTTGAACAAAAACTCTTTAACCCCTTCATTATAAAATTCTTTTTTAGGTAATGTAAGTGTTTTGAGAGTGTAAAGAAAAAAAAAAGATAGGCATTGTGTTTAAAAGTTTTTGACAGTACATGCACTCTGTTAAAGTAAATCAAATAAAGGAAGTGTTGCAAAGAAAGAACATCCACTTTTGAGACTTTTTCACGGAAATAATGATGAACTTAAGCACAACTGTTATTAATTATCAGAAAAAAGTTTGCGTGTATTATAGATATACACTCCATCCTGTCTTTAAGCAAAACTGACCTTTGAAAAAGGTGGGCATTAGAAACTCGGTGAACAGACAACATTAAGCAAGTTCTAAATGACTGTTTGATGTCAAACAGACAACATGAAGCAAGTTCTAAATGACTGTTTGATGTCTTGTGCATCAGAAGCAAGTTCTTAATGACTGTTTGATGTCTTGTACATCAGAAGCAAGTTCTAAATGACTGTTTGATGTCTTGTGCATCAGAAGCAAGTTCTAAATGACTGATGTCTTGTGCATCAGAAGCAAGTTCTAAATGACTGATGTCTTGTGCATCAGAATCAATTAAGAGCATTGTGACCAAAATAGTATTAACTCATTAAACATTAGATTTATGAAGTTTCTGTAATTAGATACTAAAGGTTGTCTTTAAGTCACAAAGAGTTTGATATGAAATACTGGCTATTATGTTTGAAAAGGTGGTTGCTTAAAACAGGTTGCCTCTCATTGGGGTTTTGTTATGAATGCAAGAGAAGGGGTTATGATAATTTTTTGACATGATAGTAACTAGGATCTGTACCAAATTCTATGTTGGTTGTACTCTATATCAACACATCATGGAGTAGAACCCATGAATTGGTATGATGGTTATTTCAGATATTTCTTAATATTTCTATACCATGAAATTGTCTCATACAATGAATCTGACAAAAGGGTACCCAAGTATAACTTATTGAACATGAGATTTTCTTCCTTGCATACTTATTCATGTGTTTTATCAGTTCATATCATATTGTGCAAAATTAGAGTTTGATTTCTTCTTTTCATATTGAACAAAACATTTTTAAGAAAATCACATTGGTCTTGAATTTTGCTTGTCCATTGTATATGTACCTCATTTCGTCCTTGTAATAGTTTCTATTTTGAAGATAACTTTTGTGATGTCATATTTTGCCTTATTGCTTTTGAACAGCTCTACAAATCATGACTTTTGAGATCATTTAGGGAAAAGAACAATTTTTTCATAATTGGAGAACCTTTTTTCCCTTGATGTTTGATTTTGGGATGTTAGTGAGAAGTGTGACAATTTTTTAAATATTTATTATGACTAGTATTTGCTTATTGAAATCAATTCTTCAGCTTTACATTTTAAATGCCTGCTCTAAGCAATAATTCTAAATCAAGCACTCAATTTTGCAAAGAACAGTTAATAAAAGCCACTGTGATGAAGGAGAATATATATAGCACAGGGTCATATGGGCAGGTACTGTCGGCATAGTTGATTATTTTTTGTTTTGCGGCTCATCTTATTTTTGTCTGTTTGAACCTGTTTACATCATGTAGATAATTTACATTCATGGGTGTTCATTGCTGTTTATTGCATACTGTAAATACCTGCTGTTAATGGGCTACATTTCCATACTGTTGTATCTTCCTGCAAACCTCTGGCAAAATTATGAAAAAATTGTAACTCAAGATGTTTTCACCCATAATTGGGGATTTTTTTCATTTGATATAATGTTCTCAATTTGTATTTCATTATTAATAAAGTTATTGGCCATGATGCAAGATCAAAGGGTGTAGCATACACATAGCTTTTAGGGCCTAGTAACAGACTGTATACTTGCTGGCTAAGGTATAACTATAACATTGGTAAATGTGATTTTGTATAAAGTAACTTATTGTAAACACACATACACTCTAGATTGCTCCTTTCCACCTTCCTATAGAGTTTACAGTGTTTGCTATCTGAAAGAGGACAATGAATATGTTGACAACAAGTGCACAATGAGGCCTGTGTATTGTGTCTGTGGTAAATACAGTGTGGTCACGTGTGTGCCGACTCCATTGGAATGCGAGTAATCAGTTACGATATATCTCACTATTATCACATCCACAATACTGCAATCACATGCAGGGCTTGTAGCAAAGGATTTGTTGAACCATTGGGATGAACTAGCTAATTGCTAATAAGGGGTAATTTGCTTTTTGATCACATTATTTCATTGAATTTAAATCTATTAAACTTAATGAGATGTGCATGTGTATTCATGTGATTATTGGCCCAAATTGCATCAAATGGATATCAGTCTATAGATACCACATCTCCATGCAATGATATTAAGTCTGGTATATTTGTAAGTCTGTCTGACTGTTAGATTAGGGTTGTGAATGGTACTGAAAGTGTGTGATGGTAGTTTGTTGGACTGTTTCATGAATAAAGTGTATGCCCATTAGTTATGTACATTGTAACCTATTTATTTATACAGCCTTTAACCTTGTCCCACAAGGTCATGTAAAGGTCATGTGTCACACTATTATACTGAAGTCTAGAAAATCAAGCCTTTGTGGGTGTTTTCTAGAGATGTCTTCTAGACAAGGAAATAATGAAATATTTATCTCATAGATTGCATTTACGGAATATCTTCCTACTTATTTGTATGGTTTTTAGCATACATTTAATTTTGCCTAAAATGGTTTGCTTTCATACTTATAACAGAATCTTTACAAGTTAAGAATTGGGATGAGCCAAATGAAATATTTATCACTAAGCCAGTAGCCTTATAATTCAGTTTCATTTTTCAATTACCATTCCATCATTTCCATCTGATCATAAGGCCCATTTACTAAATAATGCCATCATCTGGTTTTGGTTGTGTTGTCTCAAACTAACCCTTTAGTTAATATATGTACATATAACTAATTTGCCATAATTATTTGAATCAATTGTTTACCCCCCATTTAAGAACATGCAGTTAAACCTGTTAACTATACATGCATACAGTGTAACATGATAGTACTAAATGGTTTGATCAATGAAACAGAAGTAGTTATTGCACTTAGCAGTTAGTTGTGGCCTGTACTTTCAATGGTTTCTTACTACTGTCATAATGGACACTTTATAAGTCACAATACATTATTGGCATACATTGGTGTTTATGAATTGGACCCAAGTTTCTTGATGTAATGGGTTAAAGATCACCAATAGCAAAAATAGTGTGTCAAAACAAGGAATTAAACCATTTTCATCTTGAATTTATAAGATCCACAGATTGGTCTGATTGTATAGGGAAAATGCATTTGGTCTTGTTTTCATTTCTATATTTGTCATAATTAATAGTAAGTATTGCGCTTATTCACAACTTTATATAGGTTTTTCTTAATAGGAATATCTGAATACTGGATGACAAAAGTTGTTCTATACATACAATGGTTGTGGTAGTTTAATGTTTCCTTCTAAAAGCTTTTTCTGAAGAAACCAAGTTTAGATAAAATGCAAATTACACATGTTGAGGGTTCAATGCAAGACTATGCAAACAAACATGAAGCACTTGCTATAATAGTATTGCATTGAATCTTAGATGTACCTGTTATATCTATTGTTTGGAAGAACAAATACAATTAAATAGTTACAGATTTTGTATATCAAGGCTTATTTGATTAAAAGTATGGTTTCTGTCTAAAATCATGTAAGATGGTTAGTAATCAACATTACAATCATGTTTGTGATGGTTTTGAGTGCCAATGAAGAAATTTTTGAAGTTGGCATGAACATAGCTGCTGCAATACTATTGTAATCATCATGTGTTACATGAGTATTGTACAAGCCATTGAATTGCTTGTATTCAAAAGACAAGAGAGTAAATTTTGATTTTACACAAAAATATTGTGAGAAAATGGTTCACCAGTTAAATTTTTCATACAATACATGTATTTGAAAGTCAGCTGGTGCTGATTTGTTGGATGAAAAAGTTTGATCTGTCATTATCTGGCTGTGACGGTTTTTATACAGAAAGTGCTCTATTTATTGGAATCCTAATGTGATGCAGTCATAGTGTTATACATGTACTTAGTTAAATGGTCACATAGTTTAAAGAAAAATCATTGATAGTAATTGTTTGACTTGGAACACTTGAATATCATTGTTTATGGATAGATATTGTGTATGATATAAGAAGAAAGTGTCTTTACCTTTTTACTCTATATTATCTTCCATATGATATGCAAGATGCTATAGAGTAAAAAGTTAAAGGCACTTTCTTCTATGATATGGTTTGGTAAAGAAATCATTGTGATAAATTGCATAATTACTGGTAAAGAGTAATAATCCTTTATCACAGTGGTTTATTTATTTGTAAATATCACTTAAACAGTTTCTCTCTTGACACTGCCAATTTGATTCAATCACAAAATGACTATGTGAAATGGGGTTTAGCTTATCTTTATGTTAAGAACGGAACTTGTTTGTATGCTTTATAAACAATTCCTCAATTGATGTGTTTTGCAAACAATTTGTTTTAAACTAGTGTGATATATAAGTGTATAATATATTTACTGTGTAAGCTTAATAAATGGGATTAAAATTTGTTGCATCTGTATATTTCTATCTTTGTCTTTATTGAAAATCCAATATGTATTTAAGTCTCCTGTGTAGAATTTAGGGTGGCGTTTTAGGATGATGAGGACATGTTTGAGGCATGGGTGCTTAGTTTAAACATAGTTTATTTATCAAAATATACACAATATACATAAATATCAAGTTATACAATACATATGAAATGGATAAGAACGAAACCAAAAGCTTATTAGGTTCTTTTCCAGTACCCTTAGCAGATACGCGACGTTGCATGTATTTATGATGAAAAAGGAAAATACTATAAAGAAAAAAACAAAATTTACACATTGCTTGGAAAAGATAAGAAAAAAGAAGTAAAACATTTTGTTTTTTAATATTGTAATGGGTGCTTGGTACTTCAGGTCCGTTTTTCTTAACATCTGTAGAATAGGAACATACAGTATCAATCTGTCTGACATGTACATTGAAAATATAAACTATCATTGTTAACATACCATCCTTGTCTTGAGAAATAGAAAATGAGTTAGTGGCCTAAAAAAGAAGTGTTTAATAAATGTTTGGAGAAACTAAGGGCATTATCAATTGCAAATTCGGGTCCTTCCCAGAATTCAACAGTTTTACATGGATTTATTTTGGAATAACCTTTGGTAATTTGAGACCCTGTACAAAGACACTTCAAGTTATCCCCAAGAGGTAAAAATTAAATTTACCTGGTAAAACGTTTAGAAAACCTGCATTTCTGAGACACAAAGGACATAGACTTTCATATTTGCTGAGGTGTGGTCAAACTTATATCTGGCGACCATTGCCGGCTATCATGGCTCTATTGTTTCTCTCACTATGGCAGGACGTGGATTGTTTGAAAAGGAGGACTAAATCAAACTAATCTAGCGTATAGATGGTATCATCTCATCTGAATTGTTTGGGTTAGTTTAGTCCCCTTTCTTCCTGACTTACTTTGAAACTCATAGACAAATCTAGTGGAGAAAAGTTATTGTTGAGTATCTTCTAAAGGATTAATGACGTGTTGCCTTCCCTAGACCAGCTTTACCATTTAATTTCCACAAAGAACGATCCCAGCATTTCAACACCTGAAGACGAACCATCACCGAAGACGAACCATCACCTTCCATGTCGTACAAAAACCTACTTTCAAACGTATACAGGTTCCTTCTTAATTAAGTAAACTTAATCAATTCTCTGAGGACTGTCTCGATTTCTGTTCGCAACCAAATGAGTTGTCTTAAACAGTTATTTTTTACATCTCCTAAGCGTTGTCTTAAGGAAGTACCTGTCTATAGGTAGTGCACCAGTACTGTGGGAGAAAGTAAAGGAGTCAACGAATACAAGAACTGAGCAAGTACAGGTCGGCTACCCTCACGTGCATAGTATGTAAGGAACCTGAATATGATTGTAGATAGCAGCCATATTAGGGATCATCTATGTCAATGTGGATTTTGGAAAGATCCAGACCATCACTGTGTTTAACGAAGTTTGTCAGGGAAATGTTCTCATATTCATTTATTATAAAATATTGCGGACAAGTGTGAAGTCAATAGAGGAAACTACATGCACAAGACTATCAAAGACTGTAGAACGAACCGTTCAGAGACTAGTTGTGCGGGGTAAGAGTAGGACACGGACTTTAACCAAGAAAACTATTATATCCTTCAAGTCCACATGAAAGAGGGTCCGAATAGACCAATTATATTGCTTAACATCTACACAAAGAATCTGACATACAAGATTAATATAGGAAAGATGAGGGCTGCTCTTTGGCATTGATAAGGGGACCTCTTGGTATATTTTACCCGCATTATTTTCTAAAACTTCTAGACAAAACCTATTTTGTAGGTACCGATTCGAATCATCTCGTCGAGGTTTTAAAGTCACCGTTACGAAGTAAGCTAGGGGAGTATGCACGCTCTCTGGAACCCTGGCTATGTGACCAATATATAGCATGACACCAGCAGCGGCTCTTCTATGTTCGATCACATGGTATGGGAAACTCATGGAGGACCTTGGTACAGCTCACTGTATTCTGTAAAACTTCTAATGCCTTGTCAGACAATTAATCCGGCCATCACTTGAGACGCCCAAAATATCACAACAAGACGTACCGCTAGCCATCTACATCCACATTTAGCTACAAAATTCTCTTCTTCCTGCTTTAGTACATATTTTCAGCTGACACTATTCCCAAGGGCAATTTTCCCTCACCTTTTCGTCAGTTATAAGTTAACAAATAGTGATTCCTGTTCCTGATCAAACCGAGACTATCGTAACCGAAGAGATTTGACAGTTACAAACGATCCTTATTCTCTTTATAAAAGAAAATTAACTCGTGCTACCTTATGCAACCTTAATGTATTGAGACTTGTGTTACTTCCCTTGGTATCTGCCCCTTGTATACGAATGCCTTATTAATTAGGTGTATTACGTTTTCAACCCTTTTAATAAATTATTTCAGTAATTTTACAATGTTCTGTGGAAACGAACACACTATGACATAAATTTGTACAATGTGTACATAACGAGAATGTTGCTACGAATCATAATTGAGTTGTTTGAAATAAGAGAAGACACATGTGGTCCCATTTTAGAGCTTGTTCGTTGATTGCCAGAAGAATAGTGTAAACTTGTCCATCTGCACCAGTGGCTTATTATGCGCTTACTTAGGCTAAATGATTGTAGTTGTTCATATTCGAATTGATAAACCGAATACAAGCATCGGTCGAAAAAGACCGTTATAGACTAAAGCCGCCATCATTTAGAACAGATCACATGATGTCAGACTTATATGTACCCCCTTCATCATATTGACTCATTTCAAGATACCTGACAAACAACTGTTAACAAAGTGAGAAATGACAGGTAAAGGGCAATTTTTCCTTTGTGCCACAGTTATTTTATTACACGATGTCATTAAAGAAAGAGATCACAGAAAATGCAGGATTTTTTCTTCTTCTTTTTTATGTGTATATTATTGCTGTCATATATTGATGTTGCTTTCAAATAAATCTTTCCACACAACTACGTGCAATCCGTTATGATAGACCCCTTACAATAGATTGGACACGGACACCAACACACAAGCTGTACCAGATACCAACAATAAGGGAATACGTGTCACGAATCTATTTCTTTCGGTGATACCATCTGTTCCGATGCAGTTCTTTGTGCAGATGTGAAAGGACTCGCTTTCGTTTATTCTGTGAACTAGTCACATTTCTAAATTAAGTTGGATAGCACCGGAGTTTAATGACCATGGATACACATAAATGAGCCATTCCACAAGAAACGCCATCTAAAGTGGTCCCAACCAAACGGGTATACGAATATGTTGAGCCGTATACATCATTCCTTTACCGTATTGTTTTACATCGATTTAAAGGAAGCTTAAAGCTCGTTCAAATCCTTTCTCGATGACTGCTATAGTATATTATCGAGTCGGAACGGCATATCAAGTTCTGACAGACTTGGTGGATTCTTTAACACGGGCATGTTTGGCTACGATTGGCCTTGCAAAGTGCGCAAAATGGAAATGGTCGGGGCTTCACTAGTACATAGATACAGAAACGCATAGATTCTATACAACTAAAACATTTAAGAAACCGCTGTGAAAACTCCCCAATCTTACGAAAACAGCTTCAATTGTTGCTTTTTATTGTCGCTTTCAAATTGGACAAGTCACAAATGTATTTGTAGGGATGCGAACTATCTGCTTTACTTACGTGTGATTGTTTATTGTCATCATTTCTCGTTATGGTGGTTAACGCTGAGTCAGCAGTTACTTTATAAATATAACGACCTTGTGAACATCGTAGATCGATACAGACGTATACAGGACAATCTCAGGCCAATCACACACTATACAGTATTATTTGGGACTATAACTCTTACAAACGACAATTTGTTCAGATTTTATTCCAGTTGAAAACAAATATACGGTGCTAAATTGAAGCTGTTTACGCGAGATATTTGTCTAAGTAGCATGCAAACGTTTAAAAGAAGATTGCTTTTGAAAGCTCTTCTGATGTTCTTATTATGATTTCAACATTATCGTCTGCGAAAAAAAGCTAAAAACTCAGTGGTCGTTTGATAACTAGGTTTATTATTTTATGATCGGTTTATGCTGTAAACATCTTCCTTTCTTGTCACAAAATTTCCCAAGTCTGTTTGGTATCCTGATAGATATTCGTTTCGCCATATCTGCAGCAGACTTCTGTGAAAAAAGAACTCATAGAAATGATAATGGTAGACAAAGATCGGTGTAAAGTCTCGCTGTTTAATGGTCCAGGCCACATGCTTGGGGGACCCGGTTATATTGATCATTTAAAATCTGGTCAACTTTATCTACAGTATTAACGGGTCGATTTTGGCCGAAAGTCAAAACCTTCTGTCCCAATACGTATAGCGTAAACTGGCTGGCTGTAAATAGCATATTTATGAATGAACTTTAGAACGTGGAAGAGGAGGGCGGTCGGACTGTATTTAGAATAAAATTGATAAAACCTGTTTACGAGTTATTCCGAGATGAGTAATCTGCTTCAAAGTTCATCAGATCTACTCTGTAGCGTCGAAATCTTAATCGAGTTTGAATGAAAGTTAGGAGGAAAAATATTCTCATGGTTTAGTACCGCCCCCTTTCAGTGATTGGCTGAAAGGGCTACTATTTACCTTTCGCCTGCGTGCGCACCATCTTCGAGTGTCTTTAATCTCGTGCGGTGTGTTTGTTTACGATAGTTTCAGTCGAAATGTCGGAGATTTCGCGTATGACATAACTATGACTTGATCTCGGAGTCGAAATAGTGAAATAGAAAGTGTGGATTATGGTTTGGAGGAATATAATTTCTATCAATTTATAACTACTTCATTATAACAGGAATGTCGCCGACAATGTTATCGTCTGCCTTCCGTACGGACGGACATTTTATTTTGATGATAGTTTTTGTTATGTTGACATCGTTCGAATTTTCGTTTGTGCAGTGTGATGAGGGTTCCTGTGTCTGTAATCAGCTGTCGTGTGACACACCCGTGAACTGTACCCACGGGATCACGTCCGACCCCTGTGGGTGCTGTATAGTGTGTGCCCGGGGCCCCGGGGACACGTGCGGTGGTGGTCCGTACGGGGTCGGGGTATGTGGCGAGGGACTGCAGTGCGTGATTAAAGCCCAAAACGGGGATGTTATAACGGGAAGGGAGGAAGGGGTCTGTCAAAGTGAGTATAAACAAGTCTGTCACTTTCTCTGAAAGCAGACGACACTTTATCTATCTGTAAGATAGATATCGTCTGCTCGCTCATATATCCATTTCATTAGCCACCATGGTCTACCATTCATAAAGCCAAAAACACTAAATGGTACTAACAAAATCTAAATATTTTAACTCATATTGAAGTAGTTGATCCATGCAACAGATGAACTTGAAATAAAAAACAAAAGCAACAAAGAACATTTTAACTCATTACATCCTATGGCATTTTTGAATAGTCCATATTCAAAAGGACAAGCTTTTGACTAATTATTTGCATTATTGAAATTTCTGGAAAGTATTCTTCATGGCTTCATCAGAACACAGAATGTTAAAGGTGAAAAAATTATCAAACTCGTCTTGTGACAATGTTGACAAAGTTGGTCGACTACAGTAGTTTTTTTTACAGGTGTTTTATTAACCCTTTCCCAAACAACAAATCTTCGACTGTCTCAAATTGAAAGAGTTTGCAAACGCATTTCAAAATGTGATGAAATTGGAAAATTATCTTCTGATAGGGCAGAAAACATTGTGGGAAAAGGAAAAATTGCTCGTTACGAGCAATTTCTCCTTTTCCCACAATGTTTTCTATAATCGTCTACAACAAAGTGGTCAAATGACGTTATTGTTTGGGAAAGGGTTAAATACCCTAGATTGTATGTGTAGGGTAACAATGATACAGACTGATGTATAATGCCTATTTCTGTCCTGCAGTATATGATGATGATATATATGTATTATGTCATTTATGATTTCACTGGATAATGGTAAGTATACAGATTCGTTACCAAACATTGGAAGAAAAAGTCATTAGGGCTGATTGTCCTTCACTGTAATAGCTAAAGGGTATAATTTGATAGATGTATTCATCTGATACTTTAATCAAGTGGCATTTAATTCATAAATGAGTTTATAAATGAAACAATTACTGTTGAAGCAAGTCCTATTTTCCACTTAAGTTGGGAAGAGGACTGGGCCTGTTGATTTGGGGAAATTGTATTGATGGAATTGATGAATTGAGAAACCCCAAAGCCGGTGTTATTTGGAAAAAGCATGGTTTTAAAGAAATTTCCAATTTGGACGGTGTCTTTTAGGCGTCCCTGCTATATACGGGAAAAAGTCCTGTGAAGTTCTGTGATAAAGTGCTGAAAATGAAGAAAAAGATAATGAAGAGAAGAGTTCAGACTGGAAAATGTATTTCTTTCGACACAAGCCATGGGAGCACTGCTTAGAGTCAACTCTATGTACATTGCATGTGTTATTACAATAGTCACAAGGTATATGGTTGTTGCTTATTGTATAGGACGATTGTGAGGAGTGCCAACAACACATGTGTTACTGAGGAATTGCCCAGTTACAACCTTGTAAACTGTCATTTCCTCCCTGTTATCTGGACCTCTGCCATACTAGAGATCTCCTTGTCCCAGATAATGAGACTATGCACATAAGTGGCATACCTTAACCATATACCAAATGCCATATTTTCGACTGTCCCAAATTGAAAGAGTTTACAGACAACAATTCAAAATGTGATGAAAATGCAAAATAATCTTCTGATAGGGCAGATAATGTTGTGGGAAAAGGAAAAATTGCTGGATATGAGCACTATTTTCTTTTCCCACGATGTTTTCCAGAGTGTTGTGCAACAAAGTTGTTATATGTCATTATTGTTTGGTAATGGGTTAAATTCTTTTCTTTGCAGTGGTGTCACAGACACTATGGTATTTCATCTTTTTTCTTTTCTATTTCTCTCTTATAACCCTTTGATCAAAGTCTAGGAGATGCTGTTCTGGAATCGTTACATGTCAGTTTGTTGGCCTGTCTGCTTACAAAGGTTTGTCATGTAAGCGTCCTTTCGATAATTCAAGTGTCTGCAATGAGCCTATAAATACATCAATTTCATGTAGAGAACATTTGTAATACATAGAATGGTATCATGTTCAGAATTTTTCCCACCCCAGAGTTATGTGCCCTTGAACATATTATTTGGGTCACTGGCATCCTTAATGTCAAACCATGGTGGTATTATTCACATGTGATTCTCCTATATATTGCTTGATTAGGAAAGCTGCACTTTATCTTGACTGCTTTAGTGTTATACATGTTACCATCAAACTTCAAGGGTGTATGGACACATTTTGAAGTTTTGAAGTTGTAAATGTTTGAAAATTTGGATGACAGCAATACACTTACAGTGAAATATTGTTTTGGGTTACCTGCATTCCCCTTTATGAAAAGTTCAGATAAGAGATCTTTTTCCCTCATTGTCTTGTTTATTTCATAACTTAAACCTGTAATTTGGTTATTTGTTGAATTGTGGAGTTCAGACGGTTCTAAAGAGTTTTTGAAATGTACTGCATGCAGATGTGTTTTCTATACCTGTACTCCTTTGTTGATATTATTAGAGAAACTAAACACTAATTGTACTGCCAGCCGTTCACTGTGGTTTATTGTACATTTCTCTTGTCATAATGGTCCGAAAGAGATGATTGAGATGAGTGCAAACTACATAGGGTTTAGAGAACAAATGTAATGTGTTCAGTATTGAAAGTGCCCTGTTTAGCCGGAGCGTTGGATCATGTTATAATCACTTACACCAATATTTGCACAGGCTTTCCCTTTATATGTATTTTATATTCAAGGGGGCACGTTATAACTAAAAAGCTCAAGCCTTTTTTTCATTTTGAAATGGAAATTATCCATTTCCCTTTTCTAAATTCTCTTAAACAGGCCTAAATGGAATACAAGAAGTAAAAAACGATCAATATCAGTTACAAATTAAGATTGAGTAACTAAAAGAACTTGTTGGTTATTGGCCAAAAATACTTATATTTCAACAATATTTTGTCATCCATATTAAAGTGAATATAAATGTATGATTTTAATTTCTATTTGACAGGATTTAATCATTGATTTCTTCAATTCTTCCCTTAACCCTATAGCACTCAATACGTCTATATCGTTTCTTTTGCCCCCACTTCAGTCGACCAAGATCGACATTTTACTATTTTCTGACATCGACACTTTGGTCGATATATCATATACAATCAAACCTGTTAAAATTCTCTTAGATATCACAATTAAATATTTTCTTTTTTTCACAAAAATGTAAGCTATGATGGTATTTTTATCAAGTATTAGTTAAACTAAGAAATTACCTTACATAATATTGCATAAATTCCCCTTTAAACAGCGAATCACTAATAAAATTTTCCATAAAATTTCCACGTTGCTAGGGCGCTCTATGCCTCTTCCTAAAGTACCATTTAACTCTCTTTTAAATCAACAGTTTTCTCCCAGTTTAAAAAATTTACTACACACTTTGTCGGCATAGTTGACCAAGGTTTATCTAGCATCTTTTATCGATTAAAATATACACCACTCTCAGCGGGTGATTTATGACTTTGATAAAATCCTTTGTGTAAACACTGACCCAGTAAGTGCAATTCTTGTCATAAGTGTTTGCAGCATGTGTCAAACTAGATTTCACTAGTTTTCCTGTATATACTTACTCGTAAATTAGAGGGTTAAATTAGCAACAAATTTAACCCTTGCTCCCATGGCATTTATAACTGTGAAAACTTATACTTTTTTTTTTATTTTATTTTTTACAAGCCCAATCAAGGACCACCTCTGCCCATATTTCACACACATTTTCTGGTTGGCTTTGTCTTAATCTAGCAATGAATAAAACAATAAAATGTCCAATTTCATGAATCAAGATAGTGCATTTGTTGTGACCATACTTTTTTTTGTTTGAATTTTCATTTTATTGACAGTATGGACTTGAAATAGACCCCAGGATGTACTTCAATTGTATTTTAACAGTTTCAATTAAGAAGCCATTGCGGCAAATTGATTAACTGCTGATTGGGAGCAATTTATCTTTTTATCACAGTTGTCCCTTAATGTTTCCTGTGACAGACACTGTTATGTAGTTAAGAGAAAAAACATTTAAAATGTACTCATAATGAGCTTGAATATTCCTGTAACTGCTTTGTGTTTTATGGAATCAATGTGGTATTTAAATACCTTTTTAGATATATCTGGATATTTCAACAATCTTCTCATAATAAGCTTTAATATTTACCTTTGCAAGATTGAAATATGAACTCATAAAATCTATATCTTAAATTTTATCTTTATTATATAAACTATATAAAAATGAAATTTTCTAATGAATGACATTTATTTTAACCTTTTTTTCATTCTTCCCTTTTAATTGGCTATAGTAACTAAATATTATCATGCATCCATTTGAAATTTTAATATATAAAAAAAGACAATTCATCTACCTTCATAATAAAAAAATAATTGCTCAAATGCAATAATTAATGCGAAAGATATTAGCATTTGTATAAATACCCCCTTTTTTTCTTTTAAAAAAACAAATATTGGTAAATTGTCTGAGGATAGGGCAAAGCAAAACCCAATATTGGATAAGTAGATACAGGCTTATCAGCTAAAGGTGCCGGAGTGCTATAGGGTTAATGCATTGTTTAAACTGGCATTTACATTTGAAAAGAAATCTGATAAATAAACTATGAAGTAATCTTTAACAACAAAAACTTTGATTTTTATTTATATAGTGAATTTGTTTGAGACCTGAAAAAAAGGCTTCATTGAATTTTTGTTTTTGACAAACAACTTACTTAGTAGATAAGGCAGCTTTGTACCATACTTTAACCTTGTACACCTTTTATCTCACTTTACTGAACTTTGATTCTAATGGCTTTAGAAACCATTGTAACAAAACAATAATTTCTCCTTAATGAGCAATTTATACTTTTTGTCACAATCATTTCTAATGAATATCTTAATGGAAAGGGAATGTAACTTTGTGTTCATGAATGTTTTGTTATAATTATAGATGTGAGGCTGATTTCAATTTGGTCTTGTCACAGACTCCCATATGGGTGAACGAGGTAGCCCAGTACGTCATATGATAGTGTATTCTAACTAACTTATTAGCGGTAGAGATCTTGATCAACAATTGTAACAAAAGAAAAGAGTCTCTATAGACAAAAACTTGATAAAAAAACCCTGACTATTTATTTGATGGCAAAGAAGACATATTTGTAAAGATCAAAATCAGGAAGGTATTGATAACCATGCTATTTTCCCCATTTTTCACCACTTAAAGGTAGGTCAAGGTCTTTTATCGTTTGATTAATCTTGCTTAAATGCTTCTACTGCTGAATATTGGCTTCAAGCATAACTACCCTAAGAGAATTTCTTTTAAAAAAAAGATTTAGTTGAAAATATATGCATTGCAGAGAAAATTTCAGTTTTTGAAAACTGTTTTAAAGATCATCTTCATTTTTCGGTGTTGAACGGTGTCCATATCAGCAAAAGGGTTTACTAAGTGGACCTTGGAGATTAGATAGCGTTTAAATGGGTTACCTATGTTTTAATGAATGCTCTAAAAAGTACAGTATACAACTGATAATATTTCTGCAATCAAAAAGGGGAATTTTCACTCCTTGACTCTTTAATTCTCTTCCAAAAACAAAAGATTTAAAAATGTGTTATAGCAGTCACATTTTGAAATGGTTGTGACATAAGGAAAGTCTGTTTTTCATGATGTTACAGTGATATCAATGTTTGTTCTTTAAAAGTACAACTTGTAATTTTGATGATTAGTTTAAAAGATGTCTGTTGTAAATAACTTTTAACTGGGTATAGTGTGTAACTATTATCACATTCTCCTCTTTATCATTTAACCAATGATAATAGTTAACATCAATTTGTTAGAATAAAGGGCAAAAGTTTCCATTCCTTCTATCACTACTCAATTTCAAATTGGCCACTTTATTTTGCCATACTTAATACCAGAATTTACTTTTTACCATCTGCTATTCCATCAAACTTGTGGAGTTTAAGATTGAGTTCACCCGGGCATCTTAAAACCTCACTTTATTGTATATAAACCATTATGCGAAAGGGATAGATTGCTCCTAATGGACAATTTACCCTTTATCACAATGGTTTCTATAGCTATCATTTATCGTATCAAATATGTACTTTTTTTATGATTTTTACTGTCTGCTGTTGCTTTAAATTTGTCACAAATTACCATTATAGGGGGAATGGGTTAGTAACCAACAGAAATCTCTAATAAAAGGGGAAACTGATTCCAGAGGCTGGTTAAGTAAATGATCCTGATCATATGATAGACATGTGCATTTTGTCCTAGGTCATGGGCTATACGAGTTGATTAACAAACTTATACAAAAGGGTGAACAGATTTGAATAAATCAATCTAAACAACTGTTGAAACGATAAAGACCCAACTTGCTGGATTATTTGACTGATGAAGTCCAAGTTACCCATCCAGATATCAGACTGTGGAGTTTGTATATTATTGCTTTAAATGTACATCTAGATTTGATTTCATGCTCAGTGATCCTTTAAATACAGATTATTTTTTATGTATATTTAAAAGGAGTTATTTTAAACCATTTAACACATATAGAATTTGCCTGTGTCACTTGGCATAAGGACTCCTAAAAGCCACTCTGTCAAGTGTGCTCTTCATATAAAGCTAGGTAATGGTGTCAAACAATATCCCTTATATAGGAAAACTTCATTTAAACTTATCTATTTCTCTTCGATTGTGAAACAACTTTTACATAGAGTAATCATTCTCAATTCTGCTTCCTGGATACAGAACCAGTAATTGACAAGAAAGTTGATTGAAGGTAGCAAGGTCGATCCTGCTACTCACGGGAATCAAACCCAAGACCCTAGCGTCCAGAGGCCGACTCTTTACCTATGAACCACAGCCCGCCATCATAATTATATGGAATTATCTGACAGGCCCAAGTCTGTCTGTCTTTCTGTCTGCCCCTCTGTCTGGCTCTCCATATATGTCTGTCCATATGTATCTTTAAAAAGGTCTGTCCATATAAATTTGTTCATATACATGTATGTCTGTCCATATATATCTGTCTATATATATCTGTTCATATACATGTATGTCTGTCCATATGTATCTGTCCATATATATCTGTCCATACATGTCTGTCCACATAAATCTGTTCATATACATGTATGTCTGTCCATATATGTCTGTCCATACATGTGTGTCCACATAAATCTGTTCATATACATGTATGTCTGTCCATATATGTCTGTCCATATATATCTGTCCATACATGTGTGTCCACATAAATCTGTTCATATACATGTATGTCTGTCCATATATATCTGTCCATATATATCTGTCCATATATATCTGTCCATACATGTCTGTCCACATAAATCTGTTCATATACATGTATGTCTGTCCATATATATCTGTCCATACATGTGTGTCCACATAAATCTGTTCATATACATGTATGTCTGTCCTTATATGTCTGTCCATATATATCTGTCCATATATGTCTGGTCATATACATGCATGTCTGTCCATATATGTCTGTCCATATATGCCTGTCCATATATGCCTTTATATATGTGTTTGTGTTATTCCTTTATAAATGTCTGTCAATATATATCTGTTCATATTTGTCTAGCCATATATGCCTTTATATATGTCTGTCCGTATAAATGTCTGTTCAAATATATTTTTTCATGTATTTCCTTGAAGTACAATAACGTCCGTTACGTTGAAAGTTGAAAATGCTCATGAAAAGAATTTTTTTCTATCCTTATAAGTAAATTCCTTGTTTATTATTTCATTGTATGTTAAAGCCAGGGAGTCAATAATTGGTCTTTGTAGTTATGGAAACTTTAATCTAGATTTGGAACATTGTTGTATGTTAGTGGAATTGTCTTTCACATGGAGTAATTTTTCCTTTGGTTTCAATAAGTGAAATTTTGGTCACTGCATAAACGAAAATCAATTTCTGATCAAGGAGAAGGGTGTGAAAAAATAATTGTATGAGAGGCGTTTTACAAAACCCCACAGACCAAGATAAGGGGGAGTAACTCAGGTTGTACAACACATTGACTGGGTAGTTCCTTATCAAACCCTTTCTTGTAGGTACTCACTTGAATTTCTCATACATGGCGACTCAAACAAGTAAACACATCCATTTGTCTTGACAAAAAGGTGCGGAAAATATAGTTTTAACATTGGACGTATTTATTTACCAGGAGCTTTTCGAACATTCAAATGCATGCATGATTAGATCAAAGGGCCCATTTCCATACAATTTACATAACACGTTCATGCTATTGATGGGTTGTTGCACTTTGGCAAATCACTTAGATCCTTTCACCTTTTCTCCCTTGATAGACAACTTGATACATCCTAGATGGTATACATGTTTTGTATCAAATACGTATCCATGGAAATTAACTTTTAAATTAATGTGTGTTAAGCAACAGGAACACAACCTGCCATTTGAAATTATGTGTACAAACTTTTAGCCAAACTACAAGATTTTCTTCTTAACGGATTTTATTCTTGGTTTTGATTGATTTGGTGAATGATTGATTGCTGATAATTAAATTATTACTGATGTTGCATTGTTATTATTTGATAGCTTCCTCATATGATTCATAGCTAATTAATTGATAGATTTATTGAATAATTGATTGATTGATTTGACGGTTCTAGTAAATGAATGTGGGCCATTAGTGTTTGTTGTTGATTATAGGCACTCTAACTGGGTCTTTGACTTCATCTTGAGTCCTGCAATGAACCTTTACTAAAGTTTATTGACCTCCAAATGTTGTTTGCTTTTTCTTTATCCGTTTTATATGTGAAATATTAAAGGGACAAACCCAGAGATTGTGTGGTCTTGGAATAATAAAAGTTAAGATTCTGATATTAATGATCACTCTGACTAAACCAAAGACCACTCATACAAATGGTATATGCGCCAACATTATTTCAATGCTAAAGATTTGTCTTGGCCATGTAACTTCCCTTATAGGGTTAACCCTTTACCAAACGCCAACTTTTCGACTGTCCCGAATTGAAAGAGTTTGCTGATGACATTTCAAAATGTGATGAAATTGGAAAATAATCTTCTGATAAGGCAGAAAACACTGTGGGAAAAGGAGAAATTGCTCTTTAAGAGCAATTTCTCCTTTTCCAACAGTGTTTAAAGAGCAATTTCTCCTTTTCCCACAGTGTTTTCCAGAGTTGTCTGCTACAAACTGGTCAAATGTCGTTATTGTTTGGTAATGGGTTAACATGCTATACCATCTTGGCCCTAATCCAAGAGGCATAAAAAGGTGAGATGTTACCAAATTTAACTGCTTTGATATCAATATGGCGTTAAAAAAGAAAATGTCCAGTTCAGTGGAATTAGCCGATATGTTTCCATGAAATGAAATTGGACTACATAAATGTTTTTGTACATCAAAACACTGATGCCCTATTAAACTGACCTAGTTTGCTTTTATATGGCAATCAAAAAGATAGCAGTGAAATTGAGAGATCATTTTAAAAGAAATTAACCAATTAACTGTTGCAGAGTGATAGGACATCACCATATTACCAGTTTTTAAAAGGTTTGAATTACATGATACATACAACAAAAATGGTAAAACAATTTAGAATTGTGCTGTTAACTTTTTGATCAGGTGAACAATGTTATAAAAGGAAAAGCATGTCATGACTATTAAGAACTGTAAGTTTCAGATACATCATATTATAAAAAACTTTAAGGAAAACAGTGATGGAATCATTACTTGCTTTTATCAAAATGTTTTAACACTTGGCTCATTGAATAATACCTTGAGCCTTAAAAAAATGATTGTGTTGAGTGTTGCATTTAGAAAAGGATTGATTTCCTCTGGATTTTTGTAAACAAAGAACTTTCATTGTGATTAGCTTTTTGATTTCAACGTTATCAAACAAACTACAGAATATTCCCATTTAAAGTATGTAGATGGCTGCTAAACGGGAGTGTCTTAGCTGATAATTCCTTCCTTTGCTTGAGTTCCCGGTAAAATTAACAAAGAAAGAATAGAAAAAGAAAATAAGATTTTTTATTGATTTTTTTATCTGCACTTTTGTACCTATTATATTTATAATATGGTGTTGTTGATCATGACTCTTACTTTATTTTGACACACCTTCAGACTCTAATGTTACAAACCATGATGTCAAATGGAAATACTGCTTGTGATGAGCAATTTCTCAATTTTTCACATTACCGCATCAAAATGGATTTGTTCAACATTTGTAGACTTGGATCTGTCACAAAACTTGGTATGAGATATAATACAAAGGTTCTTTAAGATTATCTATGACGATTTGATCTGTCACAGAACTTGGTATGAGAGACAATACAAAGGTTATTTAAGATTATCTTTGACCATTTGATCTGTCACAAAACTTGGTATGAGAGACAATACAAAGGTTCTTTAAGATTATCTATGACCATTTGATCTGTCACAAAACTTGGTATGAGAGATTATACAAAGGTTCTTTAAGATTATCTATGACCATTTGATCTGTCACAAAACTTGGTATGAGAGACAATACAAAGGTTCTTTAAGATTATCTATGACCATTTGATCTGTCACAAAACTTGGTATAAGAGATTATACAAAGGTTCTTTAAGATTATCTATGACCATTTGATCTGTCACAAAACTTGGTATGAGAGACAATACAAAGGTTCTTTAAGATTATCTATGACCATTTGATCTGTCACAAAACTTGGTATGAGAGACAATACAAAAGTTCTTTAAGATTATCTATGACCATTTGATCTGTCACAAAACTTGGTATGAGAGATTATACAAAGGTTCTTTAAGATTATCTATGACCATTTGATCTGTCACAAAACTTGGTATGAGAGATTATACAAAGGTTCTTTAAGATTATCTATGACCATTTGATCTGTCACAAAACTTGGTATGAGAAAATACAAAGGTTCTTTAAGATTATCTATGACCATTTGATCTGTCACAAAACTTGGTATGAGAGATTATACAAAGGTTCTTTAAGATTATTTATGACCATTTGATCTGTCACAAAACTTGGTATGAGAAAATACAAAGGTTCTTTAAGATTATCTATGACCATTTGATCTGTCACAAAACTTGGTATGAGAGATTATACAAAGGTTCATTAAGATTATCTATGACCATTTGATCTGTCACAAAACTTGGTATGAGAGATTATACAAAGGTTCTTTAAGATTATCTATGACCATTTGATTTGTCTTCCATCATGATCTGCCTATTTTGAAGGTAACTTTGAAAATAAGAATCAAGCAAAGGATGCTCGGTGTATGCAATTCATTCATTTGAATGTTTGAAAGTTATCTAAACTTTTAAATCCCCAAGTATTTTTTTAGACAGCACTTGGACAAAATCAAGAGATTCCCATCAATGGTTTCTTTTCTTTTCATAATAATTAATGAATGAATAAATGAATGATAAAGAAATATTGCTTCATCTTTAAAGTTCTGTACCTTTAAACTAATTTTCCAATCAATATGTTAATTGATTCCTTTTTGAGGTTGAAAGATTGATTAGACTATTTATCATAGTGGATTCTAAAAACTTCCAAAGCAGATATGGTAAAGTGACTATTAAGAGCTTACATTACATCAATGGTATTCCAATTTGATGTGAAGTTAGATATAACAGATACAGACAGATACTCTTAAGTTGATGTTATAACAGATGCTGAAAGATACTGTGAAGTTGATGATATAACAGATACAGACAGGTACTGGGAAGTTGATGTTATATCAGATGTTTAAAGATACTGTAGTCAATTTAATAAGATAGGAAGGAAGATACTGTGAAGTCAATGTTATAACAGATGCTAAAAGATACTGTGAAGTCAAAGTTGTACCAGATGCTGAAAGAAACTGTGAAGTTGATGTTATATCCGATGCTGAGAAATGCTGTGAAGGTGATGTTATAACAGGTGTTTAAAGATACTGTGAAGTCAATGTTATAACAGATGATAAAAGATAATGTAAAGCTAATGCTTTAACAGATGATAAAAGCTAAGCTGCGAAGTCGATGTTATAACAGATGCTGAATGATACTGTGAAGCTATTGTTATAACAGATGAAGAAGTATACCTTAAACTTAACCTATAAGGGCTAATTCTTCTGTAAGTCAGCATAGAGACTTTCTTCATGTCATTAATACAACCCTTCACTGACTGGTTGTCAAATCTACATTGATATTGGCCTAGATATTGAACGTCAAAAAAACACATCACTTTGTCACAAATTATATTAATCATTTCTCAATTTCAGTTAAGGTAATATCTGCTACTGGTGCATTAAGTGTTTATTTAAGGGTTACCGTAGAGGGGGTTAATTACCGCTCTAAATGATTTGACAGTAAATGCAGGGTTACTGTAGAAATCTGTCTCTCCAATTGAAAAAAGTGCTTCACAAATCACTGTAATGATGACAAAGTAAAATTCACAGTTTACCCTCGAGGGCAGACATGTCATTTGAGAGGGGGACACTTTAACCTCGATCAAATTAAACTTTTCTGTTAGTTGATTGTGATGAAAGTTAGTGTGGCGCATAGTTTGGCTAAGAGATGCATTGCTGTTATAACAGAAGTTTGGTGTTTGTTGATATGCCTTTGCATGTGTCTGTTTGCAGTAACCCTCTTTCTGCACACATTTTCACCAGACAGTATATAATTCTGATCTTAACCCTTTTCCAAACACCAAATTTTCGACTGTCCCAAATTGAAAGAGTTTGCAGACGGCATTTCAAAATGTGATGAAATTGTAAACAAATCTGATAGGGCAGAAATCATTGTGGGGAAAGGAGAAATTGCTCGTTACGAGCAATTTCTCCTTTTCCCACAATGTTTTCTAAAGTCGTTTGCAACAAAGTGGTCAAATGTCGTTATTGTTTGGCAATGGGTTAACCTTTCTTAGGGCCACTATATCCAACTTGCAAAAGAATAAAGGGATATAAAATTAAGAAACAAATTGTTCATTCTAAGGCTTATTTTCTTTGTAAGGATTAATGAAGTTTACATAACATTAGGATGTGAGATCCATTAGTGGGTGTCCTTTATTAAGGAAATGATGTACTGGTAGAACATAACAGGAAGCATGAATAACTGTTATATACTTAACTGAAATCTTCAAACCCAACCAGAACATTAAAATGTTCCTCTGAGGCTGTAAGTTTGGAACACACTTCTGAATACTCTAGTTTTCCCAATTTAATGTTGCCATGCGGCCTTTAAACCCTTGTAATAATATTGTACTCCGTTGATTTAATTAGTAACCCATGATAATGTACAATTTAAATAAAAGTGCTCATAAAAATATACTTAAACCACAGTCCATACTGAGAATTGTTATTGAAACAACTTCAATTATCAAAATATGAATCCTTACCTGTAACCTCATTTTAAATAAGGTGATTGTTTTGAATTAAAAACATCAGAGGAAGAAAATGGTGTATGGTGTCATGATTCCTGCTTTTTCTAGAATAAAGAATATTTGAGAGTGTTGGTTACATTACTTGTTTTGATCCATTTGCTCTAGATGTCTAAGAAAATCAGTGTGACAAGGTGAGATATTGCTGGCAACAAGCAATCTGCAGTTATGCACTTTAACCCTTTCCCAACCAACAAATTTTCGACTGTCCCAAATGAAAAGGGTTTGCAGACGAAAATTGGAATTTGTGATGAAATTGGAAAATAATCTTCTGAAAGGGCAGAAAACATTGTGGGAAAAATGACGAGCAATTTCTCCTTTTCCCACAATGTTTTCTAAAGCTGTCTGCAACAAAGTGGTCAAATGTCCTTATTGTTTGGGAAAGGGTTAAAATCATCTAAATAATCTTGAAGTTTTGTTTATCAAAGGGGATGTGTTGATTTAGGTCTAAAGCCATTAGTTTATAGATGTGAAATGATTGATCACTGAGCAACTTCTTCTATTATCACAATTCTTTATATCAGTTGATTTTCGTATTTTGAAATTGTCACTTCTTACTTTTAATGTGGATTATAGTAACAAAATTAAAAAATGAATTAAGATAAATATTTGCTGATAAGTTGGATCAGATATCAACTTAATCATTCACCATTAACCCATAACCAAACAATAACGACATTTAACCACTTTGTCACAGAAGACTCTGGAAAACAATGTGGGAAAAGGAGAAATTGCATCGTGGTGAGCAATTTCTCCTTTCCCCACAATGTTTTCTTCCCTATCAGAAGATTGTTTGCCAATTTCATCTCATTTTGAAATGTCATCTGCAAACTCATTCAAATTGGAACAGTCGAAAATTTAGCATTTGGTAAAGGGTTAAACAGGTTTTTCCTGTGTTATTGTGAAGACATCTCAAACCTTGGTATATATGGAGGTTGGTACAAAGAGTGAGTGTAGAGTAAAAGGGCATGTGATCTGATAATTACAATGGGTTAGCAATGAAAGTGTCATCTAACCTTTATTATCAGAATCAATTATAAAGTCATAATTTTGGGGATAATTTAGCAAAAAAATGTAATGATAATAAAATGCGGTTTTATGTGAAAAGTTACTTGTACAGTAAGTACATGAGATTTATGGGCGCTCTCATTTTTATTCCCGCTAGAAGCATTTGCTTTTTGTAATTTGTTACAAATGGAGAAATTCTTGTCACAAATGAACTTCTGCTTTTGTCACTAGTATTAATTCAGAATTTTGCTTTAGGGTTTATGAAAAATGTATGTATGGACGCAAAGTATGATGCGCCTATATGAAATAAACCACTGATGGTTTCAGGGCTTTCAGTACTTTGATTCAGTTTCAAAATGTTGGCCAGGTGGGATACATGGTTCATATCTTGTCGCTATTTTGTGACAAATATAACAAGTAAGATAAAGTCAGATATCATTGATTGTACTGATTCAATATCCTGATAACTTAATTCAAACCCATTTACTTGTACATGTGTTATGGCTGAAACTACTCCAGATAGCGCACCTCTGGGTTAACTAAAGGCTGTATTTCTAAATAATTTTCACGCCATTTAAAGTCTTTTCCACCTACATACTACAATGCTGCTGCACTAAAATGGTCAAGTTTGAATTGCAACAAAGAATTTTTGACATATACAGATTATGGCAACAAGTGTTCTGGGTATGTGAGACTAAGGTTAGATTAGGGTTGTTTTTATGGAAAACCTTTTCTTGCCACTTTTATTCTTGTTCCCCAAACAAACAATATATTTTAAAGTACCAACAGGATGCTTCTCAAGAAATAGTGATAAAAAAAGGAGAAATTTGTTTTTACAATATTATGGTTTGTACGCATTATCAAAAGGAAAATGCTATGCTTCAACCTTGATGTTTGTCTTACTTTTCCAATCTGAGCAATTGAAACAGGAATGGATTCAAGGTACATTTGAAGAATTTGTGGTCTATGGTTGCTGAAGTTGCTGTGTTGAAGCTAGTTTTGTATGGAGGATTATGGTGGAATGAGAGTTAGAATGTCATCCATTTGGTTATAGCTAATCTTGACCATGTGTTATTTCTACATCTTCCCTCTTTCCCCTCCCATCAAACTCTCTCTTGGTAGTGTTCATAATAACCATAGATCACACCAGTCTTCTTTAAATGTAGGCTTCACTGCAAAATTATTGTAAGGGCTTCACATTTGTGGAGGAACTATTATAGTGTTGTACTGAACCCTAGAAACTTTGTCTGGGAATTCGGCACCACAAACAAGAGATGAGGATGTTCCCCATGGTTTGACTAGGTGGTGGTATGACATGAATCAAGTGTGAATGATTCCCTAAGATGATTTGGTACTGGATACACTCACATTTTAGAGAGGCACTATTCATTGTGATGGATTACTATTAAGACATCATATAGCTCAAGTATATAGGCACCAAATCCCAATAATTGAGTGAAAACTTAAGAATCAAGGACCAAAGTCCCGTCCCTAGAATTAAGTGATCAACTGTTGTAATGTAGTAATGAAGAAATTTGTAATGCATGCAAATTGAATGAAACACCATGTTATCTCATGATAGATAAAGTAAAAGCCAAGAATGGCCCCTATCATACAATTGGGCATGTAAGTACCCATAATCTGCCATTTTGAAGAAACTAATTCTTTCACCCAGTTACTTGGTTGTTCTTGGTAAACATCAGTCATGGCTGGAACTATTTGGTGTAAAGCAAGAGTTCCAGTCGACTGATGTACAGCAAGAAGGGCCGAAGCAATCTGACGAAAGGAAGAGTTTCAAAATGGAGGGTTATGGGTATTCTACCTTAATTTCATGTTAGATAAGCTTGTGCATTTTAACTCAAGCAGATTTAACCCTTTCCCAAACAATAACGACATTTGACTACTTTGTTGCAGACGACTTAAGAAAACCTTGTGGGTAAAGGAGAAATTGCTCATACGAGCAATTTTTCCTTTTCCCACAAGGTTTTCTGCCCTATCTGAAGATTGTTTTTCAATTTCATCACATTTTGAAATGTCGTCTGCAAACTCTTTCAATTAGGGACAGTCGAAAATTTGTTGTTCACTGAAAGCTGTATGAATGATTGGATTGTGTAAAAATAGTATGATTACATTGAATACTTATATATTGGAAATCATCCTTGCATCAAAAACACTACAGGTTATAGACAGAGCTGATAAACCTACATTTATAGCATAGATGTTCAGAGCACATGATAATGCTCTTGCTGTTTCTAAACTCAAATGAGCTTATGCAGTTATTTTGTTAATTCTTATCAAATATCTTTCATCTTAACTTTACAGTTAACATGAGCTGTTATTTCAATCTGCAAAATGTCTATTTCGTAAACCTAAATGAAATAAAGGAACATTATTGATCGCCCACCAGAAGGCGGCGATCATATTTGTAGAAGCTTTTGGTTAGTGCATATGGGGAAAGGGATGCTATATTGAATTTTGTTTCTATTACTTTGAAAAAATTTCATAACAGAGGCTTTTATCTTATTACTTCTATACCTTTCCTCCCTTTTTCATTGTTTCAAAAAATGTTTAAAGTTTGATTCTGTGTTCTTAAAAGGTTTTATTAAGAGAATTAGTTTAAAATAAGATCTATTTCTAACAATAACAGGTCCATTTTTCAGCCTGTATCTCGTTTAGTTAGCCTAAAAATCGGTATTCTTTATCAGTAATATGTTACCGAGTGCCAGTCCAATGTGTAAACTCGTCTGACGAGGTATTTTAGACTAGCTTTATGATTAATATTCTAAAACCCTATATTTTATAACATATATCTACGAGGTGGCAGTCAATCAATTTGACCAATGAAAAGCGTCTGCAGGTGCTCGTATCATCTCAACTGTCAAATCACTTTTGTTAAAAGAGTGACCCCGTTTATTCCCTCAAACATTTCTTTTAACCGCTTAAGCATTGATTGTATATAGTTGTTTATAATTAAATGATAATTAATATATGCAGTGATTCAGTGTTTAGTCCATCGCCTATGAATTCCATTTTGATCGACGAAAATAACAAAGAAAGCGATAGGTGTTATGGTCTTAGTGCTGATGAAAAAGCGGGTTTCAGCCTTTAGGCAGAATTATCGACATTCTATCCTTTAAATCGCCTACTTTCTTTCGGTAAAGTAACATTTCACAATCAGGAAGTATTTATACAGATGCTTTTATTGTTATATTGTTAAAAGCAAAAAGATAATCACTAAAACATTTGATCTTTTTCTATGCGATTCATCCCATATTACGTTTGTACCGTACATTTAATTTTAGGACACTTGGCGCGATAGCATCAACAACTGCTTCGTTGTAACGAATTTCTCATTCCGTCACAATGATTTCCCAAACCATCATAAAAATGACAAGTTTCGGGTCTATCAGTTTAATGATAGTTGGTAGTCATTTAAAGAAAATGATTAATGGTGCAGCTTTCATGAACATTTTCATTGTTTAAGTTTTTTTTTGTATATGATAATTTAATTATCCAATTTGTAAGCATAAACTGACACCAATTACAAAGTATGACAAATAATATACAGAAATTGCATGTATTGAACATTTTTTTCTTTTGCCTCCTCAATAGTTTCTAGCTTCTGCTGCAAGTGTATTATCGCGTGTCTGTTTGACATCTGACTTCCAAATTCAATATCTTTAAACAAGCAGTTTCCAATACATATTTTGTGTTGGCAAACAATGAAAACAATTACAGACAACTTTCATAAAAGTTTAGAAAGACTCAGTTTCTATATGGGTTTGCTGGTTAAATTCTTCTGTTGCATATTTCTTAACACATTTGATCATATTGAAATTGGATAGTTTTCCAAGTTGAAAACACCTGCACAAAATGAATATTGTGAAATTTGGAAGAAGCCATATTGATAAACAGTAAAGATAAGTATTAAAAGCCATATCTTGTTTTGTTACAATGTCCTTAAAGTTGCTGGTTTCATAATGTCATGTACAATTGTCTTCATTAGCCGAGTAACAGGCTCTTTCTAATGGGTTTGAATGACTAGATAGGTTTGTACGTATAATAAATAAATTTCTATTCTATTCCTTTCATGTTTTGTTGGATGTTTTGTTTAGGAAGAAAAATCAAAATAATTTTTGCGGGCGACTTTGAGGCTTGCATCAATTCTCTCTTGTACTAATTGATGGATGATCCTACATGACAGAATGGGTAAATGAGAGCTGAAGAAATGAGTACTATCCTTTTTCTGACCGCAAATCAACTTTACCAGTTGTATTGCTATCCCAATTACCCAGAGAATTATGCAGGTATTGAAACCTCAACTTTCATTTTAACAATCTTTCTTGGTGTCACCCTTCTAAATTGCCCTTTGTCATTTTCTTGTAAACAACCAATGCTTCCATCATATTTTTCCTTTTCCTAATAAAATTTTGTGTTTGCTTGATGGATTTATTTTACCAGTGGTCTCTGCATGTGACATTGTACAAAATGCCATATATGGTAATTGTTTACAGATGAAACAGATGCATTTTTTAAAATATTTTACACAAAATCCCATGAAAAGATATGTAAATCTTCAAAGGAGAATATTTGTTTTTGAAAGACATAGATCTAGTTAGTTTTTGAAAATGTTACCTGTTTTGCTGTAATTAGTGTCTATTACAATACTTTAAATGTTTAGCTTTCAGACTGAGAATGTCTGCTTGTTTCACGTTAGTTCCAGTGGTATACATAAGTATAAGTTTGGTTGAGTAAGTTTAATTTTTTATCTACAAGGTGAAAACATTGCGGTTTCGTGTCACCCCCTGTATGATTGCTGGATCTGACTGGAGAGGACCACTTGTTCATTGATTAACCCTTTCCCAAACGACAAATTTTCAACTGTCCCAAATTGAAAGAGTTTGCAGACGTCATTTCAAAATGTGATCAAATTGGAAAATAATCTTCTGATAGGGCAGAAAACATTTTGAGAAAGGGAAAAATTGCTTGTTACGAGCAATTTCTCCTTTTCCGTCAATGTTTTCTAAAATCGTCTGCTACAAAGTGGTCAAATGTCGTTATTGTTTGGGAAAGGGTTAACCAATAAAATCACAGTCTCTGGAGATCAGTGTACGAGCCCCAGCCAGCACCTTGATTCTTGAACAGGACCCTTGTTAGTCTGTCTCACTTTCAGATAAGGTTTTACATGCTGATCTGGATCTAGAATGTCTATTTTACAAAGATATATAATTTGATGCATAAAGAATTAAGGGAATTGGCTAATCAAGCATTTGCATTGTGAGATGTAGCAGACAATCAGTCTGAGTAGGACCCTGTGCATATCACAATTTTACCTGAGGTGTCCACAACAAGATTCATCAACTATTTAACATGTATGCTACAGGCATTCAGAAAGGGTTTATCTAATTGGTTTAGTTTCTGAATTTCCTTATATTTTGTGGATTTATGTCATGAAATTATTCAGTACAGAATTCATGTTTAAACAGAGGTATTAACCCATTGCCAATATTTCTGGATTAAACCAAACGATTACACAGAGAACATCAAAGCCTTGTAAGTTACTGAAGATAGAATTGCCAAACTTAGTAAAGATGAAACTCTTATAAATAGGACATTTCTGGTTGGAAGCTGTTAAGTTCAACTATTCAAAGTTTGTAGCCTTTACTGCATTAACAGATGTGCAAGGAGAAATGGGTTCAGGACTAAGATTGTCAATATGGTGTCATTTGATTGTCTGTGTAGAATGTCAATAGAAAAATGTAAACAGCAATCTGCCGTAAACAGCAATTCGGCAACTTTCTATATTGACTTTTTAAGATCCGTCTGGTCTGGAGTTGTTTGTTTGCTTTCGTAGCTACAGAAAAGCTCAAGTTATTTTATAAGTAGGGTGACAAACTGGGATAGGCAGATAAGGGGGGACCATTTTTACATGCAGTATTTCTAGAATTATAGAATGAATTCTATATTGTGGTCACTCTTAAGAATTGTCTTAACAAGAACATTTAATTCAGGACCAAAAAAGGGCTTTGAGAAAAAAGAAACAAAAAAGAGGTGGCATGGGAAATATGCGTCTTATCGAGATCTCAGGAGGACATCAATATATTGCCTTTCATGATCGAATTTGACCATGACATATGAACTATTGGAACAAGAGAAGAATTTCAGGACTATCTCATAGATTAATCTCTTTAAAACCAAACTTATTCTACTGACAAATGGCTAAATGACAACACACATTTATTTAATAATATGATAACAAGGTCATTGATTGACTTCTCTTATCTGTTCATAACAGTTTGGTTAGTATTAAGTACATTTATCTTGCAGATTTAGTAAATTGTTTGTTTTGTAAACAATGATGCATTATTTCAGTCTATTGAAATGGGTAAGAGTGTCTAGGACCTTGACTTTGTAAAGGGCGGACACACTATTCAGGTGAGGTTAGCAGGACCTTAACTTTGTAAAGGGCGGACACACTAATCAGGGGAGGTTAGCAGGACCCTGACTTTGTAAAGGGCCGACACACTAATCAGGGAAGGTTAGCAGGACCCTGACTTTGTAAAGGGCCGACACTCTAATCAGGGGAGGTAAGCAGGACCCAGACTTTGTAAAGGGCCGACACACTAATCAGGTGAGGTTAGCAGGACCCTGACTTTGTAAAGGGCCGACACACTAATCTAGTGAGGCTAGCAGGACCCTGACTTTGTAAAGGGCGGACACACTAATCAGGTGAAGTTAGCAGGACCCTGACTTTGTAAAGGGCGGACACACTAATCTAGTGAGGCTAGCAGGACCCTGACTTTGTAAAGGATGGACACACTAATCTTGTGAGGCTTGCAGGACCCTGACTTTTTAAAGGGCGGACACACTATTCAGGTGAGGTTAGCAGGACCCTGACTTTGTAAAGGGCGGACACACTAATCAGGGGAGGTTAACAGGACCCTGACTTTGTAAAGGGTCAACACACTAATCAGGGAAGGTTAGCAGGACCCAGACTTTGTAAAGGGCCGACACACTAATCAGGGGAGGTAAGCAGGACCCTGACTTTGTAAAGGGCGGACAAACTAATCAGGTGAGGTTAGCAGGACCCTGACTTTGTAAAGGGCCGACACACTAATCTAGTGAGGCTAGCAGGACCCTGACTTTGTAAAGGGCGGACACACTAATCAGGTGAGGTTAGCAGGACCCTGACTTTGTAAAGGGCCGACACACTAATCTAGTGAGGCTAGCAGGACCCTGACTTTGTAAAGGGCGGACACACTAATCAGGTGAGGTTAGCAGGACCCTGACTTTGTAAAGGGCCGACACACTAATCTAGTGAGGCTAGCAGGACCCTGACTTTGTAAAGGGCGGACACACTAATCAGGTGAGGTTAGCAGGACCCTGACTTTGTAAAGGGCCGACACACTAATCTAGTGAGGCTAGCAGGACCCTGACTTTGTAAAGGGCGGACACACTAATCAGGTGAGGTTAGCAGGACCCTGACTTTGTAAAGGGCCGACACACTATTCAGTGAGGCTAGCAGGACCTTTGACTTTGTAAAGGGCGGACACACTATTCAGGTGAGGCTAGCAGGACCCTGACTTTTTAAAGGGCGGACACGCTATTCAGGTGAGGCTAGCAGGACCCTGACTTTGTAAAGGGCGGACACACTATTCAGGTGAGGCTAGCAGGACCCTGACTTTGGGATGGACACATCTTGTGAGGCTAGCAGGACCCTGACTTTGTAAAGGGCGGGACACACTATTCAGGTGAGGCTAGCAGGACCCTGACTTTGTAAAGGACGGACACACTAATCTAGTGATGCTAGCAGGACTTTGACTTTGTAAAGGGCGGACACACTATTCAGGTGAGGCTAGCAGGACTTTGATTTAGTAAAGGGCGGACACACTATTCAGGTGTGGCTAGCAGGACCCAGACTTTGTAAAGGGCGGACACACTAATCTAGTGAGGCTAGCAGGACCCTGACTTTGTAAAGGGCGGACACACTATTCAGGTGAGGCTAGCAGGACTTTGACTTTGTAAAGGGCGGACATACTATTCAGGTGAGGCTAGCAGGACCCTGACTTTGTAAAGGATGGACACACTAATCTTGTGAGGCTAGCAGGACCCTGACTTTGTAAAGGGCCGACACACTATTCAGGTGAGGCTAGCAGGACCCTGACTTTGTAAAGGACGGACACACTAATCTAGTGATGCTAGCAGGACCCTGACTTTGTAAAGGTTGGACGCAATAATCTAGTGTGGCTAGCAAGATGGGCCAGAAAGAACTTTCACCTTTTTTTCAAACCCATTTTTTATAAACCATGTGTTCCATCATAGCATGGAGAACAGTATTTTTAAGGTAGAGAGTTCGAAAACTGTCATTTTGTAGTTTCTAATTTTTGCATGAGTTTCCTACAGAAACTTATAATCAACAAACCCTAATAGCTGACCAGAAGGGGAGATAACACTTTACCAAACAATAACAACATTTTGACCAGTTTGTTGCAGACAACTATGGAATATATTGTAGGAAAAATTAACGAGCAATTTAACCTTTTCCCACAATGTTTTCTGCCCTATCAGAAGATTATCTTTCAATTTCATCTCATTTTGAAATGTCGTCTGCAAACTCTTTCAATTTGGTATATTTGAAAATTTGACATTTGGTAAAATGTTAAGACACTGTTTCTTGTACCAATGTAAGCAATCATTTATCAATGAGCCTTTAGCAACGTTGATACATTAAATGACAGTCAATGAGATATAAAACTGTTATACTTTGATTTCTCATCTCATAACTATCAGGGACTAAACAAATAATTTCCCAAATTGAAAGACTTCACTTTTAAATTATTATATTGTTAAATATAATTGTTCCTTTGTGTTAAGATTATCACAGACATGGATTTGAAATGCTGCAGTTATAGAATTCTGAGTAAGCCAATAAATATTACGAAAGACACAATTCTGGGTTAAAAATGATAGAAATTTCTTCATTGTCACGATGTTTAGACTAAGCTGTCAATTTGAATATTCTAGAAAAGGATTGTTAGAATGGTGATATTAGACATGCATATTGTAGAGACATAATTTCTAGGAGAATATTGTTCTTTTTAATGATTTTATCCACAATAGTGAAATATCTGTTGAATTGTCTTGACTCATCTGTGTTTTGTTACTTTCATCAGGGTAACGCTTTAATCCCTTTCTGGATGAGAATCACTTTGAATGCCTTGACAAAACCATCTTTAGACACAGGCGT
This sequence comes from Cerastoderma edule, assembly GCA_947846245.1. Classification (NCBI taxonomy): domain Eukaryota; kingdom Metazoa; phylum Mollusca; class Bivalvia; order Cardiida; family Cardiidae; genus Cerastoderma; species Cerastoderma edule. Next base: position 3,680,036 of record OX401404.1, read on the forward strand.
TTTCTATTGTTTCTCACAATGACTCTGATGTGTTGAATTTAGGCACTTTTTCAGGGATACCATTTTGTCATTTGGTTAGTTGTATATGCTGTCATCTTTTGCAAATTATTTGAAACAGGTACAGGGTAAAGCATAGAGAAGTTGGTATCATTTGATATTATGGCATAATACCATGTTCTCTGATTTCATTTTGAATTAATTATGTTCATGTAAACAGAATACCATTGCTGGTGTCATGTTGGGTCTTGCCTAGCATGTAAATATTACTCAATCCATTCTTGGTTATTCTCTATCATGGTTGAGTGGTTAGGAGTAATGAGGACCGAGTTCTCATCTACAGTTGGTTAACCCTTTACCAAACGCCAAACTTTCAACTGTCCCAAATTGAAAGAGTTTGCAGACGACACTTCAAAATTTGATGAAATTGGAAAATCATTCTCTGATAGGTTAGAAAATATTGTGGGAAAAAATATCGTTACAAGCAATTTCTTCCTTTCCCACATATTGTTTTCCAGAGTTGTCTGCAACGAACTGGTGAAATGTCTTTATTGTTTGGTAATGGGTTAACACATTTCCCATGACGGGATTGTGTTAACCTAAATGGAAAGCAACAACAGACAGGAATTATGTATTTTGTTAGAATGAAATTTTCTATCTGAAATTTCGAAGAAGACACTGTGAAAAAATGTTTACTATGTGCTTTTTCATGACACAGAACTCTGGTTCTAAATCCTGTAACCTTTCATTTCAAAAAGATAATTTCTGATTAATTACGTAGGCTGCAGCATCACACACGATACATCTGAATTGAATGATTAGCATTTTGATCTCAGTGTTTGCACCAGTGTATCAGGATTTTATGATCCATTGCAGACATCCATGGAAATCCTTTTTTGTTGCTTAATTAGTTAACATAAGAAGTATTTTGTTTTTCGAGCTATGGTTTCTTCAATTGCTATATTATGTAATAACTGATATGTTAGCCCAGATTTCTGGTCGGGAAGGCTATTGCCATATTGACTGATACACAATAAATGTCCAAATGTTGAAAAAACTGTTCATGGATCATTATTGAGACTACTGATATGTTTGCCTGCAAACCTTTTCAATAGTTTGAACAATTAAAAGACAAGTAAAGAGTTTGAGTGGGTTGTCTGGTTAGATTAGCCACAGTGGGATGAGAGGGGGTGAGCTTCCTGGGTGAATAGATGGAAGGGGAAGTCAATGGAATGTTGTGTGGTTGTTTTTGCACCAGACTGTTTACATATCTGATTACAGCAGTTAGTCTGATTACAAAAAGAATTCATTTCATAAGAATAAATAGATACATTACCCTGTTGCTAAGATGTACGCCTATGAGTGAACCAAGGGAATAGGTTCCTGAAGCACTTCTGTAGCTCATATCAGTCCCACTCTTAACCCATAACCAAAACATAATGAAATTTGACCAGTTTGTTTCAGATGACACGGGAAAAAATTGTGGGACAAGGAGAAATTGCACTTAACAAGTAATTTCTCCTTGTCCCACAATGTTTTCTGCCCTATCAAAAGATTGTTTTTCCACAATGTGTTCCAGAGTTAACAGCAACAAAGTGGTTAGATGTCGTTATTATTTGGTAATGGGTTAAGCCAGCAAAACCTTTGAATATTTCTACTACATGGGAAGAGAAAGCCCAATTAAGTATGAGGTAATATATCACTGTAGAAAATAAGCTTAAGCCAGCAAGTCCTGTTAATATTTCTACTAAATGGGAGGAGAAAGCCCAATTAAGTATGAGGTAATAACACTGTAAAAAATAAGCTGGATGGCATACCTGGTGTGCCATGGTAATAAAGTACCCTAAGATCCTGTTGCATACCCATACATGTTTCCATTTTGTCCCATACATCTCTCATGACAACTGATAGATTGCTCTATAAAGGTTACCTACCATTAGACAAACTGAATTTTTGTCTGGCTCAAATTGATAAATAGCAGCAGTTTTCAGCAGCGAAGGTTTTTATGTTGTGTGTAACGTTTTATTATTTTACTCAATAAGCTCAGTTAGCAAAGGTTACTCATCTTGTAGTTTGCTCCCTAGATGCATTTGGGGTTTTGATTCTGGTTCAAATTGAAAGGATTATGAGCTGTATGTTATAGCGAAAGAAACAAAAAGTTTTTTCTCAAAAGGTGCATTGTTACAATTTTGCCGTCTACTGAAAATGTAATTAAACAAGTAAATACCTAAAAACTGCTTTACATTGATAAAAAAAGTACCTTTTAACCCTTTCCCAAACAATAACGACATTTGACCTGTTTGTTGCAGACGACTTTAGAAAGCATTGAGGGAAAAGGAGAAATTGCTCGTGACGAGCAATTTTTCCTTTTCCCACAATGTTTTCTGGCCTATCAGATGATTATTTTCCAATTTCATCACATTTTGAAATGTCGTCTGCAAACTCTTTCAATTTGGATCAGTCGAAACTTTGTTGTTTGGGAAAGGGTTAACACTAGGGACTTTCACCAAAAATCAAACTTTAGCCATTAGATTCTCCATCTTATCTAAGGCTCTGAATTTGATCCGCCTTTCTAACAGGAACTAGTCACATGGGCTACCAAGGTATTTAAGCTCCAAACAGCAAAACATAAGGGAGGAAGTTGTGAATGAACCACTATCTGTTTAATAGTACATTAAAACCCATTAGAAAAAAAAACTTGCCCACAAGATTTTAGTCTTAGATCAGTCTGTCTAAATCCAAAGTGCTTGTCCTAGAATATAACAAATAGTTTATCAGATAGCCTGTTTTCTAACTTGTCTCAGAGAAAGCAATTGTCTACTCGATGCAAGACTATACAATCATGTAGTTAGATCTTTACAAATTTTAGCACTTACTAAAGTAATGCATTGAAACATTAAGTTGTAGCCTATAGGATGACACTTAGGTGTATTAGAACCTTCTGTTTGTTATAGATGTGTTTCAAAATTGATTTCGTGTATCAAAGTTGTAGCCCATAGGATGACACTTAGGTGTATTAGAACCTTCTGTTTGTTATAGATGTGTTTCAAAATTGATTTCATGGTGTATTAGAACCTTCTGTTTGTTATAGATGTGTTTCAAAATTGATTTCATGGTGTATTAGAACCTTCTGTTTGTTATAGATGTGTTTCAAAATTGATTTCGTGTATCAAAGTTGTATAGCCCATAGGATGACACTTAGGTGTATTAGAACCTTCTGTTTGTTATAGATGTGTTTCAAAATTGATTTCATGTATCAAAGTTGTAGCCTATAGGATGACACTTAGGTGTATTAGAACCTTCTGTTTGTTATAGATGTGTTTCAAAATTGATTTCATGGTGTATTAGAACCTTCTGTTTGTTATAGATGTGTTTCAAAATTGATTTCATGGTGTATTAGAACCTTCTGTTTGTTATAGATGTGTTTCAAAATTGATTTCATGGTGTATTAGAACCTTCTGTTTGTTATAGATGTGTTTTAAAATTGATTTCATGGTGTATTAGAACCTTCTGTTTGTTATAGATGTGTTTCAAAATTGATTTCATGGTGTATTAGAACCTTCTGTTTGTTATAGATGTGTTTCAAAATTGATTTCATGGTGTATTAGAACCTTCTGTTTGTTATAGATGTGTTTCAAAATTGATTTCATGGTGTATTAGAACCTTCTGTTTGTTATAGATGTGTGTTTCAAAATTGATTTCATGGTGTATTAGAACCTTCTGTTTGTTATAGATGTGTTTCAAAATTGATTTCATGGTGTATTAGAACCTTCTGTTTGTTATAGATGTGTTTCAAAATTGATTTCATGGTGTATTAGAACCTTCTGTTTGTTATAGATGTGTTTCAAAATTGATTTCATGGTGTATTAGAACCTTCTGTTTGTTATAGATGTGTTTCAAAATTGATTTCATGGTGTATTAGAACCTTCTGTTTGTTATAGATGTGTTTCAAAATTGATTTCATGGTGTATTAGAACCTTCTGTTTGTTATATATGTGTTTCAAAATTGATTTCATGGTGTATTAGAACCTTCTGTTTGTTATAGATGTGTTTCAAAATTGATTTCATGGTGTATTAGAACCTTCTGTTTGTTATAGATGTGTTTTAAAATTGATTTCATGGTGTATTAGAACCTTCTGTTTGTTAAACCTTCTGTTTGTTATAGATGTGTTTCAAAATTGATTTCATGGTGTATTAGAACCTTCTGTTTGTTATAGATGTGTTTCAAAATTGATTTCATGGTGTATTAGAACCTTCTGTTTGTTATAGATGTGTTTCAAAATTGATTTCATGGTGTATTAGAACCTTCTGTTTGTTATAGATGTGTTTCAAAATTGATTTCATGGTGTATTAGAACCTTCTGTTTGTTATAGATGTGTTTCAAAATTGATTTCATGGTGTATTAGAACCTTCTGTTTGTTATAGATGTGTTTCAAAATTGATTTCATGGTGTATTAGAACCTTCTGTTTGTTATAGATGTGTTTCAAAATTGATTTCATGGTGTATTAGAACCTTCTGTTTGTTATAGATGTGTTTCAAAATTGATTTCATGGTGTATTAGAACCTTCTGTTTGTTATAGATGTGTTTCAAAATTGATTTCATGGTGTATTAGAACCTTCTGTTTGTTATAGATGTGTTTCTGATTTCATGTGTATTAGAACCTTCTGTTGTTATAGATGTGTTTCAAAATTGATTTCATGGTGTATTAGAACCTTCTGTTTGTTATAGATGTGTTTCAAAATTGATTTCATGGTGTATTAGAACCTTCTGTTTGTTATAGATGTGTTTCAAAATTGATTTCATGGTGTATTAGAACCTTCTGTTTGTTATATATGTGTTTTAAAATTGATTTCATGGTGTATTAGAACCTTCTGTTTGTTATAGATGTGTTTCAAAATTGATTTCATGGTGTATTAGAACCTTCTGTTTGTTATAGATGTGTTTCAAAATTGATTTCATGGTGTATTAGAACCTTCTGTTTGTTATAGATGTGTTTCAAAATTGATTTCATGGTGTATTAGAACCTTCTGTTTGTTATAGATGTGTTTCAAAATTGATTTCATGGTGTATTAGAACCTTCTGTTTGTTATAGATGTGTTTCAAAATTGATTTCATGGTGTATTAGAACCTTCTGTTTGTTATAGATGTGTTTTAAAATTGATTTCATGGTGTATTAGAACCTTCTGTTTGTTATAGATGTGTTTCAAAATTGATTTCATGGTGTATTAGAACCTTCTGTTTGTTATATATGTGTTTCAAAATTGATTTCATGGTGTATTAGAACCTTCTGTTTGTTATAGATGTGTTTCAAAATTGATTTCATGGTGTATTAGAACCTTCTGTTTGTTATATATGTGTTTTAAAATTGATTTCATGGTGTATTAGAACCTTCTGTTTGTTATAGATGTGTTTCAAAATTGATTTCATGTATCAAAGTTGTTGGCACTCATTAGCATCATCTCGGGGACAAATCTCATATGGAGACAAAATATTAGGTTAAGAGCGAAAACTGAAAAGTAAGCCCACTTATCTGATAAGGCCCTCTTTTCTTGATCTTTAAACTTAGCTGGTTGGAGTGTTTTTGTTTACCTGCAGTTATGTTGTGTAACTCTTCTCTTTGTTTGAAATCTGCTTGATGACTCCTCAGACATCGAAATATGTTGGTAATTGCGTGGGTTGTAAAGTAAGAGATAGTTTCCCTTTATATCATGAACCATATCCTTAACTGTAATACAAAAATTATCAAATAATCATCCTCTGACTGAAAAGAACAGAATTTTGAAGAAAGTTATAAAAGCAATTTCTTCTTTGTCAAATGGTTCCTTTGCTTGCACTGACCTGATGTGTTCCTGCAATGATTTCTGATGAAATGGTGGACTTATTAAGTAGGAAAAGTCTAGTTTGAGAATGACTTAAGCAAGTTTTTGACAGTCCATAAATATTTAACCAATTGAGGGCAAACTGTCATCTCAACTATGTATAAAAAAATGTTAATCATAAATTAAAGCGATAAAACCGTATAAATTGAATGCTCTGACAGGATGATCCATTTATCAAACTCTTACTCCATAAGTAACATATAAACATACCATCAACAGATCTCAATCAATGAATCCATGGCACATAAGGAAAAAAGAATGAATTGGAAGAAACTTACTTTTTATTGTCATGTGATATTCTTTCAAGGTTGATCTCATACCTTGAATACTTCCTTCCCTACTTGAGGAATAAATCATTACCTCCGTTTATCCTGGTTTGCAATTGTTATAAGCTGATTGTTGTTGATTAGGACTTATAGTTCTGAAGAATCTTATATGGTGATGGGTTTGTATTTAATTGTTAATTAGAGCTCGTCAAACCCATTTCTCTATTGCTTAACTCATGAACTAGCTAAATTTTGGGATTTTCTCCAAATTTGTCTTGACAGACAATAATTATTTTGTTTCGTAATAGTCACTTTTATTTTGACATTGGGTTGAAAACATTCTAACATAAGAAGAATTTGATGGACAAGAATAATTTGCACAAAATATTTCACGGTGTGATGGCCAATAAAGGTGATGGTCAAAATGTAATATTTTACACAAATTTTACAAATTATTTTTGGAAGTAATTTGCTTCATCTGATAACACTCACAGTTTGTACTATAATTACAAAAGGTTGTACTGCAGTATTACAGATTGATGAACTTTTAAGTATAATCAGTCAAAATCTCATTGTAACTGGGTGCAATATTAGTTTTGGGCGGTATTTGTAACCTTTGTCTCAGGTACTTTAACTTTTATGATTATTTCAAGCTTTTGATAACAATTTGCACAAAGACTTAATTGAATGGAATCCAATCTCAAGATTCCTTTTAGTTGGCATTAAGTGCCAATTAAGCTTTTTTGTTTTGGCTTAAAGATTGTCATTTTATTCGGCCATTGTTTGTCTCTGATTTACTGAGGTAGAGTAGAGAGTAAAAGGGTTGTAAGACAAGGAAATGCCAAAGTTGCATTTAGTTGTTAATATTCATAGCTTCAAACAAAAGTTCTGCCTAGGGCTCTGCTAATTCTCGTATAGTCCCTAACCCTGTTCCTCAAACCAAGCATACTCACAGGGTACTAAAAGCGGGCGGCAACAAACCTTTTGTAATAAGTACTCCTTATAACTGTTCCAACAAGGATATTCAAGTTGACTAATTAACAAACAATAACGAAATTTGACCAGTTTGATGCAGACAACTCTGGTAAACATTGTTGGCAAAGGAGAAATTGCTCTTAACAAGCAATTTCTCCTTTTCCCACAATGTTTTCTGCCGTAGCAGAAGGTTATTTTTCGATTTCATCACATTTTGAAATGTCGATTACTACGGCGTTTGGTAAAGGCTAAAAATTATCCTCAGTAAAGGATTTAGAAAATGAAAAAGTAAATTACCTTTTAAAAGTACAAATGGTCCTGCTACAAAATAACTTGGCATAGTAAATAATCCCAATCCATTGTTGATATTGTCCTAGTGACACGACTAACTCTATAATAACTGATGATTTCATGTAATTGAAGACATAAATCTAATGATTAAAGGGAGCTTTTTTCATTTAGCGCTGATGTTTACTGCATACCTTTTAAATGATGTTTTATTGTCCCAAACTGATAGAGGTTGTTGACTGCAACTGAAAATCGCAATTCATCAAGTTACAGATAAAAAATAATTACGGTTTGAGAGAAAATTCAATTTTTATAAGAGTATGAGCTGATGAAACAAATTTCTATGTTTGTGCACCAAGAGTTTCCAAAACCTTAAATATTTGCTTAATCTTGATGAGAATAGATACTCAGAGTAGCGAACATGTAAGATCACAGGCCAGCTGCCAATTTACTTGGCTGCTGGTCTGGATCTTACCTATGTGCAGAAGCATGAAGTCAGTTCAAGTATTATAAAGGTTAATGAGTTTTCAGTTGTTTAGACTCTGGGATAGTTTTATAGAGAGACATTTGGCAAGAAGGACTGTCATCAGTTTTATTATGTATTAAAGCAGATTTTCATTTTCAGTCTATCATGGATAAGAAAAGACATTTTTACCAAGTATTTCTAAAAGTAATATCGTATTAAAGGGACTCTGTGCCTGTTTATAATCAGCAAATTCTATGTTGTCTGATTGTATCTGTTGCTTCTTTTGATTAAAGAAGTTTAATGAGTCTCATATACTTTGTTCTAGGTAATCATGACTTTTATTGTTTTAAGATTGCTAACATGCTTTCACAGCAGTTTTAGTTACATTAGTCAACATAAAAACAAGCATTTAACTCCTTGGTAATAATTTGTTTATGAGTTCATACCTGATATTTCATGATATTTCAATATAAACCAGGGTAATAACTAAATGAAACAGTGGGGGTTGTAGAGTTTAATAAAAGGCATTAATCTGTTTTGTTAGCTGTGAAATCCTAAAATTGATAATTTTATAAACAGAAGGCTTATATCATCAACCAATGGGTCGGGTAACGTACAAAAACTTTATTTCATAAATCCTTCCATCTTTTCCATCCTCCATAAGATTTGAGTTCTGGTAGCCCATTTAGAAGAATTTATTGTGACAAACAGATGCACTGCTCATTATAAGCAATTTTTCATTCTGTCATGCTTCTTTTCTCTACGTGCTTTACAACAAGTATATAAGAAGACAGCAATAAAGCCATCATGTACATGTTCTTCTTTTTTTGTAATGATTTCATATCATTCTTCTACAAAGTTGATCAAATTTGTATGTATGCAAAATGGGATTACATACAAACTGAATCAAAGCAAATTTAAATTGGAAGAGGTGACTATAAAGGCTGATCAGTATTGATTGTTTCAACAGCTGCTGTATTTTATGATTATGAACAGAGTCTTCTTTACCTCATTACCACATAGGTATACATACACTAGTAACAGATTGCTCTATACATTCACAGTAATGGGTGTTTTAACTGGTCAAAGTTGAAACCAACAACAGACAACAATTATAGTTTTAGAAACAACCCTTAGTTTGAAATACCAGTGAGAAACCTGTGTGACAGAAAGAGAAATTGCTCATGGTTAGAAATACCTACTTCTGTTGAAATTGTTTCCTCGGTCATCTGCTATGGGTGAGCTTTACCAAACATATGTGACAAAAGAATTATTGCTTTATGAAATTAACTCATCCTTCTGTCACAATGCTTATTACCCAATATCAAAGAGAAAATATTGTGTTTTTTTGTGGGTCTTTTTCGTGATCTGGTATGTTCTTCAATATTTGAGGAAGAAGTTACACATGAAAAGTTCTAAAAAATAACAACATTAGCTTAGACTTATTTGATTTACAGCGGTTATGACGAGAAGCTTGAAGCATATAAGGTTCACTTGCGGTGAACTTGCTTCCTGGATACTAAACCAGTACTCACGGCGACTTGAAGGCTAGTCCCCGCAATGTCCACCTCACCTAACGGGGATCAAACCTAGGACCCTTGGTACAAGAGGACAAGGTCCTACCTTTGCACCACTATCATCCACAAAATATCAGCATTAGGTTGGTTTCTCCAGATTGCCCATGGTTAGAAAGGTCGGCAATTCCTGTTGGCGTCACAAGTTCATTTTCAGGTGTCCCACAGTCATAAACCATGTCCGGATGGGTATTACAGGTCGCAATAACATGTCAATGTTGACAGAAATATTCCTACAAAGGTCACATTGCAGACACTGATTACTGAATGTGTTTCACCTGTTACTGTAATTGAGGTTTGTATAATTGGTTCTCTTTGGTGGTGACAGTTCTGTACACAATCACAGCAACAAGTATTCAGTCTCAAATTGGACACATTGTGGAAAACTAAAGTCTTATTGTTGTTAAACATTTTTTGCCTTTGTTTAACCCTTTCCCAAACAACAAATATTCGACTGTCCCAAATTGAAAGAGTTTGCAGACACCATTTCAAAAGGAGATGAAATAGGAAAATAATCTTCTGATAGGGCAGAAAACATTGTGGGAAAAGGAAAAATTGCTCGTCACGAGCAATTTCTCCTTTTCCCACAATGTTTTCTAAAGTCGTATGCAACAAAGTGGTCAAATGTGGTTATTGTTTGGGAAAGGGTTTAAAGGATCTTTTCTAAGATCTGTTTGCTGTTGATACATTACTATGAGTATGATTAGTAGCATTTAACAGCTTCTGAAGCTTATTGTGTGCACTTTTTCGACGCATAAATACACATGTAAAGATTATGCTTGCAGAAGAAACATAGAATCTAATTGAACAATTAAGGTGATTAATTAGAATAAAATAGAGCAACCTACATGTGAAATGGTGTTTCTGACATTGGACCTTGTGATCAATAAATCTTGTTCTCAACATTTTGGTTCTTGAATACTTGAGACGAATACCCTTCTGATGGTTTCTTTGAATTGTTAGATGTAGAAACATTGGAATTCATATGCATTCCAAGTAGTGCTTAGCAATGGCAAGGCTTCAGGAATTGAAAGTCTTTGAAACAGAGCCAGTATAATTATATCATGTAGGGCACAAAATTTGAAGAGCATATAATTATGCCTGATGGGCTACTTCCATAAAATCTTTAAATAATGTCTATGTTGATGTTTCTAACATTAAAATAGTCTTGGCTAAAGGATTCTATTTTCACCCCTGAATTAAAACTTGAAGTAAGTTCTTTCTGACATATCTCATGTACTCTTCTTCTAATCTATCCCTTCCCATCTCTCTCTTCTAATATTAGTCTCAGTTCATCTGTCTCATCTCACTGGATTCTCATTTTCTTATACATTAGCTTCCCATCTGTCTCTTCCCCTTTCTAAATGATACCCATTGAATAGTTTACACTCATACAGGCTAAAACTGTTTAGAATATGCACCATTGAGTATAACATCAACAGACGGTTATTCTTTTATCTTACCTCGGTTTTAACTATTACACCATAAAAAAGGAATCTTTGGCAATTTCCATGAGCCAAAATAACTTCCAGGTAATGAACTATTAAATTTGCTTTCTTTTGAGGCAACCATTCTTCTCCAATTGTAACAAACCAAGCAAATGAACCTCTCAAAGACACAAACATATCCGATCAGTGAAATACACTGTCTGTCACTGATCTGTTGTGTTGTCTATATATATACCAGCATGTTCTCTCAAACAATGCATTAGGTCCCTAATTTAAATAAATGTTCAACGAAGGTTACATAACTCCTTCTTCCGAGAAGACTCGTCCTGAGTCTTGGCCCTTGGGAAACATGTGGGGAGAACTCCGATAGAAGGAGAAGTCTTAATCCCACCGCTGCCACCAATGTAACGAACCGAGCAAATGAACCTCTGAAAGACACAAACACATCAGATCAGTAAAAAACACTGTCGTTCACTGAGAGATAGTGTTGTCTATATATATATATATATATATATATATATATATATATATATATATATATATATATATATATATATATATATATATATATATATATATATATATATATATATATATATATATATATACCAGCATGTTCTCTCAAACAATGCATTAGGTCCCTAATTTGCATGAATGTTCAACGAATGTTACACCATTCAAAAGGTTTCTTACAAAATAAGTTGGTGAGTATACATAAAGTTATTGTTGCAGATGGAAAAATTCCTCTCATCAAGCAATTAAGGTTTCTTTCATGATAAAATACAAGTCAATCTTCGAGCTGAATCATCTTATTTGAATCTTTTACACATATCATTTCGGGGTTCAATGCAAGACTATGGTAAGTGCTTCATAAACATGAAGCACTTACTATAGTCTTGCACTGAACCATCAATTTGTTGACGTTTTCAATTTGGACTGGTAATGGTGTAGATTAAGTATCAGTTACCCAGGTGCTAAGAGAGGATCCTGTAGGGTGATAAATGACGCAAATAACTGGTGTGGGGGGGATATGTCAAGACATTCTGAATGAATTAACCTATTAACCAATATAAATACTCATTCAAACACAACATGAACAAATGACTTTCTAAAGGAAATATTATTTCGCAAGTGAAATGCTTTAAACAAGAAACCTTAGTCTTTATGGGAAGGTATGATCTGTCATAACAGGCTTTTGCTGATACTTAAGTTATGGACCTGCTGTCTCAAACAACAGTAATTGAGACTTCATTAACCCATTATCAATCAATACCAACATTTATCCACTTTATTGCAGACGACTCTGGAAAACATTTTAGGAAAAGGAGAAATTGCTTGTAACAAGCAATTTTTCCTTTTCCCACAATGTTTTCTGCCCTATCAGAAGATCATTTTCCAATTTCATTCCATTTTAGGATGTCGGCTGCAAACTTTTTCAATTTGGGACAATAGAATTTGGCGTTTGGTAAAGGGTTAAACCAATAACTAGACTCACTCAACATACAAGTTGACAATATCTCACAAAATCAGCCTCACAATGTACAGATATAACCTCTATTTTGAGATATTATCTGGAAGCAATCCAGTGTAACTAATGGTGCAAATGTCAATTTCTCTCTTTAGTTGATATATCTTATTGTAAAAGTAAATTCAAAATGAATTGTAGTATTGCCCAGCTTGTCCAAAAGCCTTAACGATCAAATGATTTTTTTTCCACAAATTCATTATAAAACCATTATACAGACAAGTGAAGAAAATGGAATGGCGTTGACATACAGGTATACTGTATATGGAAATCAGATTTTCTTACCCCTGCATATCGATTGGGCAAGAATATTTTTGTTCATTGGGTCTCTCACCAAAGTTACAACAGCACAAGTAAAACAATTAGTAATCTATGATAAAATATGATGCAATCACATTCACATGATTGCAGATGTTTTGAAGATTTACATACGTGAAAAAGAGCTAAATGGGTTGAAGACATATAATTTGTCAGAATCGAGAAAACATTTGTTTAAGTGTCCCTATTGAATAATATCTCCTAACCATTAATAGGCAACTTGCTCTTCATTTGCAATTCCTCCATTTGTCATAATGTCTATTGTAACAGTCATTTGCTACACAATGTCGAAAGTTATCTGATTGAGAAAAGGGATTTCTATTTTCCTAAAAAAGTTGAATCATTATAGAGTGTTAAACGGGAAGGGAAAGAGCAGAAGACACTTTTCCCAGTGATTTATGACTTTTTTATCAAACTGTTATCAATTGAGATATCAAAAACAATTTACAGCAATATTCCCTTATCAGTGCTAATGTGTTTTGGGGGAAATCAAATCTAGTGCTATACTTTACTCTATGTTCAACAAGAGAAAATGTACCTTAGTACATAAAGTTGTCTTGGATCAGCTTGCTAGGTAATAATACAGGTAAAATCTGTTGTAATATTAACTTTGACCTTTAAGGAAAGGTTATCTTTTTACCCTTACTCAGTACAGAAGCACTTAGTATTCTTTAATGAGAGTTTCATTTCTTCATACCTAAAATTTGGACCACATGATTAAGGCTTTTGTCTCTGCTTGTCATTGAAAGTAAAAGTAGATGGCTAAAAACTATTCCAATGTTATATTGAGAAGTTTAAGGAAAGATGGTTGTTAAAAACTCATATGCATGCTGGGAAAATCTAAGAGTTTATTTCAGGTACATGTATTTGCATCTTAAATCTGCCAATTCTTCTCTAATAACTTTTTTGTTGCAATGATTTCACACATTGTCTTGTGGTGTAGGTGCATAATTAGAAATAAGCCCGTAAATTTATAGAACAATTGATTTAATTTGTTAGTTGAAAAAAATGAGCAAGTTTTAAACCATCTTGCCAACAAACCTATTTGGTCATATGAGATTCAGACTTTTTTAAATTGAAACTAACTGGAAATGCCAATTATGTGGTATAATTTCTTTCTTGAGGTTGTGTAGGAACCATTGCAATAAAATGCTTGTTAAAGCAATGTTTCCATATGTCTTGGTGGTCTTTAATCTTCTGCTTAAGGAGCATACCCACCGAGAATAGCAACATGTATGTATGAAGTAAAGGTTCAAGTCACACATTGGTTGTTCATGACAAGGCTTTTTACATTTTACACATACTGGCAATACAAAGATTTGCGTTAATTACAAATGTTGGCATTTATAGTGATGAATTGGATATATGGCAGTATATGCAACTTGAGAAATGAATATTTTGTAACCATAAATGTCGTACTGCATGTGAAATTGATGAGTATGAGTTGAATTGGACTAATTCTTTCTTATACCTGACATTCATTGTCATAGTTTTTGCCAGAAAAAAACCAAACTTAACATTTATTCAGCCGCAACTTATTCAACTATCTCAAATACCACTCTTTTTTTCGGGTTTTAATGGAGAAACCACTTCTTAATTCCCTTGCTTCATTATCATTTAACCCATTACCAAACAATACCGACATTTGATCAATTTGTTGCAGATGACTCTGGAAAACATTGTGGGGAAAGGAGAAATTGCTCTTAACGAGCAATCTCTCCTTTTTCCACAATGTTTTCTGCCCATTAAGAAGATTATTTCTCAATTTCATCACATTTTGCATGTCATCTGCAAACTCTTTCAATTTGAGACAGCCACAAATTTGGTGTTTGGTAAAGGGTTAATGTTATGAACCGTTTTGATAATTCTTCAATTCTTAAGATGTTCAATCACTAAAGAAGTTTGAAAGGTGCCTGGATGCTGTGGCACTATTACAAAGGTGCTACCTTATGCATGCTGGTTTGAGTCACACAAGTGAAGACTTACCGTAGTGGACTAAAGGACAAGCATGTCAAGGTAGTTATAATTCTTTGTCTAATATTGCATTCTTCTATGTACATGTATTTCTGATGGGTACAAACAACATTAGATATGACAGAGAACTGTTGTTTAGCTATCTGTTACTGAGAAATCTGTTCCGCTTCTTTGTATAGGATCATATTATGTACCCAAATGCAAACAAATTCAAAGTTCTTTGTATCGGACAAAATTTGAGAGAAGAGAAAAGGTTGAAAAAGCTTTAGCCAAGGAACTCTTTTATTTTGTCATGACATTTCAATAATTTATACAGCATGAAGAGATTGAATTGTCAAAAAAGGCATTAACATTTTCTTTTGACTTGAACTTTCTGCAGCAGATAAAATCTACATTCATTATGGGACAGAATTGAAATGATGTCATCAATGTCTAATTTTCGCTTTGTAGCAATGTCCTCAATTGTTATAAGTTTTTTATCGTGAGGATTTGTTTGAATGGTGTCTGTAGAGTAATACTTGTAACAAACAAGGGTTTCAGTGACATTTGTCAAAGGTTATTTGTATAATGCTACCAGGATCTTAAAACTCCGTCATCCCATTTCCACATAATTATGTGATCTTATGACTTTATTGAAAGCATGTTCGTTACATTTTTTGGGTGGGAACCACAGTGATAAAATGATAAATTCTTCACAGAAATAATGTATCCTTTTCCTATGACTCCTTAAGTCTCATATAGGTCTGTCAAAGAACATGATTATGAAGTAATGGGTTATTCGATATAGACCACATAGCAGGTGAAGTAGGAAACATTCTGGAAAAACAGGTGAGTAGCTCACCTTGAGAAAATGGAAGAAATGATAAACTGTTGTCTAGATTTTAAAGAATTGGTACCTTCACATGAATCCTCCTGATTATCAATGGATAACTAATTAATCAGAAAGTTGATCTGGATTTTTAATGATTTTGCTTCAATATTGCTATAAAGATGATATAGAAAACAGCAAAATTTTGAAGTCCCTCATTTTATAGGAAAATGAATAGTTTCTTTTTGTTTGCATGCTCATGGAATTTAGTGCACGTTTTGAGTAATTCTGTAAATAACAGCTGAATATTAATATATCTAACTTTATATGTAATATTTAATCCTGTAATATAAGCATATCTTGTTTGATATAATTAATAACTTTATAAGGTATCATGTAACATTATGCACCTGTTTGTGGGTTTTTCCTTTTAACCCTGTACAACATAAATGCTAATTTAAACAACTTTAGGTTTTGCTTTTTTATTTCTAACCCATTCCTTCATTTTGCTTCAGTTTACCTCGCACCAGACACAGGAGATTTGAGAACTCATTATGACAAAGGGATACATTACTTGTAACAATTTTTACTTTCGATTCACATGTTTATACCTAATAGCACTGAGAAATAACAAATTTTGTCAGAATTGTCTGCCTAGTGGCTTTCAATTGTAAAGGAAGTTCAAATTAGGTTGAAATAAATGAATGAATTATTAAAAGAAAACTGCCGAAATGCACAAAGGAGCACCATAATGATAACACAATGCATACAATTTACCCATGATAATAATTAATGGGTTAACTTTCAATGTAGAGATCTTCCCAATGCTTATTCTCATAACAAAGATTTTAAGAATAGTCTTAACCCTTTCCCAAACAATAACGGCATTTGACCACTTTGTTGCAGACAACTTTAGAAAACATTGAGGGAAAAGGAGAAATTGCTCGTGATGAGCAATTTATCCTTTCTTTTCCTACAATGTTTTCTGGCCTATCAGAAGATTATCTTCCAATTTCATCACATTTTGAAATGTCGTCTGCAAACTCTTTCAATTTGGGACAGTTGAAAATTTGTTGTTTGGGAAAGGTTAATGATAACTAAAGTTTTCTTTATGCTGTTTTGTAGAAACTACTATGATAAAGGGGACATTGTTCCTATGGAGTGATTTCTCCTTTTTCCACAGTGGTTTCTCCTTTTTCCACAGTGGTTTGTTACACCTTCAACAGCAGGTGCAATAAAATGCCAACAACTGCATTCCAGTATATTTTGATTAAAGATAGTCTCTAATACACCATTTTGAATAAACATTGTTAAATAATATCAGAAGAGCTAAAACCAATTTTAGTGAAAAGCTTTTAAAATTCATATTTCTCCTTTTGCATAGATAATTACCTATAAAAGTTCAAAATGAAAATTCCTTCTTATATTTGTTGACTGATGACTGTTAAACATTGAAAATTGATGAGAAGTAATGGCATAATTGAATAATGTGCAGTTGTTGGTTTATTCACCTGCAATCTTGTATGTTACAATGATATCGACTTATAAATCAATTCCTTCATATAGATTTTAAGGAACACATTGTCCAACTTTAAAGCAACAGGAGATGACAGTTACAAAATATGAAGAATGAATCTTTCTCCAGGGTATTTGTGCCAAACTATTGTTACAAAAGGGGAGTTTGTGGCTTTGGTTTCTGAGATCTTACAGAAGGTTTATAAGAAGTATAATATGGAGATGGCAAGTGCAAGTATCAGAAAGGTAGTATTGGAAAAATGCCCCCTTATCTTGGGCTGGATCAGAAGCAGTTGTTTGCTGGTGTCAGTCTAAGTGCAAGTGACATTCCAATGGTGTGCAGTAGTGCTCACATTCCCATCTCATTAATGGGGAACCCTTAGACAAATCATACTTAAACATAGCACAATGTATGGAAACCTTCAAAGCCTTTTTCCCCAACATAGCACAACATGGGGGCTCCTCATACTTAAACATAGCACAATGTATAGAAACCTCCACAGCCTCATTACACAACATGGGCGACACCTTGAATAGCTCCTCATACTAAAACAGCACAACGTGGGAAAACCTTCAGCATCTCATACTAAAATGTAGTATTATATGAGGGAATCATTCGGCCCCTTACACTCAGACATAGCACAACATGGCCGAACCTTCATTCTAGATCATAGCACATTATGGGAGACCATTCAGCCCATGCAGACGACATTTCAAAATGTGATGAAATTGGAAAATAATCATCTTACTAAAACATTGCACAACATTGTTTGGCCATTCAGCCCCCTATTTTAAGACACAGCACAACATGGGGGACCCATCAGAGCCTTATACTTAAACATAGCACACTATGAGAAATTATTCATCCCCTCATACTAAGGCATAGTACAGCATGAGGATGCCCCTCATACTAACCAATGCACAATGGAGGAAAACCTATAACCTCTCATAAAAGAATAAAGCACAACATGGGTAACCTATAAAGCCCACACCCCGCCCCACCCCCAATAATACATAGCACAAAATGTTGAGACCTTTTACCCCTCCGAGAATCAGTTGTTATTGAGAGAAAAGGAGAACCATGTGATCTTTGTGGTAGGGGCAAGGTAAGATTTTGACATGCTTGCTGTAATTTGTACAGCAGGCACTCTATATTTCGTAGTAAGAGGAAGGTATGCAATCTGGCAAGATTTCCTGTAAGATATGTCACCTTAAACAGTTTTGACATGTCTACAGCAGACCATGATCACTCCTATCTAAGTAATTCAACCATTCACCCCATTGGGAGTTTGGGTCTGGTCCAAACAGAAAGCAACAATAGATTAAATTCAAGTGCAAATTGTACATTACATGTGACTTTGTTTTTGGTTGTGTTTTTGAGAAATCCAATTATTGTGTCACAAAAGTTGTTTTATTACTCTTTTGAGTGCATGTGGGTAGTTTGTGGCATTTCTGCATTCTGTGATATGCCAGGAAAAGGTCTTCCGCTTTATCATGCTTTTTCATGAATTGAAAATGAGGGAATAGATTGTGAGTTTTGAGATGAAGTCTATTTAACTTTCTGTTTATGGTCAAATTGACACATTAACTCTAGTCCTGAGGTTTTTGCAGACCCCGGGAAAACATGGTATCAAAGTGGAAGCAGTATCTATGAAAAGTTTAATGGTTGATAATCATGTAAACAAAGAAAGCATCTTGAGTGAATGAGATTTAGTAATGTAGGGTCAAATTTTTGCATCAAGGTTGCAGAATTTATCGGCAATAAAGGTGTTTATGAGAAAGAAAGTTTTTGGAGAAGGATAATATTGAAGTGAAGTGTCACTGGACACCGTTCAAATGATTTTAAATCCTTCACCATTTCATTAATTATGTTCTTTTTACACCTTTTTCAAATAAATGGCGAATCTTTATTACTGGAAATAAAAACAAAAATAAAGAATGCATCGTTATTCAAAAGGACTGTTATGCAGGTATAGCCAAATTAGCTCAATAAAACAGACAAAGAGCTATTGATGGTTTACTCAATTATTTCATTTCACCTGGTACCCCATGTTGATTTGTGTGATGGTGCTCAAAATTGAAACCATCAGGTATCTAATTGAAATTGCTGTTAGATAATTATGAGATACCTTTTCTAGTTTCAAGTTGAATGGAAGCCATTGTAAAAACTCAAAATATGGCTCTTACTGGCTTTTATGTTCCTTCAACTGAAGATATAGGAAAGCACTGTGTATAAAAGAGATGATAAACAACAGCTCCATCATGATTCCCACCCAATATTGTGTAAGAAATTGTGTTTTTGACACTTTCAACATCATTCATGCTTTCTATTACTTTAAAATTATTTCAGTTACAGCTCATCAGAGGGTCCCGGGTTTGATCCTGGTTAGGGGAGGTGAACATTTCTGGGACTTAAACCCTCAATTTGGCATGAGTACTGGTTTAGTATGGCTTGGTGGTTACTGTGGTTTTGTTGTTTGTTTTTCCATTAATGTACAGGACTCAGTCTTGAGTGCTATAGTACATGTTCCCTGGATGACTACCAGTACTAGGCTAGGAAATGTGTTTTGCCAAAGGACACTCCACGGTGAAATAATTTGCCGCCTTCGGGGATCGAACCCGGAGTGACCGGCCTCTGGTCCCTGATGCTAACCATTACACCAACGCGGATCGCAGTGGCAGGTTCGAGCCCCACCTACTCCATTGGCTTCTAGGGAGTGGCATATGGCAAGTCAATTCAGAGCCCTAGCCCAGTACTAGTGAATCCAGGAAAGGCATAGGAGTCCCGGGCTTACTTGCCATTATCCTGTACCAAAACGGTAAAGGGTGTAATAAGCTTCAAGCTTCTGTCACAATTGATGTAAAATGAATAAGCTTAAACTAATGAATACAGCAATATGGAACCTCTGTTCTGATATCAATACAACAAACTTGGCATAAAACTTTCAATCTAAAAAAATGTTTTTATTTTAGTCAATTTTGTCTGAAGGTAGTGGATAGTTTGGAGGTGGTGGATAGTTTCCACTCTAGCGGAGTTTATAAATGGACTTAGCGGAGTATTCCCATGGTCTGACACCCACCTGATGATTACAGTAAAGGATATTTATTAGGGATGGGAACGAATAGTGAAATCACTATTCGAATATTCGACTAGAACTATTCGATTATATTCGAATATTCGATTTTAGAATTCGTTTTGATGTCCGAATGTCTGCATGTCCGAATACTAGTACACTAGTCCTCTGTTCAAACCTTTTGTGTATAGCCCATATCTGTTTACATGTATGTGCATGCAATATCAAAGCAGTAATAACCATTATTTCGTTTTTTATCAACAGACAACTTTTCCAGTTTCTTACAGAGTTGGTCCATCAGAAACTTAAATAGTTGTTGATGTTCGGCAGAACGAGTAAAGTAATTCCAGACACGTGATGGAGACATTGTGATGTTTAACGAATAGATGTAGAAATTAGAATGAAAATAAGTTTGACAAATTATTCTGAAGAAAAATATACTTTCTAACACATTATTTGATTGGTCTTCGTGCATATGCAATCATGATTACGATTGGTTATTGAAAGAGTAATTGTTTAATTTTACGACAAACAAGTTACGTGATTGGTTGACACTGACAATTGTCAATTAGCGTGATTGACTTGTTTTGGATAATAAGGAGCAAGTGCAGATCATTAAGGTGTTAGATTTAGCGGCTTAAAATCGACTATTTTCACACTTAGGAATTAATCGTTTTGCAAACTGTCAAAAGATGTGGTAATTTGTCACAGGTGTTTTACTGTGTGACATACGTTGTAAAAACATCGTAACTGCACCTGGGAGCTAGGCACGTTCTTCGATATTTGGGATCGGTTTAGAGGAAGAAAATGAAAATAAAACAACATTATTTTTGAATGAAATTTATGGTAAACATACAGTAATATGGGTTCATTAAAATCGAATATTCGAATACTATTTTGCTATTCGAATATTCGACCCGCTATTTGAATATTCGAATATTCGAATATTCGTTCCCATCCCTAATATTTATGGATGGAGGTGGTGGATAGTTTCCACTCTAGGGGAGTTTATAAATGGACTTAAAGAACTATTCCCATGGTCTGACACCCACCTGATGATTACAGTAAAGGATCTTTATGGATGGAGGTGGTGGATAGTTTCCACTCTAGGGGAGTTTATAAATGGACTTAAAGGAGTATTTCCCATGGTCTGACACCCACCTGATGATTACAGTAAAGGATCTTTATGGATGAACTGCTCCTTTCATAAGCTAAGGTGGAGAAAGCAACAAATGGTTATTAAACTCACTTGACAGTTGTACTACAGCGATTATCCCTTTCCCGTACACAAACTTGACATAACGATAGACCCATGTGCTGTAAAGAGATTTGAAAACAATGGGAAAAAAGAAGAATTTGCTCATGATGAGCAAATTCTCCTTTGGTCACAATGACTTCATTAATAATGTTTATTTGCGAAGGTGATTTTGATATTTTTTGGTTATTTTGATGTTACCTTTCAATTCGGAAATAAGGAAGGGGATGAATACTATAAAGTTTATTTTTACAGGAGAAATATGTAGAAAACATGCATCTAACAAGTCTGCTAATTTTTCTTACTAAAATATTTTATAGATTACTTTATAACCTATAGAGACGGGAGGTTTCTGTTTCTTTGAAAAAATTACCATGATTTTCTAGAGTCATCGGCTTCAAAATGGAGTCAAGTGTTGATTTTAATTACAGAACACTTTAATGGATATTGTATGATTGCTGGCAAAGGTTGTAAACATCACAGTTTAATGAGTGTTTGGATAATTGAGGAAAAAGTCTCTGTATATGAACGTTTTCTGCAGATCATACCCACAGACATTTGACCAAGTCCCCCATTTGGATTTATGTGACTAGTTCCCTTCTAAAGCAACAGTAGACAATGGAAAAATGCATGATATAGAAAAAATCTCTTGGAATTTGGTTGAAATCATTGTTACAAGCAAAGCTACTGTTTGGTTAAATAGTTGCTCTAACCTTCAGCTGTAGATTTTTTAACATAGTAAATATGAAGAAATTAAAACTACATATGTCTTAAGATTACCTTTAAGCCATTAAATTGGTCGATTGGAATGTTGTAACTTTTAAAGAGCACATTGATTAACAGAATTATTAGATATGCTGCAAACAAGATGGAGGGATGTGGTTGTGTTCTTGATATTTAATTAGGTCCCTCTAAATGGATGTCATCACAAACGAGGAATGTATGAAGTTGACAATAAACCCCAAATATTTTCACATGACTGCAGCTAACTACAGGTATTAAAGTTAAATTGACCCCAAATGCCATGTAGCCTATTGTCACCTTTTCCCCAATAAACACCATGTGAAGGGGATGAAGTAAATCCACCAGAAAATGATGGCCAAGATAACAAGGACTCATATGGTACAATAATGCAGCTTAATGTATCTGTAAGAGCTGTACACAGATTTAGGGTGACCATTTCATCTGCCTTTGGGGATTAATTTTTATGATGAAGGTGACAAAGGATCATTAAAATAAATCTGTAATATTCTGTACTTTTCAGGTAAGCTGCCATTTCATCTGCCTTAAGGGATTTGTTTTCATGATGATGGTGAAAAACGATCATGGAATCATAAGCGTAGGAGTGTTTTCAACATTGGGGGGGCCAACTTCAGATGAGGACCGGTCTAAGAATAAATATTCCTAAACTTTCTAATGATCAATCATGCGTCTACAAATTCAATATCATTAAATGAATTAAAAGAAAGGGTATGAAATGTGTATCTTAGTTAAAACAAAATAACCAAAAGAAAAAGAAATTAGGATTAACCAGGTTTCGATCTCACGCGGATAGCATATTGTTTTGATATTTACTAAAATACTATATTTAAATACAATATAGGGTCTGACTGCTTAGAGTATGTTTTGCATTACTGTTTTCGTTAGTCGAAACTACTTTCTGTGAGCTGAGATTCCAAAAATCTTCATCTTTCATTGTGAATATGGGGGGGCCAAAGTATACTCTGGCCCCCCCCAGTCTGGATATTGGGGGGGCCGCCCCCCGGCTCCTACGCCTATTGGAATAGATTTGTAATATTCCACACTTTTCAAGTGTTATTCCATTTCTGAACAAGTGACCATACCAAAATATTTCAGGCTCAATTGGCTTTTGCACTTTACAATTTCTCATTTGGCTTTCATGTTGATGATAAGTCTCAAGACTTTAAAGCTTAATAAGTAACCCCTCTTTTTTTCCTAGGTTTATTAACTATAGATCAATGTTCTTTAGGCTTTATAAAAGATAAGGGTTACCAGTCTGCATCTTGAGACTAGTCAAGATTGAAAGAAACAGCAGATGAGATTCATTACCGATGAAAATGATACTTTTCTGGATGACTTTTGTAGAAACAACTGTGCTTTAAGGTGAAATCATGTTTCACACGTTTCTGACACATGAATTACAAAATCGTCTGCTGCAGCTAGTATGTTACAATGAGACAACATGAAGTCATGGATCAAGGGAAAGAGTCAGGCACAAAGGTCAGACTGCTACAGGGCTAGTTGATTACTAGATTGGTATGCAAATCAAGGTTTTTAGGTGGAATTGATCACCCAACTACCTGGCTATCAGCTCTTTAAGTTTTACTATCCATAGTAAAAAGACCAAGGGAAGCATTTAATTGTGACATTCCTTTGTAACAGGGTTCTCTGATCCTTTAATTTAACTTCCATTGTATGCTTGGGAACCAATACCATCCAATCCAGACAACATCATGCATACGCGTAGGAGCGATACTTGCTCATGACTAATCATGCATCTACAAATTTAAAATCATTAAATGAATTAAAAGAAAATGTATGAAAATGTGTATCTTAATTGATACAAAATAACCAAAAGAAAAAGAAAAAAGGACAGGCCAGGTGATGATCTCACCAGGAAATCAATTGTATTAATCTAAACTAAAAGTGACAGCAACCATGCTGTCACATCCATGGGTTTGTCTTACACTTTCAAAAAATAAGTTTATATTTAAATACAATATAGGGTCTAACTGCTTAGAGCACGTTTTGCATTGATCACTGTTTTCGTCATTCGAAAATACTCGGATATTTCCGTGAGCTGAGTTTTCATTAGATAAACCCGATGTGTTCAGATTGCCAATTGCGATGATGACGTCAAAAATGTTTTTCTTATTGTTCGTAACAAAAGGCGAATTGGTATTAGATAAAGCACAAAAATACACAATGATATATATTCTGCTGTTAAATTTTGTTTCTTTCATTTTTTCTTTTCAAATATCTTCATTTCCATTGTGAATATTGAGGGGGCCAAAGTATACTCTGGCCCCCGCGGTCTGGATATTGGGGGGGCCCCCGCGGCTCCTACACCTATGCCATGTTGGATTTTCCGCAGATGATCCCATGCATCTTGAAGTGATTTGCTGCATGCATTTTGAGGGTTCTGCATAATACTATAGTAATTGCTTCACAAACTTGAAGCACTTACCATACTTTTGCATTGTAGCCTTGACTAAAACTGAGCCCTCAATTTAAAGTATGAGAATGTATCATGGTACTTTTTGTATTTTGTATTTTGACACTATCTATTATCTGGTTGAATTTGTTTAATTCGATATTAACAAGCCCATCAGGAGTTTGGACTGCAAGCTCTTTACATTAACCCTTAAAGTGCTGGAACCGACTACATGCTTATGCAAACAGGTTAGATCCAGACCAGCCGCCAAATAAACTTGCGGCTGGCCTGTGATTTAACCTGTTTGTTACTCTGAGGATCTTTCCTCATCAAAATTAAGCAGCTTTTTGAGGTTTTGGAAAGCAGACGACACACAAATATATTCTTAGAAAATTACCCAGCATTCTAAGGGTTAAACTCTGCTCAACCTCAATGTGATAACCATTTGTAAAACTGGTATGGAATACGGGAGTCTCAAGTTAAAGCACCAGCTAGGCTGATATATCATCTAACATCTAGTCATAACAAGGTGATTTATTTGTCTCCCTCTGAATTCAAGATGTTTTGCAGTTATTATTAGGACATATGGAGGGTTCAATGCAAAACTATAGTAAGTGCTTCATGTTTATGAAGCACTTACTATAGTCTTGCATCGAACCCTTGATATATCAGCTATTTAAGCTGTGATATAACTGAAATTCTGTTGATAAGGGCTGATATAATTGCCGTTTTTTAGGGCAGGAAAATCCAATCCTAATAAAAATCTACTTTTAGCTATCATGAATGGTTTTTATGATGTCATAAATAGCTCAAAGAAAAGATTTTTAAGGCTTGGTCACACTGCGTCAATTATAGAAGGATAACAAAAAAAATGGTTCATTCGTTTGTGTCCTTTAACCCTTTACGGTATATAGTGCCGTTCGCCGCCTTATCGATTACCGTATAAAACCCTTTTCGCCGTTATACCTATTACCGTATAAAACCTATATTGACGTTCTATCGATTACCGCATAGAACGCTTTTTGACAGCTGAAAAATGTATTCAACTTTAGCTCTTGATAACACATCTTTGCACACACGTCATTTTCTCCAAAGTTTATTTTCCTCTTAAATAAATATGTTTTCTTTCATTTCCGATGATAAAATTATAGGGTCAAAGTTTAAACTTTTGCTCTAGAGAGAATCTTTTGATAATGGTCTCACGACACGCTTATGGAAATAACGCTATCAAATTGAGATGAAGGGAATCCAAATTACCAATCCAATCAATGAGAAGTCTTCCGGTCATAAAAGATCAAAACACTGCCGATTTGTAAAGACTCGATAAGGATTTCATGCAATTCTTTAGTGACTTAACACATTTCTAAAAATACTATCCAATTAAAACGAGAGCATACGGCACGCGACCTGTAAAGGATGTTTATGACACGGAGCTATTGTTCAAAGTTTAAAGGCGATTGAAAATCGAGCCGTCAAATAATTGACGTTATAAAGACGGCCTTTTTAAAATATTTAGCCAATTTGGTGTTTCCGATCGCAAGTCAGACATCAATGTAGATTCAGAGCAGTAATTTGATCATTTTTTTAAGCCTGAAGATGATGAAATGTTGATAAATATTACCAATTCACGGACAAGCAAATTAGATCATTCCTCCGACTTTGACTACAACTACGAGCTTTTGGTAAATTCATCACCCATGGACACGTATTTTACGGAAATATTAGCATGTTTCGTTGCCAAAATGAGTTGATTTTTACTGTTTTACAGTTTTAGAAGGACCAGGTTTAACTTCTTTACAAAGCAATATTGCGTTGAAAAACATTCTTTTCTTCATTTGGGAAACGGTTTGAATGGGAATTGAAGTAAAATGATTCAGCTTTGTTGAGAAATATGCAAAGACAAAGTATGTATCTCGAGTCATGAATGGTATTTTTCGGCAACAAAATTCCCTGCAATTGATGACAAAACAGAAAAACAAATTAGGGATCTCTCAGGGAGAACACATAAGTCATATTATTACTTTTGATTTTGTATAATTCACGCCGTAATATACATTTTCATTGTTTGTTTAATTTTCTACAACTTAATCCTGATATGAATGTATCACTAAATAAAGAAAAAAACGTCAACTCAAAGGAAATTTTGTTCTCGTCGTCTTTTATTCTTTGAGAAAATCTATTAGATGAATGTAAAATGCATTAATTTGGGTTTGATTAACAGTACCCCAATCAATAACAATTATCGGAGATAATCCTGTGCAAATAGGTACCCAGGGTGACTAATTATGTATGCGTTAATGGTCTTCGATGATCGGATGGTTTATACCTATAGTGTCACTGATAAGCCTTATCTCTATACCTTAAAGGGTTAATAACCACTGTTTTACATCTGTTTTACATCGGTTGTTTTGCACCTCATCTGCTGCAATCTTTGTTACACTTTAAGATATGTAGACTGTATATGGCTCTTTCATACAATGGAGGAAAGAAATGACAAGGGAGAAATAAAACTTACCTGTCATTTGTTTTGAATGAGCTATTTTGAGAATCAATTCCAAATTGAAAGTACAATGAGGATTACAACAAAGGATGAATGATTTTGATTTCATCAGTGTTATTTCTTTCAGAAGCCTTTCTTAAAGTCTTCTACTATGCACATGTTTGAAATGTTGGCTAGAAGATCATTTTAAATTTTCATTTATTAAAGGGTTCTTTTTAGTTAGGTTTAGTTTGAACTTATTTATTTTACATTGATTGTGAAACAAGTTCTTACAACTTAGATAAATCACTCTGGATTCTGCCTCTGGATAATACACCAGTACTTGCCCCGATCTGTGGGTAAGTCCTGGTGATTTTCACCTCACCCAATGGGGACTTGAACCCGGTACCCTCGGTATGAGAGGCCGACGCTCTACCTCTGCATCACTGTTGCCCACTAGGGGTCTTTTTGCAAGACCACAGTAACTTTGTCACTCATTTGGAGAACCGTATGAGGCAATAGGTTTTATGGTGACCTTCTAGCGGGCAGGTAGTCACTAAAGATCGAACATTTGATTAGCCCAAAACCAAATAGATAAATGACATTTTTAAGTTCTTTATGCATTTGATTACAATTACCTTCCACCTATTTGGCGTCTGCATCTTATTTGAATAAAGATGAGCGATAGATTGACAATCAGAGATTGTTGCAGATGTCTACATTATTGTGTTACCAAACCAGTTATAATGCAACATGATAGCTATCGGACTGCGTGTCTCTGCATCATCAAATTTTTTAGGCATACAGATTTGCACCAATAGTGTTGTCACATCACAGCAGCCAGTGCATCTTCCCATGTCCCTGGTATTTCATCACCAATACTAAACAATATTCTTTCTGAGCCAGAGACAACTTTCCAACATGAACATGACTGACCAATGCTATGAGAAAAACATTCTGTTGCATCAAAGGATGAACATGATAGTGGTTGAGCATTGGGCTAGACCTCTAGATTTGTATTCCAATCTGTGCATGCTAGAATAGCCTCTT
Organism: Cerastoderma edule; assembly: GCA_947846245.1. Taxonomy (NCBI): domain Eukaryota; kingdom Metazoa; phylum Mollusca; class Bivalvia; order Cardiida; family Cardiidae; genus Cerastoderma; species Cerastoderma edule. The sequence goes on from OX401404.1 coordinate 3,708,104, forward strand.
AGCTGTAAGGGTTCTGCTTTCCTTCAAGTAATATTGCATGATCAAAACAAAGTCTGACTGAGTGCATTGAACAATAACAAATGTAAACAATACAAGTGTTTTTGCATTGTAAATAGTAAAAGTTGACTGGAAGGCATCTAGCCGGAGATCATACTTCCTGATTATAATTCATTGCATACTAGCCAACGGTGCACAGACACTGTGCATTCAAGTGTCATCCCTTTACCTGGAATACTGTTGGCCACTTGGATACGGTTGACTACTACAAACCTTACTTTGAGGGATCAAAGCAGCATTATAGTAAGTTATTAATTTGTGTGAGCCCTTGAATTATTATTCAAAACTCAAACCTTAATATGAAGTTGTCCGCGATGGTACAGTGGTAGAGCGTCAGCCTCTGGTACCAAAGGTCTCAGGTTCTATCCCACTCAGCGGCGAGATGAAAATGCCGGGACTAGCTTTTAAATCGGAGCGAGTACTAGTTTAGTATTCAGGAAACAATCATTGAGAGTGAATTAAATAAGCTTCGGTCACAATCTATGTAAAATAGCTAAGTTTTAGCTCACTCTGAAGACCGGGTCATAGAGGCCAATACTATCAAGTGCTAAACTGTAAACTGTTACTTGAATATGTCAGATTCTAATTCACAATGTTTACTGAAAGAATAGATAAACATTTACTTATTCTAGAGAATAAATGTACAAAGTTGATGATAATTGTAATAAGAAAATATTACGGTAAGAATAGGAACTGTACCTTCTGAGTTTTTTACTTACTTGTTCGATGAAAACTTTTGTTTGTAAGCATGCTACATACACTTCAAGAAGAAAATTTTGCACCAAGGAAATGCTAGCTATGTTTTTATTATACTTCATGTTGACTTCATTTTCACTTTTTGTTGCCATTAACTATTTTTTATTAGACTGGTTTGGTGTCTAGATTTTTTTTTCTCTTCGTTATAACTTTTTGTTCTGAATTTCTTACCTTGCCTGCTACAAAAAATTAACAGCTCTCGTTGCCATGGAAATGCTTTCTGTGAATGAACACAATTTCTAATTCACTTATTTGATACGCTCACACCTTTCAAAATCCTTATTCAATGATTAATCGAGACTCTTGCTCATGATCATTTTTGTGACCGGTCCAAATTGTCGACAAAAAATATTGTTTAATTTCTTTGAAATGTGGGGTAGACACCATTGAAACGAACAAGAAAGTTGATTATTAACATTGAAAGATTGTAAAATCATATAAGAATATTTCTCAGGTACATAGAAGTCGTTTAATAAGCCATTCTACCTTTTCTTACAATGATAATGTCATTATAGCAATTTTTTTTTTGTTACAATGCATAATGATAAACTTTCTGTTGTGTGTGCATTAAAAGAGATATACAAAACAAAGATTTAAAATGTTAAATTATGGTTTTCATATCTTTCTTTTGTTTTAAAAATTATTAACAATATTAAGGATACATTTAGAAAAAAAGTGATTAACATTTCCTGTTTAAGGCAAAGAACACTTTCAGTGAACAAACGAAGAATTCAATTCTATATTTCTGCCACAGAACACTTGAAATTACAGTGGGAAAAGGAGAAATTGCTCATAGATGACAATTCTCCTTATGTTACAAGATTTCTCTTTCTATCCTAGGCATATCCTTTAACAACACCCAACTTAGTCTGTATATGCTGCAATTATAATGATTACAATTATATTGATAAGCAAAGAGTAAAATAACAATTCTAATAAAAAATAATACTTCTGTACTGGTTTTAAAAATCTGTTATCATGTTTTAAAGTAGGAGATTAACTATAAAGATTTTGTTTGATTCATCCATTAACATTTTTACAGCCCTATACCAAGTGTAAATTGCCTGATTCAAATGCAATTTAGACACTAAACATACAATAGGTTGTTACACAATCAAACAGCATTGATCCCACTGTACCCGCCATATTGCAAATTTGCTTTGTAATGCTTTAACCATATATGTTGCATACATTTTTTATGACGATCTGTTGATAAGAAAAATTTACTGCTAACAATTAATTACTTTTTTTTTTGAATAATGGTTTCTGCCCATCGTCATAAAACAATATTATTTTCTCATCTTGATAAATTAAGGGTTCAGTGCAAGACTTATAGGAAGTGCCCAACATTTGTGAAGCACATGCACTTGTCTTGCAATGAACCCCCGAAATGTTATCTGCTGTTAAATGCTTTCAAATTCTGTTCTATAATATTCCAAATAATTGAATTGGTTCTTATATGAGCAACTTAGAGATAATACTGGTTGTCCTTTCTGATTGATAAGATGCTTTGTAACCGAGGAGTAAGTAGTGCATATAAGTAGATGTGCTTAACCCTTTCCCAAACAATAACGACATTTGACCACTTTGTCGCAGACGACTTAAGAAAACATTGAGGGAAAAGGAGAAATTGCTTGTGACAAGCAATTTCTCCTTTTACCACAATGTTTTCTGGCCTTTCAGATGATTATTTTCCAATTTCATCACATTTTGGGATGTCGTCTGCAAAATCTTTCAATTTGGGACAGTAGAAAATTCGTTGTTTGGGAAAGTTTGTCTCACCCCTGAACAATTGATTCTTTGTGGGAAAGCAGTCAATGATCTTTGGATAGAAAACTCAATACATTGTAGTACAGTTTACAGTACAGACAAGTTTGAGGTTTCAATGCAAGACTATAGTAAGTTATTCATGTTTTTGTTCATGTTATGTTAAAAAGTCCATTTTGTTGAATCATTAAAAAACTTCAGCAAATTTATGAAGAAAATTGCTTATACTACAAACACCTTCCCCTACTCTTTACCACAAAAATGTTCACTAAGTTTTCATCGCTCAAAACTGTTTGTTTGTTGCTTGCCTGGATCTTGGGTCATGGCAGTTATAGGTAGAGGACAAAGTGAATATAAAGGGTGGAATGGGTATAAATGGGCGGTGATATGAGAGTGAGAGAGCCCACACAAGCTCCCCATTCAGATATGAGTGATTATGATTAATTTGTGAATAAAAGAAATCTCACTTCAGATCGCTTGATGGTCACCACCACCCTTGTAGACTATTCTGGGTGGGGAGTCGGGACCTTTCTTAACCCATTACCAAACAATAACAATATTTGACCAGTTTGTTGCAGACGACTCTGGAAAACATTGTGGGAAAAGGAGAAATTGCTCGTTACGAGCAATTTCCCCTTCTCCAACAATGTTCTCTGCTCTATCAAAAGATTATTTTCCAGTTTCCTCACATTTTGAAACATCGTCTGCAAACTATTTCAATTTGGAACAGTTGCAAATTTGGCGTTTGGTAAAGGATTAAATGATCATTTCAACATGGATACGTGTATTGACGGGTCAATTTTTTTTCAACAATTTTAAAGTTTGATAAACAGTAATGTGTTCGTTACATTTAGTTGAAATCTTAAAAAAAGAAATGTTACCAAAATAAAGATTGCTCACTCTGCTACAATTCCCCTTTTTAACAGTGGTTTTTACATGTCCTTTAGCAGGTGTGCAAAAAAGAATGTATTTATGAAGTTATAGGATAAAAACCTGCGTCATTACAATGATTTCAGTAAAAGTGATATATTTTCATCATTTCTTGTTATTAATGGCTGGTAATTTAGTATTCTTGTAACTTGACCCCCTTCTCTAATAGAACTGACTGTCAATGTTCTGATTTTATTTCAGCAGGTAACTGCTTATAACTCTGTAGTATCAAGCATTTGGACCTAGAGACAGCATTCAGTCCTATCATTATAACTAAACCTGTTATTTAATCAAGACACTATTAAAATCAAAACACCATGACAACTGAAAAGTAAAACAAAGACTTTCTTTGTGACGATAGATAAGAAAAATTAATTAGGACAAATGAAGCAAAGACTCTAAATGAGTAATAATTTGCTTTGCTCCCATTATTTCTTCAATCCCCTTCAGAATTTGTGTTTGCTTGTTGGTTGAATTGGCTCCTTACTCTCTTACATAGCAGTATTTCTTGTTATGTCAGCATTTTTTTTATTCAAAGTGTACCATTATTCTGTTTGAGGTACTTACTGCTTCTCTTCATCGTCAAATAATCAAGGGTTCAATGCAAGACTAAATTAAGGCCTCCATCAAGATTAAGAACATACTATAGTAGTGCATTGAACCCTTGATATGTTGTCTATTACAAAAATTGCTTACATGAGAAATAGGTACTAAAAAGAGATATGTCTTACTCAGTCAGTGTTAACTGTAAATGTCAAGCCTTTGGTGAGGAAAAGTCAATTGTATCAGAACTACATAATAAATTCAAATTGCTGTTTTATCTTTTTTCATCCAAGTTTTATTGCACAGATGTGATAGATGTCAATTGATGTTATGTGTTTCGACCGATTACAGCAGATATTTATTGCAATCTCAAGTGGAATCTGCAAATAAATACGTTATAAATTTGTCACATCAGCTGCTTGATTTATTCTAAAACAAATCATGTGAAAGTATCTCAAGAAACAAGACATGGACTGCAAAAAATGTTCGCGAGTTCATGGTTTATGAAGAGAGGTAATTGCAAACAAATTAGGATTTATCCCTTTGCTGTCACCTAGAGGCAGTTAAAATTTAAACCTCTTAAAGCAGATTTCTAGTATGAATGTTGTAACCTAAGGAATTCATAATGAGCTCTCTTTCTCACGTTATTTCAATGAGACTTGAATATTCCCTATGATATTCTGCCAGTTTTATTTCCAATTTGCATGGAATTGGTTAAAGTAAGGAATGTGTCAAAGATGTCTACCCCAGATATGAAACAGACATTAGAGTTAATTTTCCCATTTGTTATTTAGTAATTAAGTATTATATAATTAAAGGGAAAATCAGACAATCTATTTGTCTTTGTCACACATTTTCTTTAAGTTGTAAAGATGTTTTTGTAATAATTGCAGTGACAAACTTCTTAAATTTTGATATCAGACCCAACTCCTTACTTCACTACATCCCATGCATCGTTCGCTTCTAATGCAAAAGAAATAAGAAACCACTTTAACAAATTAGGGGCAATTTTCTCCTTACAAGAAAATTATCCTTTTGTTACAATGATGTCTACCTAACATTCTGTCCCTATTTTTCATCTGCTGTTGCTTTCAATTTGGACCAGTCACACATTCCTATTATGCGGAAATGCGTGGGACAATGATCTCAAGAAATTCCATATCTTGTGGGTCTGTCAAAATAAGCTTCTTTGCAGGTTGTGTTACTCTTTATAAATAGATAGTACTGGTTTAACCCTTTACCAAGCACCAAATTCTCGACTGTTCCAAATTTAAAGAATTTGCAGACGACATTTAAAAATGTGATGAAAATGGAAAGTAATCTTCTGATAGGGCAGAAAATATTGTGGGAAAAGGAGAAATTGCTCGTCACGAGCAATTTCTCCTTTTCCCTCAATGTTTTCCAGAGTCATCTTCAAAAAAGTGGTCAAATGCCGTTTGGTAATGGGGTAAGTTATTTAGTGTTAATACTTGAAAATCACAATTTAATTGACAGCATGCAAACAGCCTTCATTATTTGTTATTTATGTATATTTTCAGAGATAGGACCAGGCTGTGATGTGGCCGTGTGCGATTCCTATGTTACGCACAGATGTCCGTCAGACTCTGTTCTTGTGTACAATGGAACTGACGAAACTAACAAGTGCTGTCAGACAATATACGAGTGTAAATGTGACATGTCGCTGTGTAAAGTTCCGCGCTGTGCAGCGGGTCACTCGCCACAGATCCTGCGACACAGTAACGGACAGCCAGGATCCTGCTGTGACCTCTATCAGTGTAAAATATCAGGTATGTCAATCACTAGTAAATACTTAACTGAGAAATCAAAGAAAACCGTAAAAGGTATCCTTATATCTCACAGCTACGAATTAACGTCATCAACTTGAAAATTTTGATGTTGCAGTTCCGGCACTCATGTTTTAGGCATGAAGGTTGATATGTAAATTGGGCTTTCTCCCCACATCTCATGAACATCAAACACAGTTTTCTTTTGTGTAAGCCTAATAGGAAATTGGTCTTCAACTGTGTTTTCTTGGGAAAGGGATTCCCACTTATTATATATGCTGTATTGTAGGTACCCAGCATAAGTGGCAACAAATTTTAAGAAGTAAAATAAAGAAGTTAGCGATGGAAGTAATCCTTATCCTAAGCTACTTTTTTGGTTGTTTCAAAAATGTTTTCTGTTTCAATGACAACTCAATATGTCCTTTGCATTAGAGATTGCAAACGTTCTTATTCAAAGTAACACTATTATATTACATTTAAAAAGCATGAAAAATAGCATTTGTGAGTAGCTTTGTCAACTTTGTAATGTCTCATTAATTCACATTTGCCACAAGTACTGGTTATGTATCAAGGAAGCAGAATCGAAGTTGTAAATTCTTGTTACACAAAAGATGTAAAATAAATAAGTTCTAACCAAATTATCAATAATTGTTGAGAGAAATCTTCCCATGGCATAATGGTTCTTTAAATCTTGTGGCCAGTTGTGTTAAATGAATATTTACACAGGAATGTATTTATCCATTCCCTCATATTCATAAGTTTATACAAAGACGAAGATGAATTAATTGTTATGTTCTTTTTCAACAATTAGCTTCTGTTGAAATAAAATGTTCTCTTTCATAAATGACTTTGCAACATTTCAAAATTGAAGGGATTACTGACAAGAGTTATGAAGTTTAAAGACTTATTTGTAATATTTTGGAGAAACTGTTCAAATTGCCCCGTTTTTGCAATAGTAGTTTTCTACTGCAGACTTGTTAACCTATTACCAAAGGCCAAATTTTCGACTGTCTCAAATTGAAAGATTTTGTAGATGACATTTCAGATGTGATGAAATTGAAAAATACTCTTCTGATATGGCAGAAAACATTGTGGGAAAAGGAGAAATTGCTCTTAAAACTTTCCTTTTCCCACAGTGTTTTCAAGAGTTGTCTGCGACAAACTGGTCAAATGTCGTTATTGTTTGGTAATGGGTTAAGATGTGTTTGTATGAGGTAAAGAGTTGATGTACTTGTGAGTTGCGGGAGGCAAAAAGTGAACTGTTTGTACTGTTGAGTATTGCTTTATCACAGTCATAGTGTCAAGTTATCGCTATTTCAAGTGATGAGCTATCAGTGTCACATTGCCATCTTATCACTGTTGTACCGCAACATTTTCAGCATCAATGTGAAACCACAACACCATCCAGTGTTTCCATGGGAAAAACTTTTTACTCTCTAAAACCATTCTTCTGGAGTAACTTGTTTCAATATCTGCAGGTGTCAGTTGAAGAAACTATTGAGAAAAGGAGCTGTTAATTAAAGGCCTTCGTCTCTTGAACAAATTTGATGTTAATAGATGTATTTGTCAACCTGTCAATAGTTGCTCAATGCATGTCTTATGCAGCTATGATAGCCTTTGTAGCAAGAAACAATTTAAAAAAGAAGAATCTCTCTGGCGTATGTAATGTGTTTTGATGTGTTCTGATGCAAACTTCCTAGAATAGGGAAAAGGTTGTACTTAAGAATTCCATGTTGAATTATAAAAGAATGGAGTATGGGTGGGAAAGAATGCCTTAATAACTGGAAAAGAATTATTTTTTTATCTCACCATTTCCAGAAATTCCTTTTCATTGTTTTGCCCGTTCTGACATATTTGTTACTCAGGTCCATATCACAAGCAATTGCAGACAGCAGTTCTTAAAGTTGAAAAACATAATCTTATGTATTATTTGATGGAAATTATTGCGGTAAAAGAAGTTAATGATCTCAACCTATTTCTCCAAAAGTCAGAAAGGTTTCTTAATTTCAAGTTACATGTAAATGAAAACCAGTAGAAATGTATTGGGTGAAAACTCTTGGCAATAATGGGGTACAGGGTTGAGTGACCACTTGACAAGTCTACTGATTATAGAAATATGGTCAAACATTTTGAGTTGTTTAAGGTCATACTTATGATAATATCAAAGTGACCGTGTGGGGTCATTCCCATTATCAGCCACGCAAGGTGTGCCAATGTTGATTTACAATTCCAGCTTGATGGCCCGACTGGATTACCAGGGTAGCCTCCTATACTACTGTGTGGAACTTACTCCTGTATTGCACTTAAACATAGAAATGTTTCAAAAACAAACACTGACCAGTCACTGACTGACTGATAGAGGGATTGCAGGTGATCCACAGTTAAAGTGGAAGTGGATACAGTTATTAACGGTATCAGAGGAAGTCAATGTTCTACAGCTGGACGTCCATCATAGCCTCTTCATAGACGATGTGTTTCAAAAAGAAATTCTAGACATACTATTCAGCTTTTTGTAACACATATATATATAACTGTGAATATATTCCAATGAAAACTTAATGATTCTAAACATGTATTATTAGAATACAGAATTCTCTTTTGGTGCATTGACATATATGAGAGAATTGTTAAGAATGGGGAAAATATTGGGTTACCTGACCCAAACTCCACCACATTCTGTATGATATTCACGAAGAGTCAATCGTATCTACTCGGCAATTCCCGGTACATGTCGGTAGATAAACCTCGTAGGTAGTTCATGAATACACCAGAAATCCTAGGTAAATTCTCCGGTTTTCCGCCGGATAACACTCCTGATTGCAACATTACTCCCAGGGACATAATATTTATGTAGATACACACACATCGTTTAAAAATCACAATTGAATGTTGGTATTTTTGATAATTTCTGTAAAGATTATGAAAACACGATGACGGTGGTAGAGCGTCAGCCTGTTGTACCGAATGTCCCTGGTTCGAATCCCCATTATACAAACTTTTCAACACATAATATTTTCTCAATCGTATCATATCAGCGAACCGCGGCTTGTGCTAGAGATTGTCGAGTTGATATGATTGCAAACGGACATGCCCTTCGTCGTTAGGCTACTTTCAAAATGGCTCCCCATTGCCTCCGAGGTTATTTTGAAGAAATGTCCGAGGTGTTCCGATTGACGAAGAGTATGACTATCTGTGCTTTTCCTGACCTAAATGAAACTATATAAGGCTTATTATCCTTTCCCTCACATACAAACATTAATGTATGTGTAGCAGAGAACTCAATTAACAATTGCGACCAGAGAAAAATCCTTCAATACAAGCAAAATGTCCATTTATCCCAATGGTTTCAACTCAATATCATATTGAAAACTATTTTCTATGCTAGTTTTTGTTGTCTGGTGGTGTATTCAATTTGGAGATGATAATAATATTAGGGGACAGTCTTTCTATCCTACTATGAGGTAATTCAGTGATACGCGAATCTCTTCTATCAAGGATGGTCAAAAATGTCTCCTTTACTAAAGAGTTAATCTTGTAGACAAACAGGAGGGTTTTACAGTAATCGGTGGTTATTTATATTTTGCAGGTGTAAATTATACTTGTCAGAAAATCCAATTAAATCTAGAAGGTTGTAAGGTTTCTTGAAGAAGAACCTGAAGATCTGATAAACCTCTGTACAATCAGTCTATCACTCATGGCATAGTGTTATCCCTTTCGTCCCTTTATGGGAATTTGGGATGCCCCAAACTTAACCCATTACCAAACAATAACGACATTTGACCAGTGTGTTGCAGATGACTCTGACTCTGGAAAACATTGTGGAAAAAGAAGAAATCACTCTTAACAAGTAATTGCTCCTTTTCCCACAATGATCTCTGCTCTATCAGAAGAATATCTTTTGATTTCATTACATTTTGAAATGTCGTCTGCAAACTCTTTCAATTTGGGACAGTCGAAAACATACAATGTATGAGAAACTTGTTCAAATAAAGAATTCTCTTTTGATCATATTTCTCCATTACAAAAATATGTAGTGCCTATACCCTGATCAGAGTGTTTTGCAGCTGATTACAAATTAAAAACAAAACATGTGACTTTGCATGTCATAGAGGGATCTATCATTGAACTGTTAGCGTTGAAATTGATTTTATAATGTCAAATTTTGTTTAAACCTTCTTCTTTTACATTGTAAAACAAAGTCTTGCAAGTCACGCCAATTGTGATTTAGTGAAAGGTGAGCAAGATGGATCAGCTACACTTGGGATTTGAACCTTCAACCTTCATGTTCTGAAACTGAAACTCTTAAACTGATTCTTTAACCCTTTACCAAATACCAAATTATTGACTGTCCCAAATTGAAAGAGTTTGCAGACGACATTTCAAAATGTAATGAAATTGAAAAATAGTCATCTGATAGGGCAGAAAACATTGTGGGAAAAGGAAAAATTGCTCGTTATGAGCAATTTCTCCTTTTCCCACCGTGTTTTCCAGAGTTGTCTGCAACAAGCTGGTCAAATGCTGTTATTGTTTGGTAATGGGTTAAACCAAATCCCATGTTGTCTCAAAATTGTATAAACGTCATTGGTTTTAAAGGGTTAACTCTTTACCAGCTGCAGACGACATTTTTTTACCCGAAGCAGGAGACTTTGGAAAAGCTATGTATACATGTGAAAAACCTATGCGATGTCGTGATATGTGAAAAGTTTGAAAAAGCATTGTGGCCAAATAGAAATTTCTTGTGACAATGCTTTTTGAAAGTTGTCTGCTGCATGATGCAAAGATATGGCGTCATGTGGTAATGTGTTAATAATCGTTTTCTCTTTGAACTATAATTTATATTTTCTTGGTGTTGGGTCTGATAAATCAACTTCATAGAATGGGTTAGATTAATTCCTTTTCAAAGTATTGATCTCAAAGGGTGTTTATTATTCTTTTGACAATATCTTCCTGCAAAACATACGAATGATCATTTCGCATGCTAAACTATATAATACATAACAGAACCATAAAAGAGTGTTTCTATACAAAGATATCACATTTTAGACGAACCATATCAGTGATTAGGATTTAATTAATACTGATTCATTTTATATCCATTGTTAAGTAAATTCAAACAACTTTTCTCCTCCTTCCTGGATATATAACCAGTGTTGCACCGAGTGTGGATTCATGAAAGGTCGCCAAGTGGATAACGCTTCATAGAGTATTTGAACCCCCTGCACAATTCTCTTGTACAGAAGCTGACGCTCCACCCCTGGACAACTGTCCATGGATAGGGATTTACTTTATTATCTTTTATGGAATCATCTTGGGACCAGGGGAAAATCAAAGTTCCTATTAGGAATGCTAGAGTAAAAGGAATAATGATGTTTTATATTTGAATTTGTTAAAGGTCTATGTAACAGTAAAAGAGGATACTGGCTACAGACAATCAGTTTCTCCTCTTGTGAAAATACTTTCTTTAGATTTACTGTTGCAGGTGCAAATGAACAATTATTCATGGAGTGTAAACTAAATCGTATAAAATCTGTTTTAAATAGGCGCAAAAAATACATAAAGTATGTATTTAAAGAAAGTTGGTTACGTCATTTAAGTGCATTTTGACTAAACGTCTGATTTGAATGAAATTAAACACTGTTATTTAACCTTTTTCGCAGTGAAATATGAACATGTTTTATGCTCCTACAACAGACAACTCAAGGAGCAATTGTGATGATACGTTAATGTATCAAAGGGCCTTGTAAGGTTGGAATGCCCATTATCCGCCATTTTGAAACTCATTCCTTTGAGGGATTATTTTGGTTGTTCTAGGTATACATAGGCCTGGGCCGGAACTATTCACATTAAACATTGGTATCAGCTGGAACCAAACGGAATAGTTCCGGTTCCAACCGATGTTTACAGAGAACAACAGAAGTAATCTGGTGAAAGAATGAGTTTCAAAATGGCAGATTATAGTTATTCTTCCTGAACCTGAGACTTCATTTATGCCTTGATGCTCTAACAGCTGAATGTTTAAAAGGTATGGTGACTAAATCATTTGGGGTTCAGTGCAAGACTATAGTAAGTGATTCTCATCTGTAAAGCACTTACAATAGTCTTTACGCTAGCCATCAGATTCCTGCCACAGGTAATTTTTGCTTTTGTTACATTGGTTACTGCCCAAGAAGTATTGACATCTTACAAGTTTTTACCTTCCACAAGATTCCTTATGAAGTAATGAAGTTGTCATACATATATCAATTGTGGGAAGGAGTTTGTTTGATTTGACTGCATTAAAAATTACATTATTCATTTCTGTCATGCTTTACATCGAAATTGAAATTTATGCATCCTTTAGAATATCAGAAAGAAAACAATGTTTGCAGTTAGCTTATACTGTTGTTGCCTTTACTTTGGATCAATCACAAATTTAAAAACGGCAATAAATGAGGTGTTAGATATCAAACGACGAAAGTGTAGATGGATTGCATCACAAAGACCTTTGACCGTTCATGATTTTGTTATACATTGAACATGCAAGGGAGTGTATGGAGTAACAGGCTAGCCATTACTTAATTCAGAGATGATTATTACTTTGTGATACAATGAGTTAATTAATCTTATGGTGTTGTATGAATATTTATGAGTAAATATAACAAAAAAAGTAAAAGGAATGCTTGCACCTAAATGTAGTAGACAGGAAGGTTTCTGTTCTAACCAAATTGACATTTATTATCGTGTATCATGATAAATGTCTTTAGATGGATAATAAATGATCCAGGCATAATAGTAATGTATGCTAATTACATATCAGATTGTATGGCTGCATATTTTTATGTACCATCAAGCATGAAGGAATACATGGGCAGACAGTTAGCATTCCTAGATTTGATACTCCTCCGCTTGCAGGACATTTACACATTCACTGCAATGTTGGTAGATTGTAGACATCCTAATGCTTTCAAAAGAAATCAAAGCGCTGATAGCACTGAAGGACTAAGGTGCGTTTAAAGCAAGATGATTGAGGATACATTTGAAAATATCTTTGGGCAACATCTCAAGAAAAACAGCCGCTCCTTGTACCACCATTACTATAATTATCATTTCTGTGAACAGAGACTGAAGGATAGTCTATTTTTCGAACATCTTGAAATTTTACAATTTCCCATGAGGCAACAGTTATAATAATATAGAGCAAAACAAAGCGAGTAAATCCGGACTACATTCCTAGTTCCAAGAAGGTATTAGTTCGCACAGTGAAGGCGGATGTTTAATGAGTAACTGGGGTCAGACCGCTGTTTGTGTATCAATAAAATACCGTCCCTCAAAAAGTGGTATGTAAATTCAATGGACTAAGGTGCTGACGCACTTTTAGTCCAAAAACAAGAATTTTACCAGTGCTTTTCATTGCAGTGCATTGTTGATTATTTTGTGCTTTTGGTCAAACTTAATGATCTCAATCATTGATTTGTATGATTATTTGGTCAAAGTTAAAAGCAACAACATTGGTAATTACAAGTTAGAATGAACTACTTCTTCTTCATTTTGAAATTACGAAGACTCATTAATTTTTTTATCCTATCATACAATTTTTATTGGATATTTTTTCTTGAATTACGTGGCTTTGTATATAATCGGCTTTAAATCTGAAAATGTTTCAAAACAAGAAAAAGATGTTTACATTTGTGTATCATTGTACATTGATTTGTTCGATTTTGTTTAATTTGTTTTACATTACATCGGCAGTGTCTCAGCTATTCTGTGATATATGGCTCTTAGGTAATTGAGGTAGATCCAAATCTGAATTACCCATCAGATCAGGACAATCTACAATCCATTTTTTTAACAGAATGTCTCCCACGAAAATAAGAATATACCATTGACAGTGTTTGAATCACAGTGGTTGCAGTTAAGATTTTTCTAGGGGATAATGATGTCATATAGCCAAGAAGATATTCTTAGGTTCCTTTCTCTTCCTAATTCTCTTATATTTTTACTATTAGGTTAGTATGTATGCATGCAACAATTGATAATATGGTGCCTAATGATAATATATTTCCCTGTGAAAAGGATAATACATGTATAACAAAAAAATAACAAAAGGAGAGCAGAAGAACAATTTGACCTATTGCTAAATTATTCTCTAATCCCCTTGTCTTGTCTATCTTTTACATTTTCAACCTCATTGTACCATAAATGTGCTTTAATTATGACCATTTTGAAATGTTTGCAGAAAATATACCAGATAAGCATTTTCAATTTAAACATTCACCTGATTGTCATCTGCAATCTCTTGAAGTTTTCAAAGTTAAAACACAAGTTTGCTGAAGTAGTGTAAAGGCATCAACTTTACCGAGTTGGTTTAAGGGTAAATGCTGATGAATAATGCATTTTGCAAAAAGGTGTTTTTAGATGTGAAGTGAAATTCGGGCAGGTTGATGAATCATACCGTGAACTGTTTTTGTAAACATCTGTATAAATACAAATTTATGTCTAACTGCATCGTATTCTCTTAACACTTACTATTTATGCAATAACTTTCCCACATGAACATAAGTACACGTGTATTCAATTTTGACTGAGGAACACCTTGTTATCACATATCAAACAAGCAATTAAGAAAAAGGAACAAAGTTAATTGTTGTTGAGGTATATTTCAATATCGTAATCCCCTGGTGACTTCCATACAGCTAGAACTTCTGCTTCAAACAGAAACAAACCTGACATGACATAACATTCTCCATTTTTAACTAACATTTTGTCTCATTGGTTCACTTTCTTATTAATGTTAAACAAATCAATCTGTATGTTAATATACATGCAGATTATTATGACTTTATCCAAATGCTCATTTCCATAATGTGTGAGTCTTATTAAAGTTATCAGTTAGAGACTAAAGAAGATTATGGCATGAAAAATATCGAAAGTTGAGATGAGATTTGTTACACAGAGGAAGGAATGTTTATGATCAGTTTCTACTTGGTCAATGGTTTCTTATTGGTGTCACCTTAATAGTTTAGTTTTGATAACGTTTAAGAGATCTTAGATTGTATTTAGATATTCAATGTGCCTTTAATGATGACCTGCAGTGGGGCTCAGCTTACCTTCCATTTATAGAGGGCTCCTGGAAAGCAGTTTTCAGATTGACACCAGAGAGTGTGTCCTCAACACTTTTAACACATTACCAAAAAATAACAACATTTGACAAGTTTGTTGCAGACAACTTTAGCAAACATTGTGGGAAAAGGCGAAACAGATCTTAACAAGCAACTTCTCCTTTTCCCACAATGTTTTCCGCCCTATCAGAAGATTTTTTTTTCACTTTCATCACATATTGAAATGTCTTCTGCAAACTCTTTCAATTTGGGACAGTTGTAAACTTGGCGTTTGGTAAAGAGTGAGTAAACCATTACCGCCATATTGAAGACTTGGATCAGTCTCAAAAGAAGGCAACAGCAGATGACTATTATAAAGTTTCTTTGTGCTAAGAGGTAGAAATCATCATGGCCAAAGGAGAGAATTATGATGGTTTCTAGATTCTTTTGCTGCTCACTTATGGAGTAAGTGGTTAACCAAAATTCTGAAACATCTCGTTTTATTGAAGCTCATTCCGTTCTAATTGATCGTGATAATGAGGATTTATCTATAATGGCAAGTACTCATTTTCACTATCATTTGCTATCTATGTATGAAGTATTTTGGTTATAAGATGGAGTAAGGGGCAGACATTTTGGCCCAGGTGCTGTATATATACGTTTCATTATATCTCGCCTCATCCGTTACCAGCTCAAAGGTTGTTTAAAGTTAAGCTGATTAATTGATTGAAATAACACTGTAACAATAATGAGTAATTCCTGGCCATCTAACAAAATGTTTGATTTCTTAAAGACATGGTGTCATGAGCTATATTCAAACAAGGGTTTCAATTAAGCTATAATTTGCAAATTCCGTAAGAATGTATCAGAGTTATAGGATGGGTCTAAGAAAACAGTGTGGTAGCCTCATGCTGTGCTGAATGAGGGAGCCAGCCGTCATGGCTTTGTTATAAGATGACAAATTGATTTGTCGGTACCCGTTCAGAGGTGATAAGTCACAGAGGCCTGTGTTTTCAGATGTCAATATATACCTGGGTCTGTTTACACCATTTCCTTTACCCTTTATTGCTGGGGTACAGTCGTCACATGTAGAGTTCAGATACCTCAGAGACCATGGTTACCTTTAACTAAACAGTTTACGCTAAGATTTGTCTAAGTCTAAATCAACAATTCCTCTTATTTCAAAATTGTGCGAAGCAATATTGCAAAGTAACACATCATTGGAATCTTCTCTCCGAGACACTTGTCTCTCCGAGACGCTTTTAATGACATGTCACATTGCAATATTGTACTTTCATTGAAGATGTTATCAATGTTTATCAGTTGTGACTTACGCAAACATTTTCCTCATGTTGTTTCGTAAAACGGTACCCATGTGATCAAACATGATCTTACAGCAAGTTATGTTGTAGTTTTCTTTACCTTCAGCTATTTCTGACTTCTGTTTTTCTTTTTTCTTCTTTTGAATGGTAATGTTAAACAGATGGTTTCTGATGCTTTTACATTTGATCCATAATATTATTAAACAGGACCATTATATATCTTTGAAACTACCAACAGGCCTGTAGAAGGCTGCATGTCAGATCTGTCTAAGGACGTAAATAATATCCTTTATCAATGATTTCAAGGACATCTTATTCTAATCGCAGAAATGTCATCTGCAGGTGGGGAAAAGATGAGAAGGGTTATTGATGGAAAACTGACCAGGTCTGGGAAAAGCTGCTCGATTTCCTGCCAGGGACACATGGCCATATTTGTACAACAAATTAGTTTGATGGACAGCTTTATTTGTTGGTCACAGCATCCAGTCCCATTCCAATCTCGAGCCCCTATTTAAGCTATGTTTACAACATTCAATTGATATTTCTACACCCTTCCCTTTGGAGAAGATTTTAGTTTTCTATCCATTTCAGCAGTGTTGCAGAAGTATTGTTTGTTTATATGGGTTTAAAAGCAGTGTCAACATTGTTTCAAAATTTTATGGCTTTCCTGGATTTGACCAGTACTAGGCAGAGCTCTGCAGTGTCTTGCACAAGGGTTACTCCCCAGAAAATTCCCAGTGCTGCTGGTGAGGATTGGACCCTGCACCCTCCTGTCACAAGTCCTACACATTAACCACTCGAACACACAGGACCCTTACAAACGTATTATACATATCTCAGCACCCTGGTTCTTCCCCTTTTTTGACCTTCAAACTGAACTTAAAACTACAAGCTATTATTGAGGGTTCAGTGCAAGACTATAGAAAGTGCTTCATGTTTGTGAAGTCTTGCATCAAACCGTCATTACCAAAATATATTATGAAAAGAGCCATGGAGGTAGATTTGCTTAATGTTTTGGTCTTGTATAACCTGACCATGGTATCAATATGGCATCCTTGATCCAAACATGAAGTATGTACTTGTGAAAAACATGACAGACATTCATTGTAACTTCTGGCATTATAATGTTCTCAAAATGTCTGGTGACAAAAGTATACAATTATTCTGATCGACCCTTTTCTTTTTTTACTCGATTGTAAGGAACTCATTTTGGTTGATTTACTTTCCAAAAATTGAGAAAAATCATTAAAGCAAAATGAGGGGTGTTTGTGACATCCTTACATCTAAGAATAAATGAGGAAAAAAAATCAATTATTGATTGATGCATAATGGAATCAATATGACAAATATTGAATTGTGCATAAATATTCTACTTTTCTTTTATCAAAATGGTTTTGATTATTCATTTTAGTGTATTTGTATTCAGAAAAGTTCTTAAGTCTTTTTCTCCTTGTGCATTGAACAGATGATAAAGTATTAAATGGTTAATTCTTGAATTGCCACATTTGGACCTTGATATGATTTCAATGACACCAAGAGATAACAAACCTAATCAATTGAAATTCTTTATCTTTAGAATTGGTACATTTTCAAAAGTTGTGTCAGAAAATTGATTTTCTGAAAGGCGGTTTTATTTGTTCACACCTTGAATGTGGCAAGTGGCACATAGGATCATTTGCCAATGTCAAACTCAGTGAATAAAACAAGTAGACTCTGTTAGTGAGTGATTGCCTTATAATTTGACAGAACATTATCAAGCTAAATGGAAAACAAACACAGCTGTGGCTTGTGCAAGTATATCACATTACCCCATGAAGAAACCTGCAGAATAGTACAATCATGTTAATGTGGAAATTATATAGAATTTAAAGAATCTAAAGTTTGGTAAAAAGCAGATAAAGAATGGACATGTTTTAATCCACTTTTATCTGCTAAAAATGCTATGGATATCAATTTGGATCTATCAAACAATTTCTGATATGGCATTATAATTCATGGATTAGACTTATATTGCATTGGCATCTTCCTTGATTTTGTTACAATATTTCTGTGTAGATAAATATTGATAGCAGTAATGAACATCCCCATCCTTATTGTCTCGTAAGTACCGGTATGTACAAGTAATACGCAGGTACCGGTAGTATGTACAAGTATTACAGTAATAAGTTCAAATCAGCACTTGTGCTTAATTAATGATGTTTCCCTGAAACAGCCAACTTTAATCCATTCCCATTCATGAGACTTTACGCTGTGAAGGGTTCAAGAACTTGTTCATAAACTTCATTGATGTTCATGAACAACAAATGGCTATTCATGCACACAAAGCTTGTTTGTGAATTTCAGGAACAGGTTCATACACATAAAGAACAGATTCATGAATTATTCCATGAACCTGCTATTGATTTTCATGACTATGTTCTTGGTATTCAAGAACAACTTCAAGCACAGCTTTGTGTTCATGAAAGTTCATTTGTCCTTCATGGACTTTAATAATGTTCAACAACAAGTTCTTGAATCCTTCGCAAGGGTTGGGACTGTTTCAAATTGAAAACAACAGCAAAGTTATTATTGTTTGTAGGCATGACATTTAAAATTGAGATAAACAGAGTAATTCCTCTTTATCATGTGAACTTGTTTATAAGACAACAAGCTATGGGGAAATGCGTTATGCATCTTTGCAGGCATTCATTTGAAAATATTGTGGGAAAAAAAAGAAAAACATGTATCTTAAATTTCCTATTGCCACAAACATTTAAATGTAGAATTTTGAAATCGGTATTAAATGTCACATGTGGTAGATTTCGCGACTAGGAAACTGTTTTAACCCTTTCCCAAATAACAATTTTTCGACTGTCCCAAATTAAAAGAGTTTGCAGAAGACATTTCAAAATGTAATGAAATTGGGAAATAATCTTCTGATGGGGCGGAAAACATTGTGGGAAAAGGAAAAATTGCTCGTTATGAGCAATTTCTCCTTTGCCACAATGTTTTCTAAAGTCGTCTGCAACAAAGTGGTCAATTGTCATTATTGTTTGGGAAAGGGTTAAGGGTTTGTTGCTGTACAGGGGGTCTAGTCTTGATTACCCGTGATCTTGACATGCGATCTTATAAATCCTTCTGACAGATAATGTCACACAAATACTGTCACACCAACCAACACTCACACACTCTCGACTATCACAAACCTACAAAACATTTGTCACAACTATCACTCAAATACAGATAAGTTTAATACCTTTGCAGAAAAAAAGTTCTACTTTTGTCATGATGATTTTAAGGTTTATATATCAATCATATTTAGATATTTGTCATTTTGATGATTGGTTTTATATTGTCATAGTTTTGAGTTATTCAGTGCAGGTCATACAGGCTTTTAAAAGCTTGAAAGGGACTATCTGGGTGATTTGTGCTCTGAGATTATCAAACGTCAAGAATTGATATTAACAATTGTTGTCACCAAAACATGTCACTTAAACAAAGACCACTTTCAGTTCCTTTACTTTTAAGATGCTGAAACCCTGTGTTATCATTAATCAGTGTGAAGTAAGCCTTGGCGGCCCTCAGGCTGCTTCTATGGAATTGTTGTTTACAAAAAATGGTTTAAACTGTTTGCAATATCTGCTATGTAAATGTTCTATATCTTTTCTGTATCAGTATAAAATGATTGGAAAGCTATCAATAATCTAGCCTTATGTTACTTTAGAAATATTTTTATTGGTATAAGGTTTAAGGCAAAAAGAAAACAGGTTTTGTAAACAATGGGATAAACAGTATGTTGGAAAGAATTTTAAGGGTTCCTTGCAGTTCTGTTGCTATTTTATAGAACACCCAAAGTCTCTGTAAATTAGTGGTGAAGCAATTAGAATAAAAGTCTGCTCATGAATTGTAACAGAGCTTGGTTATAAAGTGCCCAAGTTCCATAACGTAGTGGTTGTGCCTGACAGAGCTTAGTATAAAGGTAGAGATAATTCACAGTACCTTTTGGTGTCATATAACAGAGCTTCAGAAAAAATCAGCACAGAGTCCTAATATCTAAGGGAAAAAGAGTTATGACACAGCAGTCTCGGGGTCTCTCGAAAAATTAATCCATTTCTTACATTTATTTCTAACAAATGTTTCCTTGTAAATGTATACTTTCTTGATGATATTGCCAAATACTGTTGCTTTCAATTTTGACCAGTCACAAGTTCCCATATTGGTGGAAATGGTTTAATGAAGTAACTATCAATTTTATAAAAAGGTTTTCAAGCAGAGGCCATCTGGTGGAAATGGTTTGGGTTCATTCAATTTCAATTTCCGATAACTGGTCAATTGTGTTTGTTTGGCGACAAATTGACCAGCGTTATTCTTTAACAAAAGTTGTATTTATCTTCAAGTATGTTTTAACTGACAAACACTTCAAACATTTCAATTTCAAACCCCTTCTTTCCATTTTATATGTTTGCTTTGCTTAACCCATTGATACGTATGTACATTTAAATGGACCTGTCTTGATGTAAAGTGCACAAACAATTAGTGCAACAAAATTAGAAATTTCTATCAAACTGTTATATATTATTCATAAATTACTTTAAATAACTTGAGAGTAATTTTGATTGGCTAAAACCCACTTTTATAAGAGAGAAAACATATGATTAATGAATCAAGGATATTGATTGGGCAAAGAGATAGATAAATTCCCCTTTTTTACACGTTTTACATTTCCACATTGGAATTACTCAACTTCAGGGCCAATGGAACGCCTCCCTTCTACCTCAATAATGGCCTTGCAACAGTAGTTAAAACTTTTAGATAAACTTTATTGGAGGAAGACTGCAAAATGTTTATCAACCATTATTAATATTACAACATATTACTAAAATTGTAAAAATACATTGATAGATTAAGGATACAAGTCATGAGTATGAGTTGACTCTTTCAAAATTAGGATGAGTATGAACTGACCAAACTGTTGTTACGAGTTGACCAAATTTGGGTGGGTACGAATTGGTTTGAGTCCAAATTGACCGGGAAGCTTTGAATAGTGGTAACCGAATATTCAAATAGTGATTACTCGTTCTATTCCTTACCTCATTGATATCAAGGCAAGTGATTCAAAAGGGAAAAGACTGTTGTTCATTGTAAATATATAAACGATAGGGATTGATTAACAAGTGGTTACTTTAAAAGTGCTAGTAGCTTGTTTAGGGCTTTTGTCATGAAATTGAAAGTTCTAGTGAAATGTTTGAAAGTAAATGTCACTTCAAATTTGTGAACAAATAGTGTTGCCAATGAAGCATTTTTTCTTTGGTTGCAACGTTTCTAGATAATGTCTTGATGTACAATAGAATGTTTAATGATTGGTTATTTGGATAAACAAATTCTTGGCAAAGAAAGAATCTCCAGAAATCTCTAAACAGTTTATTGATAGACTACTGCAGCATAATAATCTCTGGGGCCACCAATTAGTGAGACCAACCAATTAGTGAGTTATGTCTCTTCTTACCAGAACAATGAAAACTTGGCTGCAAGAAAAAAGGTCTGAATTTTCCTTGCAAGAATATTACAGTTACATTCTTCTCTTCTATTGTCTGATTTTTGTTTCAATGATTGTAATGTCTATTTATTAGTCAAATTGCAGTTGTCTATGTAAATTCTTTTGATTCTTAAAAAGAAATGTATTTCAGAAAATTCTCAAAAAAGATTTTTAAGTAATAGTCTGTACATAGTTCATAGTCTGACATACATCTCAATAATATATTCAAAGTATAAGTGGGATAAGACTAATTATTCATTAACTCTATGGGATTATTCCATTCTTAAATTCTCTAATGGGACTTCACATTGGAATCCTTTTTGCAAACAGAATTTAAAACAAATACAAAAGAACAAGGCGTAAAATTAATGTCATCTCTTTTTTCTTTCTTTTTTTAAAGAATTGGTATTTTTTTCTGTCATGTATGTTTTTACCAAGTCCTCCACTACGGTTGTATTGAACTGAAGAGCAGAGTAAATGAATTAATGAATCTGACCTGATATCTTAGATTAGGAATGATTATCTCTGAGAGGGGGACCATGTTTATAGACACAATTTTCAATTAGCCATGACCAAAGTGGGAGACAAACAGACGATTAACCTATCTGCTTGATTAATTCTTCACCTATGCATAATTTAACTCTTAATTGCCTCCACAATTCAAGGAGATAAGCAACTTGTCAGATGAATCATTTACTTTCTTGTATGAGAGCTGCACTATATGGTGTCATGTGAAAACGCACCAGGATTGGTTACTAACTTAGGCTTGAAGCTTTGTTTACTGTTTCTTGCACTATCGTCAGATGTGGTAGATGGTCTGGAGTTATAAAGGACTAGGGTTCTGTGGGTCAGTCCATCAGTTAGTTTTGTAGCGGCATTCAGAGCACCCATATATTCACTACTTACACTGCACAATGCTCTCTCCAAGTCACTGGCTGCTTAATTACACAAAGTCATTTATTTATTGGTGAAAACAATTTGATCATATCGTAATGACTTTGTGAAACATTGGAAAATCTTTTGGCCAAGCCAGAGTCTTGAACTCTGGCCCCCTATACACATGGGACATATTTTTTATGTCAAATACAAATGCTGACAGGATGCATGTTGACATTGTTATGTAGCTGTTTACTGAAGATGTTTACCTCGGCAACAATGACCCTCTTATGGTAAGTAATTTCAATTTGGATATGTTGACTGGTCCAAATGGAAAGCAAAAGAAAAAAAGGGTCTAACTGTAGCAAAATAAAGTGAAATCTTCTGATTTTGGAGAAAACCATTGTGAAAAAAGGGGGAAATTACTTTTAACAGGATTTTTTCCCTTTATTTGAGAGATTTCTCTTGCACAATCTACTGTTAATGTAGTTAATCAGTTTAAGACCAGAAAAGTGCCTTACAAGAATTAACTACCACAAAAGGCAGATAGAACTCTATCAGTTGTTATCTGTGAAAAACTGATGAGCCAAATGAACGCCTAAAATTGATCATTCATGACTGTTTAACCAATGAAATTGGGTACACGTCTTTGACAAATAAATGCATTTGCGCGTGTAAATACTGCTTTCAATAGTTATATATGTGAAAGCAACTCTGACAAGCATTAAGGTTGTTTTATTTTTTGACTTGTCAACTACCGGTAGCTGAATGATCTGTCACTGGGATTTATTAAAAAAGATATTCTCCTCAATGTTAACTTACTTCAAAAAGGGGTGATGGCATTAGATAATCCCCCCATGGTATGACAATACCATCCATCTTGCACAACTGCTGTTAGAGTTTAAGAGTTCATGTGTTATTTTCTGCCTTTATAAGCCTTTTATCTGGTAAAGAACGCCAGATGTTGCTGCAGCTGTGTGCGTGGTTGTTCTGTGGGTTTGTTCATCTGGATGTCATATATAACTAACCTGATACCGAGAACAACTGTAGCATATGCCCCATGAAACACCAACCTTTTTTAACCCATTACCAAACAATGACAACATTTAACATTTTTGTTGCAGATGACTCTAGAAAAAATTGTGGGAAAAGGAGAAATTGCCCGTCACAAGCAATAATTCCTTTCCCTACAATGTTTTCTGCCCTATCAGAAGATTATTTTCCAATTTCATCACATTTTGAAATGTCGTCTGCAAACTCTTTCAATTTGAGACCGTCGGAAATTTGGCGTTTGGTAAAGGGTTAATTGATTACATGTTGATACTTATAATTTATCATAACCCTCACTTGAATGCCATTCTCCGCAAATTTTGTAAACATTGAATGGAAAACATCCATTATTATATCAAAAAGAACAATTTCTCTGAAATGAACTGAAATGGAAGTATTTATCATCATTAGCATCATCAACAGCTGACTTACAAGCATATACAAAGTGTTTGTGTGTTGGGGTGGGGGGGGGAGTGTCAGTCAAACATTCTTGGAAAAAGAGAAGTTCCATAATAGAGCTGGTTTGACTTTTCCAGGTCTGATTTGCAGTGACAAGTGAAATGTCCATTTGTAGATAGTGAATGGTTATGAAGAATGGGAGTTTGGGTAAACATTGCAGAATAACAATTGTAATAAATAAGCATCATTTTCCTTTGATCACAGTGTCTTACTTTTTGTTTTAACTTAAAGTATATTATAAAGCCAAAAGGTAATCTACTTCCTGCACCATTTAAGGTCATATGGTACATACATTAGCTTGTTACTTCATATTTACTCTTTGAGAAATTGTTGTGATGAGGAATTTCTCCATTTTTCACCGTTCCTACCAAATATCCCATTTTTTTGTCTCTTGTTGTTACTCTGAGCCAGTCACAAAATTCCATGTGAGGGAATAGCTTACACATCACATGCCAATGAAGTAAGATATACAATAACTAGACTTCAAAGTAAAGAAGCTGTCACATCCAACTTCAAAGGTGGTTCATTCATTGCCATTTTTTTGCAAAGGAATTTTCTTTCATCACAGAGGAAAAAAACTCACAACCTCTTGATACAAGATTCTAGAATAAAGATAGAAGTCAGCACTATCGTACAAGAAGCTGATTATAATCCAGTGTACACGGTAGCATCATCATTAATAAGGGCAGTTAAGGCTAAGTATTTCATCGTTAACACCTTTGACATGAAAGGCATTCTTTCTTAGGGGCAATAACTCATCAGTCACCCTTTACCTGATGCACATAGTGCATGTTTCTATGCTGTTACCTTTAATTACAGATATCACAATGTTTGAAAAACCTCAGAAGCAAATATTTATGTTATTGTTTTTGTTTTACCATTACTATATGTCAAATTCTAACCAATTAAACCCTTCAAGTTTTGTTTTTTAGATTTATTGACTTAAAGCTTTTCTGTCCTTTCTGCAAGAATGATGACTCTAAAACATAGACTGCTCTTAGAACAAATCTCTCAACATTTCAAAATCAAAAAACAATTTTAAATGTACCTACATTTCAAATTTTGGCACCATCAAAGGTGTATTATTAGTCAAAGATTGGAGTGATTTTGCTGCAAACTTTTATTGTGCTAGGTGAAAAGTCAAGAAAACAGAAATAATGACCTTCACCTAAGGTCATGTTTCCATGGTAACTTACTGCTGATGTCTAGATCTATAAGTATAAAACACAGGCTCAACACCATAAGAATCATCCAGTTACATATCCATCCTTATAACCAGTGTTCGGTGTGGGAAGCAGTTACTATGTTGTCATTTGTCTTGGCCCTTGGTTTGACCCAGCTGGTCCCAAACCCACAACCTTTCACATAGCAAGTGGACACACAACCTCTGTGACAAAACTTGGATGGGGTAGTTCTCATCTCCTTCCTTGAAGGTAACAGCAGATAATGATAATAAGCATGACAAAGATACATTTTCACTGTGATATTGGTGTAACGAACCGAGCAAATGAACCTCTCAAAGACTCAAACACATCCGATCAGTGAAAAACACTGTCGTTCACTGAGCGGTTGTGTTGTCTATATATATACATCGGCATATTCTCTCAAACGATGCATTAGGTCCCTCATTTGCATGAACGTTCAACGAACGCTAAATAAGTCCCACTTCAGAGAAGACTCGTCCCGAGTCTTGGCCATTGGGATACACGTGGGGAAGGCAACTCCGATAGAAGGAGAAGTCTTAATCCTACCGCTGCCACCAATGTAACGAATTAAGCAAATGAACCTCTCAAAGACACAAACATATCCGATCAGTGAAAAACACTGTTGTTCACTGAGCGGTTGTGTTGTCTATATATATACCCGCATGTTCTCTCAAACAATGCATTAGGTCCCTCATTTGTATAAACGTTCAACGAACGTTACATGACTCCCACTTCCGAGAAGACTTGTCCCGAGTCTTGGCCCTTGGGATACACGTTGGGAAGGCAACTCTGATAGAAGGAGAAGTCTTAATCCCACCGCTGCCACCAATGTAACGAACCAAGCAAATGAACCTCTCAAAGACACAAACACATCCAATCAGTGAAAAGCACTGTCATACACTGAGCGGTTGTGTTGTCTATATATATACCCGCATGTTCTCTCAAACGATGCATTAGGTCCCTCATTTGCATGAACGTTCAATGAACTTACATAACTCCCACTTCCAAGGAGACTCATCCCGAGTCTTGGCCTTTGGGATACACGTGGGGAAAGCAACTCCGATAAAAGGAGAAGTCTTAATCCCAACGCTGCCACCAATGTATCGAACTAAGCAAATGAACCTCTCAAAGACAAACACATCCGATCAGTGAAAAACACTGTCGTACACTGAGCGGTTGTGTTGTCTATATATATACCCGCATGTTCTCTCAAACAATGCATTAGGTTCCTCATTTGCATAAACGTTCAAAGAACGTTACATTGGTATAGTAACCATGGTGACTATAGGATAAATTGCTCCTATTGAGCTATTCATGTTTTTGTCTATGTAATTTCTGAAGATTTCAGAGGCGTATGCATGAAAGTGTTGTATTATTGTGTTAGGGGTACAATATCTCCTATATCTCTTAAATAGTGCTCCCGAGAGTTCAGTTTTAAATAATCCTTTACTGAATGCAGATTGCCGTACAGGAATGCTGGAACCTCTTTTTGAAAACTACAGGACTCATGAGTTCCAGGTCAACTTAGACCTATTACTTTTTCTGGGCTTTAAAAAAGTCATAGTGATTAAATTTATTTTTCTCTCATTACTCTTCAATTGACTGTTCATGGAGAGGCTTTGAATGCCTGTCTTGCAGTATGGGTGAGGTAATGTAAGGTAATGCCAGGAGCATGTATAGGTGTGATGACCATCGCAAAATGATGGTAATACTGTTGTCAATCTTGTAAAATTAAAAGCTCATCTTTAACTTCTGACACCTAGGTTATGGTACCTTTAGTCCATTATTGAGAGTAATGTGAACTAGATTGTGGAGAAGCTCAGAAGGTAAGATTAATGATCCAGATAAAAGGCATATTTCCATGGCTTACTACTTCATTTTTTCACCAACCCCTATGTGTGTGTAACCATTAGAATCGTCTTATTAAAAATATTGAAATAGTACCCACAATATAGGATTAACTGATGGTTTTTGAAATCCTGTGTTGAAAAGACTGTACTATTTACACTCCTATCGTGACCTGAGATACAGTGGCTGTCTACAGTTGGTGTCATAAACCAGTTGTATTTTACCATAGGCGTATGCCCTGTCAGCCAATCTAGATACTTGTGTCATTTAATGACCTGTTAGTGTAATAAAAATAATGACCTATGATGGCTCTACCCTTTCTCTATAGGGTATAATCCAAAGGTAAGAAAGCAAACATGCTTGACTACAGGTATAAGATTTAGGGTTTTTTTATTCATAAAAATAATTTTAGTCAAAATTATATATTAATCAATTTAAAACATTCTTTCGGAAACGATATTGTTATGAAGTGCTCTTTTCAAACTGCTAACAAATAATTCTTGACATGCTAAGCATTATAAGGAAACATTTTGAATTGAAAATAGCTTTGGGATTTTCAATAAGTAGAATTGGTCAGAAGCTTTTTACAGTAGTTGTGTTAAAAATGTTTACCTCAATACTGATGTCTTAGTGATATTTCAAGTTTTTTATCTGAATTTAGACAGTGAGAAATACTTCTCATTCGTAATTTATTAGTTTAGTTATGTTATTCATTTTTTTAGAAAAAAAGAGACTTTTAGTATACCCGCTTTTTGAGGTTTTACATAATTTCTTATTCATTGTTCTCCTCAAGTGATTGCCTACATTCAGATATGAAGTGTTGATAAGAGATGAGAGTCATATAAATGTTTTCAATATACTCCAGTAGATGTTGCAAAGAGATGTAGTCAGAGAGCTTACTTCCCATTTCTAAATCCTATTACTATTCTGCTTAATACATTTACAGTACAAGAAGCAAAAGACCAAAATGTCATAAAATGAGTGCCAAGTCTGTGATTTAAAATTGATTCCAAAGGTTTTAGCCATGTCCTTGATTTGGCCCTCAGAGACAAAATAAATACATATCCTTGTATTAATAAAAGAAAAACCTGAAACAAAAGGAGATATATGTTAAAAATGACCAGATGTAACAACTGCTACAAAAAAGAAAGACCATTCATATGCTAATCATTTTGTTTAATACTAGACCTGCCATATCAGGATGGTGTTTAGAGTAGCAACCATAAATTTGGTTTCATGAAATTGTTATGACTAATTATGGCAGATGTATTAATTAATGTGATATGCATTATTCTCATTGTTATTTTTCATTTCACAAACGTTTACTTGAGTGCACTGGGTAGTTTGATAAATAATCAAACCGTCAAAACAACTAAGTCCTAAAAGAATTGTTTGTGCTTATAACAAGCAATATTATGATGGAATTTTAGCATTACTTTGTATACTTTATGAATAGATTTCTTTCCTAAATTTCTATCCAGACAAAACCAAACATGAAAAGGCCTTCTTTTTTTTTATTAATTCATTTTATATAAATCTTATTAACTTGATAAATTTGTCATATTTGTATCTAAAGAATTTCTCTGCAACTGTGATTTTAACTACCACCAGTAAAGTCTTCTGAAAGCAAAAATACAGAGTCACCTGTAGATCCACTGAGCTTAAGATTCAATATGGGCAGCAATGATGCTGTGGTAGAGTCAACATTTCATACCAAGGGTTCCAGGTTCAACCCCGTTTAGAGGTGAGGTGAAGATGATGGGAAAAACCCACAAATCAGCACAAGCACTGGTTATCTATCAAGGAAGCATAATCTAAGTTGTTAGCACTTGTTTCACGATCAATGTAAGATAAAAGTATTTGTCTATAAGGCTTTGTTTCTGTGATTTTTATTTCACTTAATTCTTCACTGGTATGAGTTTCAGGAAGTCTGGCTCTAAGAATATCTGAAACTAGAAAGGACTCTTACCATAAGTTATGGACATTTAACTCATCATGATATAAACACTGAAGGACTTTTCTATGCTGCTTATACAGTCCCAGATCAGTGGCCACCAACTATTACTACCAACATTACAACTGTCAAATGCATAAGGGAATTGTTTTAGAGTTGCCATAGGTGGTGCATGGTCATTGTTATGACTTGTGACTTAATTTGCAAACTTATACAAATCAATCATATGATAATTGTTTAAAGGGAAAGCGAATATAGACATTCAATAACAGTTGTATGTAAACCTAATTGTTAGGCATAACGACGCGGTAGTCAGTTTTGCTACAATTTCGGTTTTAAACATTGAATCCTCGGAGAATTGACGGATACTCTGCAGACAATTTGTCATACTTAACATGTAATCATTCAATCAATAGAAAATGAGTTTTAATTAAACTTGATTCAACTACGTCTAGAAATATTAGAATGAGAAAAGATTTGTCGGTAACATTACTGATATGTTTACTTTACTGATCGCGGCTTAGATTTCAATGAAAATGAGTATTATAATAAATGTTATATATAGTAAATGAATGAAGAATGATTTTAACTCTTATCCGCAGTTCCTTCTTAGACTGGAACATTTTACCAAGGGTTTAAAGATTAAATGTTCAAACAATATCGCGTTTGAAAACAGCGGGGAACTAAACAACGCCGTAATAAATGACGTCACTTTGACAGCGATTTATCGATTATTGCGCGTTAAACCATAAGGTGGGTTTTCTCACGTCGCACGTCATATATATCTATGATATCATTGTGTAATACTGATGAAAACAAATCTTCAGTCACATATGCAAAAGATTTTGGAAAGTTCACTTCTATACTATAATCAGGAAAGCTGCCAACTTTGCTCAATGGGCATGAATAGGTTTGCAATAAGAATTTTAAAACTCTGGTTGCTGTTGGTAATAGTCAATCATCTTGTAAGGGGAGTATAACCCCTGTGAGGGATTCATGAACATGTTCTTGAAATTCATGAACAAGTCAGAAACAGCATGGTGTTCATGAACAGCCATTTGTTCATGAATTTCATGAACCAGTTCTTGAATTTTTTGCAGGGGAATCTGTCATTGCAACCATCAGGAAAATAAAAACATCTCATTCTTTAAGTCAAGTAGCCAATAAATGATAAAGAGGAAAGCCTCTAGAGCCAGATTTGTTATGGCGTTGCAGCATTGGATATTGTTTACAGTTGTCTCTTCTAGACTTCTTTGAAAAGTAAGATTAAGGAAATTAATTTCCAGATTAATTGGTCTGTCTCAGGCGAATTCAAACTTTGGAGAAACACTTTTATTAGGTGTAAGGCTCTGTTGTGTTTGAATAAATCCATTCTGTTTATAAGGGATAAAAAGTAACATTGATGCAGCTGCTAGTTTGCTTCTATAATGACCATAGTGGTAAATTACTTTTAACTACATATTAATTGATCCTATCAGTTGCTAATATTGGCACTCTTTATCAAATCTTCTAATTTTCCTGTGTGGCTACTTTCAGAGAAGGTTCCTGATTGTCTCGTTTGACATATGAGATTTTGCGTCTTGTGTCTTGTCCTAAGTAAGATTTTATGCAGATGCATGCTGCATTCTTTGAATATGTTAGTCAATTTTTTTTTCTGATTTTGAAAGAAACATTTTGGACTAAAAAGTCTTACTGTAAGCAACAACCTTGATGTTTCTGCCAAAGGAGCCTTAAAAATTGGTATACACAAAGTAAATTAGTTTATGGAATACCATTTTTTGCTGCAAAACATGAATAGTTGAGCAGCAATGAAGAAGGTTGGTATTATGTGTTTGTTTCTATGTAAAGGATCCAACTTCTAAATGGCAAAGGCAGAAGGTTTGAAGAGTTCTTTATGTGTGTTTATTTTTCATTTGTAAACTGTTTGCAGACTGCTTTCAAAAACATGCCTTTTAGTATCATAACAGACCATTCCTTCTGCTAACTCATTTCCTCATACAACCTTTCTGCACAGGATGGTAATTAGAAGCCTCTTGGCAAAGTAACAAAATTCTCTTTAAATAACTGTTTAATTACTTCACTTCATTCAATGCATCCCTGAATGCATTTAATCATAACCCCATGATGCATGCTGTGACTGTTACGAACCAACAGCACCAACAGATGGCAATTATCATCTATAATAAATGGCATTTTGCTCTGAATTTGATTAGAAACAATCTTGAGAGTTTGCTCATGATGGGAAATTTCTATCTTTGTAACAGTGGTTTGTTTTTAAACATGCTGCTGTAGATTCAAGCGTGTAAATATGATGAAAGAAAGTGTTCAATATTTCGCAGCAAGTCAAGGGTTCAGTGCAAGACTATAGTTAGTGCTTCATGGTAGTGGATCATTTGCTTCGCTATATAAAGCCTTGCATTGAACCCTCCAAGTGTAGTACTGGTAAATGAGTATCTATAGAGTATGCTTCAACATTACATTTTATAGAAATAAACATATGCAGAATTTACCCAACATGAATATTTTTTTCTTAAATGATTCTTGTGTCATTTGCCTACCAATTGATGGGAGAAAAATTCTGTCAAATGTGATGAGCTTCAGAATGAAAATGCTCAATTTACACTTGCTAACCATAAAACAATTTTTGATCGCAATTGCAATGCAATGATGAAGTATAAAAAATAGTGTTGTTTTCTTAATATTAGCTAAAAACAAAAGTCACAAGACAAGAAACTGCTTGTCCGTTCGTCACAATGGTTTCTTTATCTTCTGCCGCATACTTAGTAGATATAAGGGAGGGAGTTGATTCTTCACCAAACATCTTTGTTCATCATCCAAAAATGTAGGAATTTGCATACAACACTTGATATTGGGGAAAAATTGTAGGTATGCTTTTGAAAGAACAGGAATTATGATAAGTGTCTTCTGCAGGATTTGTAAAATCCAGAGTCTAACCCTGTAAAAATTATCAACTTTTGACCTAGGGTCTAATTAAGAAAATATTGTAAGTTTGATGTGTAAAGAATTATATAATTGTGTTGTTTGCCAAATACTTGAAGATGCTTTCGATTTGGACAGCTGCTGCAGCTGTGAAAGTAGTAGAATTCCAAAAACTGCACTTCCTGTTAGCTCAAGGAATGTCTAATGCTTACCTTCTGTCTGTGTTTTGGAAAAGTTACAGCAGAAAATCTACAGCAGACAGGGTCAAAGAGATAAAGCGATTATAGCAGATAGTTTCTTCAAAACAGATTTTTTGTTAATGTTTGTAGTACTGGAAATGTTTACTAAATCAGATGATTTTGTTCCAATGTTTTTGAATTTTGTTTACTATTTGTTACACAATTAACTCGGTGTTTTATGCTGGTAAGAGGGTATGCATCTTGGGAATCATTGCATGCCAACATTTGAGTTACTTGTAGACTTGTAGATGTCTAGATAAAAGAAGATGTCCACAACTTTCCACAACTCATGGTTGCGTATGTATAAAGGATCAACAGGAAAGGGAACTTGTGAATGATCCAAATTGAAAACAACAGTAGAAAACTGAAAGCGAACATGAAAGATTTACCTTTTCTTTGTGGTATTGGCTAGAAACCAATGTGACAAATGGTTAATTGCTCTTCAAGAGCAATTGATTGAACAATTGATATGCTAGACCACCTCACTAGATTTGTCATTGTGAGGTTTTTTATTGAGTAACTTAACGGTTAAGAAACATCTGCGATAAAATGTATTTTTTCCTATTAATCCCAAGACCAAAGCTTTATCTTAGGACCACTGTCATGCCTATTTTCTTCACTAAACCTATATATGAGGGAAAGAGTGTGAAATGTTAGACTCGGTATACTGCTGACTCGGCGGGCGTGAATTAGAATAGATCTAAACGTGAAAAAGAATTAATCAGAGGTAAAACAAAAGTTACGCAATAAGTTCATTCCGTGCAGACAAAATCTACTATACAACTTTAAATATCTCAGAATGAAGTCATGTTTTACTTTGGTTACCATGACAATTTAAGACATTTCCCTCCCCTCTTTCTGTTTACAAGGTTTGTGTAAATGAAAAGCCAAAAGCAGAACAGTTATTGATGCTGTCAAAATTTGAAAATGTTGCAACAAAGGATGAAATAAGCAAAATATAAACAGAACAGTGTCTTATTTTAATAAGGTTTCAATCTGTTAGATATTTGGTCAAATGAATGTTGTTATAGAATGTGATCATTATAGTGCACATTTTGATAAAGAATTCAAAATTTGCTCATGACAAAATTCTGATTTGACTCCAATAGCTTCAGCTGTGATTTTCTATGTCTATGGCCAAGTGGAAAGATTATCTATACTCAGGGTCTCATGGAGTCTCTTTACCAGAAGCTGGTGGTTCTACCCAGCTTGATCAAGTCATTATATAAAGTACTAATTCTCCATAATGAGTTTGACATTGTATGATAAGAAAGTATTGTTGATGTAATGTTAACACACAAAATGTAAACAGACATCGATATTGAATCACTATTGCCCAGCTTTTAATATATGACTTTTTATCACCTTGGCACCTCAGCTGTGAATAGTGTAGCCCTCTTTTTCCCTAAGTGAAGCCCAAAAAAAGAAAGAGCATTATATCCCTTCTAATAATGAGTGTAATAATTGTAAAA
Organism: Cerastoderma edule; assembly: GCA_947846245.1. NCBI lineage: Eukaryota > Metazoa > Mollusca > Bivalvia > Cardiida > Cardiidae > Cerastoderma > Cerastoderma edule. The sequence goes on from OX401404.1 coordinate 3,741,898, forward strand.
TGATGAATAATTATGATGGATTGGACATTTAACTTTCTCACTTATCTGGTCACTGACATTTCAAGGTTCTCAGAATGAGGGTCATTTTGGTGATCAAATTGGACAGACATCCTTTGTACACTGACCAATGGTCAAAATAATCTATTCTAAATTCCCTTCTCAGCAATCTTTGTTCAATGATGACATTTCACCCATTGTGCCATAGCATTCTGGACTCATTTCTTCATATTGGATTCTGTTACTCATAAAAGTTGATTGCAACACCAAACAGACAGTTCTATAAGGTAAAATTGTAAAATTATACAGAAATTTATGTAAGAGAAGGTAAAGAATATTGGCAAGAAATAATTTTGGTTTATTCACAAAAACTTCATTTCTTTTTTGTTGCATGTATACTAAAACACCTTGTGTGTTACCATACATGTTTTAAACACACATGTTTTAAACACCTTGTGTGTTACCATACATGTTTTAAACACCTTGTGTGTCACCATACATGTTTTAAACACCTTGTGGGTTACCATACATGTTTTAAACACCTTGTGTGTTACCATACATGTTCTAAACACCTTGTGGGTTACCATACATGTTTTAAACACCTTGTGTGTTACCATACATGTTTTAAACACCTTGTGGGTTATCATACATGTTTTAAACACCTTGTGGGTTACCATACATGTTTTAAACACCTGTAGCAGCATACTTAATATTGTCATACCCAATTCAAGTTTCTTGTTGTTTAGATTGTTTAACTGTTAAAAAAAAATCCATCACAAAGATTATTGTCGATCTAATCTGCAATTAGATTGTAAAGGTCAAACCCAAAGCCTCAACTTTAAAATCCTACTCCAACTTGTGCATCATTTAGTGTGAACTGGAGAACGACCTCATAGATGGGCATCATCTGTTGTTGTTTGTCTACAGATGCTTTTATGGTTAACCTCTGACATACCTACTGATGTAAACATATTAACTCTTTTTGGAATTCTTGGAACTTTTGCATGTCCTTGTTTTGCAACATTTGCTCTGCAAATTTTTGTTTAAGATATCATTTGACATAATTTGCAATCAATGCTCTTCTCTTGGAACAAAGGTTTCAGGTCCAACCTTATTTAAAACAATTCACCTGAGAAATTGCTTTTACAGTCCTGTCCAAAAGTGGCAATATTGCCGGATTGGTGTCAAATTTGTTTGACTTGTTCAACCTTGGCCAAGACAAGAAGTGCTTCATTTTTGTAAAGCCCTTACTTAAGTTTTGCATTGACCAGTTTAACCCATTACCAAACAATAATGACATTTAACCACTTTGTTGCAGACCACTCTGGAAAAAATTGTGGAAAAAGGAGGAATTGCTCGTAACGAGCAATTCCTCCTTTTTCCACAATGTTTCCTGCCCTATCAGAAGATTATTTTCCAATTTCATCACATTTTGAAATGTCGTCTGCAAACTCTTTCAATTTGGGACAGTAAAAAATTTGGCATTTGGAAAAGGATTTAAATACCATCATGTGTATATATTTATATTCCAATGTTTGTTGTATTTCAGGTTGTTGGTCTGTAGATGGTAAAGTGTATAAAAGTGGTGAGATTTGGAAGGAAGGGGATTGCGTCACATGTCACTGTGTGGACGGGAAGAAGCAGTGTCAAGCGGAAATGTGTGTGAAAACCTGCGAGGACCCAGTCTATGTGTCTGGAAGGTGCTGCCCCATCTGTGAAGGTAAGTTTACATCATACTGCTTCAATTGGATCCTGCGTGGCTCACTGGTTAGGGTGGTGGACTCGGAACATGGGGTCCCAGGTTTGAGCCCTTCCAAAACCACTGGTTTCTTGGAAATGGCGGTTGGCAAGTCATTTCAGAGCCCTAGCCTAGTACTGGTGCATCCAGGAAAGCTGTTACAAAACTGAAAAATGTTGGTACAGCACTGATGAAGATCCCGTATGGGACCTGTGTCAGTAACATACTATGGCTAACTATAACTACTATGATTCTTCTGCTGCAGAAGGGTTAAGGTCGCTTTCCTGAAGAATCATTTTCCCAAAATTAATTTATATAGTAATCGAGGAGACTTCGCCAAAGTTTGTTTATATAGCAATTTTATATATATGTTAGAAGTATATTTATATATTGGTAAAAGAGAGATTGCTCATTTTCTGTACATTCTAGATTGATCCAGTTTCCAACTTTATCAACACTGTTAAGCTTCGCATGACAACTTTTCCCTTTAACATGATTATACTGGTTGTTTATTTAGAAAATAAATGACTACTACTCACTACTGTAACATAAATACCGGTATCTACTGAAATACACCTGAATTAAAGCTGGGTACATTTGTACCTGGCGTTAATCAATTACACCATTACACCATGCTGAAGTCTTGTAAGGAAATATTAATTGATAGAAAGGTTTACTTACAATTCAATATTTTCCCATAAACTTAAAGTATCACTTTTGACAACTTGGATATCATTAGCCCATTACCAAACAATGGCGGCATTTGACCAGATTGTTGCAGACGACTCTTCAAAACATTGTGGGAAAAGGAAAAATTGCTCGTGGCGAGCAAATTTTGCTTTTCCCACAATGTTTTCTGCCCTATCAGAAGATGATTTTCCAATTTCATCACATTTTGAAATGTCGTCTGCAAACTCTTTCAATTTGGGACATTCGAAAATTTGGTATTTGGTAAACGGTTAAGACTGGGAAAGCTATTGGTCAGAGGATTTCAATTGGACAGCCATGAGAAGATTGAAAATGTTGAAAATAGCATTTAATCTTGAACGATTGCATCCTTTTTCTTATGGAGTATCAGTACTCAAGGTTAGTTATAGGGATAATACACCTGTTTACTTAATTCTGTACATACCATTCCATATTTGTCTCTATGGGGAATGAAAGTTTTAAACCTGTAGTCATAAATAATGTTCTCAACGTAAACAAGCCTGATTAATTATGACATAAATAAAGCTGTTAGGAAAGGAATTTAGCTGAAAGAGATTGTCATATGAGACGATTGATGCAGAAGTTACATCCTCTTCATTTCATTCAACCTTTTTCTCCATTTATTCATATTTAAAAGAACTTTCAACTAAGAAGATGACTCAAGAAATAATTTTGATGAAAGAAGTTCTTGATCAAAACAATTTATTTTCCCCTGTTGATGATCCGTTTTATATATAGTTTTATCAGAAAGCGAATACTCCTGTTAAGCTTGTTATCACCATTTTACAAAGTCACCATTAAAGAAAAGGTGAAACCCATCAAAAGTTAGTTTTTAAACCAGTTCATACTGTTTTATAATGTTAAAGTGTCTTTAGGCAAGGCACTGTGTTCTTGCAGTAGTACAACTCAAGTATCTTCATTTTAGAAGATCGATCAGTTGGTTATTTCGACACCTCATCCAAAATGAAACAAACAAAACAGTGTGTTAGTGTGTTGTTACATGTTGATTTCAACAAATATTCAGATACCATTCCATTCCAAACCAAAATTACCATACCCTAGCATGTTTGACCCAAAACAGGCATTCTAAGTTGAAATATCCCTTTTAACTATCACCCAAGCCTTGAATACTTACATAATGGAAGAATTTGCCTTTGCCGGTACAATCCCGTATTTATCTACAATCACATGTATACGTGATCAAGTTAGTTTGAAGTAAAAATTTTAAGCAGCAGGAGTTAGAAAATATTGCTTCAAAAGTTCAAGTTTCTGAAGTTTTTACATTGTTTTCTACTATGGTAGAAAACAAAATGCATAACAATGATTTATTTCAAACAATTTCAAATTAGGATATGCAAGTCGTTTATTATGATTTTGTTCTATTTTCCCATGGCAGTTCATATTAGGTAAAAGTTGAAAGTTGATTGACGTGAACTCTACATAACCTCAGCACTCTTCGTAATAATTACTTTGTATGTCTTACTTACTATGTGTTGTTATCTATAAGTATTTAATAAATTCGCAGTTTGTCATTCATAATGAACCCTTGCCCATTCATAATGAACCCTTGTCCATGTGATCAAACAAACTTTTCTGAAGGCCCGTGTTAGGAAAGTTTTTAACGTAAGTGTTCCATGTAGTTTTATTCTATGTGATGCTAGTTTGATCAAGGTGGTTATCATTCCAAGAAAAGAATAAGCCCAAGCAATGGGAAGATGATACTTCTTAAAATGTATTTTCTTTCCGCTAAAAATTGCCACTCAAAACCAATATCACAAAAGTGATCAATGTTAAGGAATGGGTTAATACTTGCTTTAACTGGTTATTGTTCTAGCTAGAGTGTTGATTCAGAGACTTGAGCAAGCTCTCCTTGTATCCCAATGTTTTATGAAGAATATCTGTGATAGTTGTGAAGTGCAACCATCCATCTTGAGGGAACGGGATACACACGAAGCATAAGGCTATAAAGTTTTCTCCTTGCATGCATCATAGACTAGTCCCATTTCTCTGCTGAAGCTGATGACTTTTAGAAAATAATCAATCTCCTCAACAAATCTGTACACCATGTTGATTCATTTAACCAGGATAATGTTGACAGTAAGGACATCTCCAAAACATCTTGTTGACAAATGCAAACTTTGCTTCGTAGTCCCATTAGCCCCATCCAGAAAATGGGATAGAAGGAAATGGGTAAACATCACATTTTATTGTCTCTTAGCTTAGTGTTTGTCACTCAAAGATTTATTACGACCACTGACTCCATGCTTCACTAGGGCAATGACTTAAAATGACCAGTGTAGACTTACTTATGGAAACCATTTCCCCTTGATGTTAAGGAATCATCCGTCAAACTTGTAAGGTGATAGATTACAAAACTCTATGACTTATGTTTGTATGACATTTCAATGATTTTCCAAAGCTACATCCTGCAAAATGCAAAAAGTAATGCACAGGTTAAAGAAAATTATAAATGCACACATAAGTTGACCCTTTTCTCACTGTTTCTCTTGTGCAAAATGGTTTGCTGCAAAGTTCTACTAAACTGTAATGAAGAGGACTTATATTGCTTGATAAGTGATGTTGATATGTTGCAATATTTTCATGGTTTAGATATCAAATATTTTTTGTGTGAATGGAATGGATATTTTGACTTTGAGCCAATAAATGCATTCAACCTGTTGCGGCCTTTTTTTGGCTACACTAAACAATCTTTTCTAGCTTGTTACAGGCAACGCAGGTCATTGACTGCAGGTTTTGAATGGTATTTGGCAAGGTCATGTAATCAAGTTGTCATGTCTTAGTTGGTAAGCATTACAAGCTTACAGCTTAGTGATGGAAGCTTAAGATTCTGGATTGTCTGTGTTTAGATTTTCATTACACCACTTTTAACTGAATGGTCCACAAAAGATTAGGAATACTGTTGCTTGGAAGGGTGTTAACCCTTTCCCAAACGCCAAATTTTCGACTGTCCCAAATTCAAAAAGAGTTTGCAGACGAAATTTCAAAATGTGATGAAATTGAGAAATAATCTTCTGATAGAGCAGAAAACATTGAGGGTAATGAAGAAATTGCTGGTTAAGAGCAATTCTCTTTTTCCATCAATGTTTTCCAGAGTCGTCTGCAACAAAGTGGTGGAATGTCGTTACTGTTTGGTAAAGGTTTAGACTTTGATATTATATATCAGTGTGCTATAATTACACTAGGAACAGCACCACTCAATGAATGATGGTGGCCAGGGATTTGTATTAACCCTTAGAATGCTGGTTAATTTTCTAAAAAATAGATTTTTGTGTCATCTGCTTTCCAAAACCTTAAATCTCTGCTTAATTTGATGAGGAAAGATACTCAGAGTAGCAAACAGGTTAGATCATAGGCCAGCCACCAATTAACTTGGCAGTTGGCCTGGATCTAACCTGTTTTTATAGGCATGAAGACAGTTCCAGCACTATAAGGGTTAAGATATGATTGACACAAAAGTTTGGTACATTGCTGCCATCTATTTAAACTTACCTAAGCTCATTGATAAGATGAAATCATCATGATATTTGCTTTAGCTCAGATCTTTCTACAAACAACTCTAGACTTGTAATTTTAACATTAGTTAACATTTGACAACTTTTATAATGAAGTGTTGAGCAAAATTCTTATAATGGCAACCATTGGATTATCTTATTACATGTTACAAAATCAAACAAACTTACATCAGACAAATCAAAAACGTCCATGTCATAACAAAACTTCCTCTTTAACATGTTTATTTCACTTTATGTGTAAAACTTAAATTGTGGTTTATTTCGTTCATATCTTATGCTAAGAAATATTGAAGCATGCAGAACTGCATTATACAGATTTGTTCTTCATGTATTGAGCAGGATCCTAATGTGGGGAATTATTGCATAAGTATTCATACTTGATAAGTATTGACATACTTGATTAACAGCCAGCAGAGCCTGGCATTAATCTCATAGAATATAGAAATATCTTACACAAAAGTTATTGTTCTCTTTCAAAGTTGTCATCATTTGATACATTCAGTATTAACCTATTATGCTTTGCTTTCTTGAGTCATTTATTGAGGCCTGCAGTATGAAGGACAGAGGTATTTATCAGCTGTGAAAATATGGAATTTCTCAGTGACACATTCCATACACCTATACAGTAAGGGTTGTTGTTCTAGAGTACATTGAGGTCATCTGCGGGTGATTGGTGAAACGTTGGAATGACCAGACCTTGTCCACAACCAATCTCATTTCAATACCATTAGTTTGTAGGTTCTGTTATGGAAATATTAGGTGAGAATGAGTTAACCTTGAATAAGGTCAAGTGTACTATTAAAGAAAATGAATTCTTAACTGAAGTGGTCTGAGGATGACAGTTTAAAAGGGCTAATTTACAGATTGGGGTTTTAACTTTTTAAAATAAAATGTCCTATACTGATTAAGTTAGAATATAAATTTCTTAAGTAACATCAGATTACATGACAATTTTCCTCATTTCTGTACAGAAAAGATATTGGACATTTATAGTGCAGATGTTGCAAATCGTTTTAAGTATTTTTCGTAAAGAACAATCTAAACATAGAATAAGAGGTGGTACTGTTAGATGTCTAATGGGTCTTCAGAAGGTGTTTTTACTGTGTCTTATGACACTACCAAGGTCTGGAGAAAGAATTCCTGCATTTATTTTTAAAGCCGCTTTCCCATAGAAGTGCTAGCTGTCTGGCACGATTCTGCTCACTTCAACTTCACTTTATTTAAAGCAGAACCCCAATATCTCAACTGAAGCTATTCTATACCCCTCAATATATTTGTTCACAATTATGAAATATCATTAGTTGTCTTGAATTACAGCATCTAATTTGCTAGACCCTAAAAGGCTATTTGTCGAATATACTGAAATGTAATGGCTTTATATATGTTATAGCATTTCAAAAAATGCTTCTATATTGCTTTTGATATAAACTCCATAAAATGACTTAATGTTGTAGAGAAACCAATTTATTCAATTACAAAAGATGAGATGTAGCCAATAATATTCATCATATTTGATGTAAAAAGCCGTGACAAATGAACCTGAAATAGAAAGAGCCTAGTGATCTATGGGGGAATGCCATTGAATATCAGTTGTCTAGACTCTGTCTGGCTGATTGATTGAAAAGTGTGATGTTGTTATATACGATGTCTGGAGTTCTCTGATCTGACCTTGTTCTGCCATATTGACCTTGCCAGCTCATGTAGAATAGCACCATGGTGATGGTAATACATTGTTATAATAATTTTCAAAACTGTTTATTTTTGTGATTTTAGAAGATTTTTTCAGTAAAGAATAATTTTCCATAAAAAAATATGTGGAAGTGATAGAAATGATGGATTTTTATCTAATGAGCAAATAATGCAAACTCTAATGAATCTGGTAAAAGCATTATAATTCATAATGCGTTGAACAGATCTTGTGGTTTTAACCAGGATGCAAAGCAGATATATTTGAAAATTATATTTAATCCTTTTTGCCAAAGGTGTTCCAAACTGCAATATGCATGAAGAAATAATTAGGAATGGTCTCCCTATTTTGATTAAAGAAAATATAGAACCAGATAAGAATATTTCCCAATTTGACTACAGCAAAGCAAGAACCAAGTAAGAATGTTTCCAAATTTTAGTAAAACATGTAAAACAAGAACCAAATAAGAATGTTTCCCCATTTGAGTAAAACAAAACAAGAACCAAGTAAGAATGTTTCCCAATTTTAGTAAAACATGTAAAACAAGCACCAGGTAACATTATTTTTGGGTCAAAGGAACCACCACCAAGTGTACAAAAACTTGCCTCTCAATTGCCTGCTGGGAGTAAAATTAATGCATTCCAAACAGAAAGTTTTTCCCTCTCAGACAACTTATAGTATTGTGCAATGATGTGTACATTTTAATCACCAGGGTACCGTTTTACTAAACAATTTAAGGAAAATATTTGCGTATGTCTCATAACTGATACACATGGATAGTATCGTCAATGAAATTACAATATTGCAATGTGACATGTCACTCAAGTGTCTCAGAGAGACGCTTCCAATGATGTGTTACTTTGCAATATTGCTTTGCCCAATATTACAATAAGAAGAATTGTTGTTTTAGACTTGCGCAAATCTTAAGCGTAAACTGTATAGTAAAACGGTTCCCAGTTTTATTCATTGAGGATGGCATCATCCCCCACCAGAGCGTCTAGTATCTTGCCTAATGTTGGTCTTTGTCAAATTTAATGAAATGGTCCTGGGCTGACTGACTGTTCTCTATTTTTTACATATTGATCTACCATTTAACAATATGTTTGTATTAATTCTCTCTGATAATGGAAAGAACTACCAGAAAGCTACAATTGTTTTTATAAATTTTCAACATGTCCCTCTTGAGAAGTTTTGGTTTCTGATATAATTAACTCTATGATATATGCAGCAGAAATGAAGAATGTTTTCATCTATTCTTTGGGAAATAGTAAACATGTCTCTAGCATTTCAGTCTGTTACTTTTTGCTTACATTGTTTAACAATTTGTAGATGAATTTGTATTCCTATATCCTATCAATTACACCATAAGAACTTCAGGATGCATTGACATAAATCTCTTTATTTACCTTTTTACTAGACAATATTTAACATAGCTCTCTTGCTATTCATTTAAATGGCGTATACTTGCTGTGGCCAATTATCTCATGGGAACTTAATATTCAAGTTCATAGTAAGTTCTTCACAAACATGAAGCACTTATTACAGCCTTGCATTGAACCATCAATCTAATTTATCATAAAAGGTTGTTTCTTAGATTACTGTTTTCAAAAGTATTTCTGATGCAAATTGTTCAAAGATGCAAAGGATTTAACCAACAGAGGACTGAGAATGTTGTGTGATTAATTAGTCTTTCCTTATATGCTGAGCATTTCATATTGATGAGGGTCACCATTTTTAAGGTTATAGAGGAAAACTATAATGAATTATAAGATTTGAAAAACTCCTTCTTAACTTGTTCTATGAGAATTGACTTAACCAAGCAGGCGTTGGACTACTCTTGTAATACAAGATGCCTTATTTTCTATTTGCTCCTTTCATAATTAAAATCTCCAGTGTGACAAAAGGATATAATGCTCTCAATGGACAATTTATCCCCGTGTTATATTATATTTTACCCAATATTACAGAAGAATATTTTCCATGGGCTAGTGGGTAGAGTACAGCACTTGAAATCACATGGCCCCTCAAATCTCAATGGGTTCAAATCTCTTTGAGGGCATTTGGATTTGCATGAGAGGTAGTCTCCTGACTGACTCCAGAATGCCAATGTTGCTACCTGGCTTGACCACCCCTTATGGGCAGTTGAGTATAGGGTCTTCCTCACTTATTAAAAGTCTGGCATTGCATCATAACTGATATACTGTGGAAGCAATGTAAAACACATTTAAACATTTTTTTCCTTGTTATTTCGTATTCTGCTGTTGCTTTAAATTTTAACAAGACATTTCATTTGTCATATGGGGGAATAGGAGTACAGAATGATTGAACATTGCAGACCAATGAGGAGTTTTATCTCAATGTTTATGCAATTAAGTGCACTGAGATAAAAACAGTAACACAATTCAGGTGCAAAAAGTGACATTTCTGCACAGTTGCCAAAAAGCACATTATCAAATGGAGACTGGAATAGATCAATTAATACCTGTAGCTGTGGTATTAATATAGTCGATACACTTTATTCTCATCTTTTAATATGAAGAAGTTGGTCATGGTAGACTTTTTATGATGGAATGTAAAAAAGTGGTTTTGCACCTTCTCCAGCCTAGACAAACTGTAGAGATACCTGCAACTATTTTGCATCTTTTCACTTCAAAACGATTTCTTTGCATGAGGAGAAATGGTTTGTTAACCCTTTCCCAAACAACAAATTTTCGACTATCCCAAATTGAAAGAGTTTGCAGACGACATTTCAAAATGTGAAGAAATTGGAATATAATCTTCTGAGAGGGCATAAAAAATTGTGGGAAAAGGAAAAATTGCTTGTTACGAGCAATTTCTCCTTTTCCAACAATGTTTTCTAAAGACGTCTGCAACAAAGTTGTCAAATGTCGTTATTGTTTGGGAAAGGGTAAATCGCTTTTATACATAATTGCATTATGCAATCCAATTGAAACATAATTGCATTATGCAATCCAATTGAAAGACTAAAACTGGGATATATAATTTTGTTTCAATGTAACAAATGAAGAGAGAACCCATCATATAAAATGTGTTTTTTCGAAAGAACTGTTGGTTGATTATATGCCAAAACCTTTCACGTTTTAATTTTTTCTAGTATTGATCTACATGTATTTCCAAGTATTTCCTCAATTGGGATTATTACTAGTCCAATTTGAATACAATTATTTTAATGTTTGAAGTATATCATTGTGACAAATGAGAAGTAACTCATTATGAGTAACTTATCCTTCTGTCACAACTATTCCTTTAGGTAGAATATCAATTATCCACCATTTTGAAACTCATGCTATTATCACTTTACATCGGTCATTCCCGGTATACATTGGTCTGGGTCGGAACTATTCGCATTAAAATGAATGGTTCTGATCCCGACCAATGTATACTGAGAACAACCAAAGTAATTGGAAGAAAGAATGAATTTCTAAATGGTAGATTATGGGTATTCTACCTTAAGTTTCCTACTGTAGTGTGATGCTATGAGTGTCTGTGAAGGAAAGAGTTAATCTAGCATTCTAAATTAGAATTTCTAATACTTCCCTGTAATTGTCAGCTGTTGGAGCTGTCAGTCGAATGAAGATAATCGAAAAGCATTAAATTAAAAGTGTTTCTCCATTCTACCAGCATTTCTTAGATCAACTTGATTCTCTTATTTATTCCTCGCTGGAATTTTGATAGTGCAAATAGTCGAAATGATTTGCTTACACACGTGTAAATGATTGCAAATGATATTTTATTTCGTATTGATCAAAAAGCAGTATGAATCAATAATAGGAGAGAAATCCCTGACTATTAGCATTTTTCCTATATTTTTTCCTAATTATGTCTTTATTGATACAATAATTAGATTGAGCATTGATGGTGTATTGGGTTAAAGTGATAATCACTCTCAATTACAGTAGAATTGCGCACTTCTAGAAAATTGAAATAGAATTTAAAAACCTGTGAGTCCTCTTTTTTAATGAGTTATGGGAATACTAACTGTAACAAATGATACTTTAATTAAAACTTATTTTTGTGATGTAGGTTTTATTTAAATAAGGTTTGCCAAGAACAACCAGGAATTTTCCTATTTAAGATTGATGGCCAATGATTAATCACAAAAATTGTTGATAATATTCTAATAGGTCAGAAATCATTGTTAATTTCTCCTTTTCCCACAATGTTTTCCAGAGTTGTCTGCAACAAACTGGTTAAATGTTTTTAATTTTGCTATTGATGGGTTAAACCACAACTTACTTACAGTGTTGCGCCTCGTATCTTAAACAGATCTCTGAATTCATCTTGCTTGATTGTGTCTAATTTATGAAACCATTTGGCAGGCATTACAAGATGTTTGGTGTAATTTTGTGTTTGAATATAATTGTGTCAGCACATGATAAAGCTTGACAGGTTGGAATAAACATCAGAATGAATAGATGCCTCTTGATGGATGATTTAGAAGTTGGTGTTTGGCAATAACAAGGCAGAAGTTTATTCTGTTACCTGTTCCCTCATGTTGGGTTTTATGACCTCTTAATTATGGAGGACAGTGGTCCGGGGGGGGAGAGGTCAGCCCAGTGTACAAGGGTTGTTGGTTCGGATCCTGTGAGTTGTGGGATACACCTTGTGACAGCCATTAATCAACACTCGTCATGAGTATTTTATTTGTCTCAGGAAACAGAATAGAGAGTGATTAATCTTAGTTGTAAGATCTTCTTTCACAATCGATGTACCGGTAAGATAAATAAGTTTGATAAGCTATGACTTCTCAAAATTGAAAGCAAATGCAGATAATGATTTTGAAGAGAAGAATATGACATCTTCAATGACAAATGAGTTTAGGTAAAAATTTTGCGACAAAAGAAGAAGGCCTTTTGAAGAGCGAAGATATAGCAAGCTAAAGTTAAAGGCATAGATTGGAAGTACAGGCTTAATTTGGTTTTCCATAATATTCTTTATTGTCAGTTGACACATTTTGTGGCTTTTCAGGTTGAAAGACATTTCTGACAACAATTGAAATTGTAAGAAATAAGAAATATAAGACATTATGCTTTTTGTAGCCTATAAGATGCTGTTTGGAACGGATAAACTTTTGTGTAAGCATTTCCTCCTTTTCTTTACAATTAAAAGCTGTCTTTCAACATAAATAAACTAAGGGGTTTGTTCAAGAAATTCATAGAGAAAGATGAAGTAGTTCTTTGTAAAAGATATTTGTAACGGAATGATCTGATTATACATTCTTGAATATTACATTAAAATTATCAGTTGAAAAGCCATTAGAGCCAAAGTATCAACTTTAACATTCCAAAAATGTCAAGAATGTTTCAATCAACCCATTTCTTCATTGATATTCATTGCCCCTCAAAATTATGGATAGAAACTACTGCGGGAAAACAATGCCTGATGGAGAATTTGTATGAGCAATTTCTCCTATAATCATAACATTTCCAGTTAAAACAGGATTGTATTCATCATTATGAACTATTGCCTAACACTGATTTCAGTTTTTGAAACTCCTTCTCAATACCTTTATATTGACAGGCATCTGCTATAAAAGACTTGAGTAACCACAGGAATAAAAAGATGATTTTGTCCTTATTTGGGGCTTCCATGGCCTAGTGGTTACAGTACAGAACTTGAAATCACATGGCCCCTCTCCGCGTGGGTTCAAATCCTGAGAGGGATATGGATTTTCATGAGAGGCAGTCTCCCAACTGACTTACGGAATGCCGATGGTTCTACCCACCTTGACCAGCCCTTATGGGCAGTTGAGTATGGGGTCTTCCTCCATCATTAAGAGTTGGGCATCGCTACATAACTGAAATAATGTTGATGTGATGAAAAACCCATATGAAAAATAAAATTGTCCTAATTTGTATTTTGTACTTTTGTCACAATAAAATTATTGTTTCTACTATACATCCTAGAAAGTACATTGGTTCCCAGGTTGTATTTGTCATCAGCTGTAACTTGCCTTTTGTGTTGATCACAAAAGTCTATATGGGGGACCTGACCAGGTACTATAAATCATTGTAATTATGAAGAAGGACCCTTAATGACAATTGAAATATGATATGGAGCAATTACCCTAAACCTCTTCACACCTGTAAACTCACTTTTGGCTCCTTTGCCAGTCTGTTATCATTGTTATCTCTATTATCTGTTATCTCCCTTATAACCCTTTACCAAACGCCTAATTTTCAACTGTCCCAAATTGAAAGCGTTTGCAGAGGACAATTCTGAATGTGATGAAATTGAAAAATAATCTTCTGATATTGACAGAAAACATTGTGGGAAAAGGAGAATTTGCTCATTAAGAGCAGTTTCTCCTTTTCCCACATTTTCCAGGGTCATCTGCAACAAGCTGGTCAAAAGTTGTTATTGTTTGGTAATGGGTTAAGCCAATTCCTCCATTTTAAAAATTTCAGTCCTAATTGAAAGCAGCAGTTATGAAGTAAATAAGATAAAACATTCTTTGTGAAATTAATGAAGAATTTGCTTTTCTTGAGCAATTTATACCTTTTGTCATCTTGTTTTCTTGGTCATGTACTGTAGGTCCAGTAAAACATATAATAAAAATGCCTTACGGTTCATGGTACATTAAAACTATCTTATTTGGTGATTCTGCTGGTCAAAGGTAATCAATTTACTTGGTGGCTAGCCTGGATCTTACCTGTTTGCATAAGCATGAAGTCGGTTCCAGCACTGTAAAGGTGAAAAATTACATTTTCATCCTGAAAATATGGCATTTGGCCTACTTCAAAAGCCTTCCCAATAAAAAAAATAAAGTTGAAAAGAAATTGGAAGAAAAACTTGATAACTGATATCAATCAAATAATGCTATTAAAAAGCACATATACTGCACACTGCAAAAAATCTTCCTTTCAAAGGTATTAGAGAGAATTGGGTTAACCTTATGATAGAAATATGTGAACATCTTAGGGTTGAATTACATTTAGTTTTGAAGGGTGATATTTTTTCTGTGTGATATATTATGATCAATGTTACAAAGTCATCCTTTAACTTTGATGCCATTGTTATCTTCGGAAATGTGCTGCATATGTGGCCTTCCAAATACAGGGGAAAATGTACCTTAGGACACCTACATGGACTCGTAACCCATTACCAAACAATAATGACATTTAACCACTTTGTTGCAGAAGACTCCGGAAAACATTGTGGTAAAAGGAGAAATTGCTCGTAACGAGCAATTTCTCCTTTTCCAACAATGTTTTCTGCCCTATCAGAAGATTATTTTTAAATTTCATCACATTTTGAAATGTCGTCTGCAAACTCTTTGAATTAGGGTCTGTCGAAAAATTTGGCGTTTGGTTAAGGGTGAATATACCGGTACACCCTATTGAGTTTTCTGATTGGTCCAAAATGAGAGCCATGGCAGATTGCAATTTTTGATCATGAAAAATAACATTTTCTGTGGTTTTAGGTAGGAATCTTTGTTAAAATGAAGAGAAATTGCTCATTTTGATAGGAATATCAGATAGAAAGTAAATTACATGAGATAAGATAATATAATAATGGTAGTTCTGTATTTTTCGTTATCTAAAGATCTTACTTGGTTCTAAACAATGTTTTAATTATAGTTATTACTCCAAGCATCAGTTAACTGGCAAATATTGAAACCACAGCTGAAGACAATCATGTAATGACGAATTACTTTTTACCCTCATATAAACTAGAAATCACAATAATTTTTGAAAGCAGCATCTTTTGTCTTTATCCCCCCCTCTCCTGATAATTTGGTGCAGGTGTGAGAAACTGGAGTTATGGGTTAATGAGAATCAATCTGTTTCTATTTCAATCGAAATGTACTCAATTTAACACACCTGCAACAATTTATTCTAACAAACCTAAAGTGATGGAACAAGTCGCTAGTGACTACCCACTTCTCCGTTTGTTGTTTCAATATTTCCTTTACAATTTATTTATGAGAGGTGTCTTTCAGAATAATGATGCTTTTAGATAACTTGAACCAGCCTTAACCCATTACCAAATAATAACAACATTTCACCAGTTCTTTGCAGACGACTCTGGAAAACATTGTGAGCAAAGGAGAAATTGCTCTTAACGAGCAAATTCCCCTTTTCCCACTATTTTTTCTGCCCTATCAGAAGATTATTTTCCAATTTCAGCACATTTTGGATTGTCGCCTGCAAGCTCTTTCAATTTGGGAAAGTTGAAAATTTGCATTTGTTAAAGGGTTAAGGAGCAGTTAAGCTTTAGTCTTCTTCCATAAATTATGAGTTGAGCATTGCAAAATAACTAAAATATTGAAGTTGTTGTGATGGTAAACATTATTTATCATAGCATACATGTACAATATAAATGATTGTATTTTTTTTTTTCACAAACTACCTGTAAGTGCAAAGTTTGCAAATTTGACAAAACTATCATATCAAGTTTAACATCATATCAACAATATCTCAGTTATGTTAGAGCTTTTCTGAAGTCACCAGTGCTTGGCTTTGGCCCTGAAGTGTCTTTCCAATGGACGCTCTCACGAAACAAAATACACCAGAATGGAGCTTGAACCCAGGACCCTGAGTTCTGAAATAGCCACCTTAATCACTGGGCCACGCAGATCCCTTGTATCTATATGAACACCACTATTAGAATGGGTCAGGTGACATTAGTTTAATACGGGAGAAGTTATTTTGGTGTTCATCATGACACGGTTCAAATTGGAGGGTGAAATCAGTAGGAGTTTTACTGCCTGTTAATGATAGGGATAGAAAACTTGCCAACTATTTCCTGGCTAATAAGATTGAGAAATGCAGGATCTCTTATCTGATGAAAGGGTCTTTTTGTAATACTGCAAGAGATATGGATTCACCTTTAGAAAGTAAATTGACTAAAGAAGAACTGTTACGCTTTCCTCTTTCCCTGAGTCAATTTCTTTTTTCACAGTTTTGTTTGGAAGAAAATAAGGACTTAACTCTGTAATTGAGAGATAGACTTAATCACTGTGATAAGTCTAAAATATTTATTTTGCCTGGTTTGTTTATGATGATCAAACTTTCTAGAAATTCCTACATGGGTAAAAGAAGATGATCAATTTCGAGGGTTCAGTGTAAGACTACAGTAAGTGCTTCATAAACATGAAAGACTTACTATAGTATCGCACTGAACCCTCGATTTGTGCAGTTTCATGAAACAATTGAATTCAAATTGTATCAAAGTTTCAGTGCAATACTATAGTAAGTGCTTCATGTTAGTGAAGCACTTACTAAAGTCTTGCATTGAACCCTCGGTATATCAAGGGCTCAATGCAAGACAACATAGTATGTCCATCATATATGTGGTGCACTTTAACCCTTTCCCAAACAATAAGGACATTTGACCATGTTGTTGCAGACGACTTTAGAAAGCATTGTGGGAAAAGGAGAAATTGTTCATAACGAGCAATTTTTCCTTTCCCACAATGTTTTCTGCCCTATCAGAAGATCATTATCCAATTTGAATGTCGTCTGCAAACCCTTCCAGGTTGGGACAGTCGATAATTTGTTGTTTGGGAAAGGGTTAAATGTTGTATTGCACTGATCCCTCAAAATAATAGGATAGATAGATGTTTTATTTCTGTTTTGTAACTTATACAATAGTACATTGTTACATACACATACAATTGTTACATATTAATACATATCACATGAAAACAATGGCATATATTCTTTAATACTAAATACCCTCTCGTTAGTATGCATCTATATATACATATATAGTCGTACATATATATACTTGTTCACACACAAACCCATACATCCACACACCCACAGCCCCACACACATCTACCCACACACCCCTTCACACACATCCAATTAAGTTGTGGCATCAGTTTCTTCCGCTTCGCAACTATTTCCTGTGGGAACTGTTCATTAATATAATGCCCGGTACCCCTTAACTCAGTGCGCTTCTGCTTCACAGCTTCTCTATCTTTGAATAAGTTGAACTTGCACACAATACTTCTTACACCACTCGCCTGACCCCGGCTTTGATTTCCCATTCTGTGAGCACGTTCGATCTTGATTGAGTCGACATATTCCTGGGCTAATTTCAATTTACTGACCATAAACCCTCTCAAGATTCGCTCTGTGTCCTCGGGCCTCTCGTTTTGCTGTTCTTGAATGTTAGTGAAAACTAAATTGTTCCTCATTGATTGGCTCTGCAGGTAGGCCACCGAATCCTTCAAACGGTTGTTCTCACCCTCTAATTGCTGCAACATACTCTGGTGCTGTCCATCCTGCCACTCGACATTATCCATTCGATTATCTAACACGGACACCCGATTGGTTAGAGATTTGGTGTTGTTGTCAATATGCAGCCATAATTTCTGGATCTCTGTCTCAAATTTATCCACCTTTTCTTCAAGCGAGTCTAGTTGTTTAAGTTTGGTTTAAACATTTTCTTGACGTGAATCAATCTTTTTAAGATATTCGATCACGATAGAAGACTGCATATCAGACGCCATTAGAACAGGACCAGCCTTTGTTGGTTCGTTTTCCGGTGGTTTAGAAAATACAGGACTGTTTGGGAATACTTGGTCGTCGTCATATAATACAGAGTTCGTTTGACAAAGAATATCACTTACACTACAGTCCGTTTCACCTAACCCCTCGTTCGGGCCTCCTGGTTTGAATTGTTTACAAATGTTCGATTCGTCCGCGCTACTGCTTCCCTTCTTTCTTTTATTGTCTTTTCTACTCCTTCTACCCATCACACAACACTACATTTGGCAATAAATATCCATTTATACATTCACTATCACTTAGCTATCCAAAAAGAAGTTTTAGAACGTCAGAACCGATATTTAAAACTAAAAAATCAAAAGTTCCTGAGCAAGTAAAAAACACGTCCGCCATTGAAGTCACGTGATAGAGTCATAGGTAATAGGTAATAATAGGTAGTGCCATAACTGAGTATGTTTGTGAATACCTTTTTGATGAACTTGATTCATTCCATCTTGTGGCATTTTGTTACACTGGTCGTAAAATAAAATGGCATCAAGTATAAAGAAAGAAAATAATGTCACCAAATTTACTATTGATTCACATTGTTTGATTTTTTGGACAAAGTGGGTACTATATTATCAGTAACATTGCAATGTGACAATATTGGTTTTACGAATTAAAGAGCACCTGTACATAATTTATATGTATAATTCCACTAGTTTGCAGGTGTCAATTAATATTTATGAAATCTGAATTTATTCAGCATATTTGACCTCAGTCTTTTTTCTTTCAAATATCTATTCTTTCAAACTGACTTAACACTGTGCAGAACTCAAAGTAATTACTTGCTATAAGCAAGATCTACTTTTGTCACTTCAATTTTTTTATTTGACTGCTATAGATTATATATAATAAAGAGAGTTGCGTATTTGCTTAAGTGACTTCAAGAAAACTGCTCTTTGACATGGTACATTATAATACTAAATGTATATAGTTTCTCATAAAAATGTCAGCATCGACTTGTATTACATTAAATTGAAATTTGAAAATGTGTCAATTAGCTTATCTTCTCATCTGTAACCCCTTTCTCAAGGATACCTTGGTGTTAGATATCTGCTACAGAAAAATTGGGGAAAAATGAAAAGTTACAAAAAAGGATGAATTCCTCCTTATGAACAATTTATATCTTTTTTGTTAGTATGATTTCTACCAAATTTTGCAGAGTAAATGCGTTTTTGGTACTTCTGGTTTTCATCGTCTGTTGTTCCCTTCAAGTTGGACTTCAGTTTCTGCCTCTAATGTGTTGGATAAACAATTTCAGGGTAAATACTATAAAGAAATATCAACAAATCTAGGATATTTGGTTAATTCTTTCCCTCAAATAGTTTGATGTAACAAGTCATTATTGTAAACAACTGAAGCAAACAATTATAATGTATGAGAATCAAGTCTACCATTTTGTAAGTGGATAGAAAAGTCTAAGACAAAAAGGAAATTGCTTTAAGTAAGCAATTTCTCATAAAATGTTGTCATAATAGTTATCAAGGTATTTTGCTGTAGATGTCACTTTGGTAAATAAGTTAGAAGAATTATTATCATTGGCTAAAAGTTATCAGCCTGTGTGGGCATACTTTGAACATTTACTTGGCAGAGCTCTGCTGGATTGTACCCAATCAATGATTTTTATCAAACAATGGTGTTTTTAAGCATCTGCATAAAGTGTCTTTTAGGATTCTGTGTGCAGTCTGCAGAAGATAATCTAGGAGAAAATCTGGCATCAACCTTTTCCTCAATACTGGGGACTTTGAACACATTTACTGGTAACATATTGGTACTTAACCTGTTCCCAAATGCCAAATTTACGACTGTCCCAAATTGAAAGAGATTGCAGACGACATTTCAAAATGTGATGAAAATGGAAAATTATCACCTGATAGGGTAGAAAACATTGTGGGAAAAGGAAAGATTGCTCGTCACAAGAAATGTCTTCCTTTCCCACAATGTTTTCCAGAGTTATTTGCAATAATCTGGTAAAATGTAGAATGGTCTTGACTTGTTCATTATATTCTTTTTATAAAAAAAAAGAAAGTTTGCTCATGATAAGCACTTTTCACAAAGGTTTCTAACCTTTATTAAAAAAGAAATTTCATTTTTCATACTTTATCATTTTCATCTGCATTTACCTTGTACTTTGACCAATCACAAAAGTCTCTATAGATAGGAGAAAGAACCAAACAATGTATCATACTGAATGTATGAAGTAAAATCTATCCATGGGGTGTTGGGTAAGGTTGGGGAGTGTTGAATTCCACCCGCACACAAAATACCTATCATGCCTTCTTGCTTCCCTAATTCAATATTGATCACTTTATTTCACCTGATATTTAATTAAGGTAACATTATACTACTGTTGACTCTTACCAGTAGATGTCAGGTATCTGGTGACTACTGGATGTATGTAAAGTGTGATGTCTGCTTTGGTCTGCTTTGGTTTCTGAGATGCAGTAAGTTAGGAGCCAGATTAAGCATGCTTGAGATGCAGTAAGTTAGGAGCCAGATTAAGCATGCTTGAGATGCAGTAAGTTAGGAGCCAGATTAAGCATGCTTGAGATGCAGTAAGTTAGGAGCCAGATTAAGCATGCTTTTCATGCCGTGTCTGATCCTATTCAAATAGTTTTCTTATTCAGAGTGTAGGCCAGATATGCTCATCCATTATTTTTTGGAAAGAGTTAAATGGGGTTTTATATTAACCCATTACCAAACAATAACGACATTTTACCAGTTTGTTGCAGCCAACTCTGGAAAACATGGTGTGAAAAGGAGAAATTGCTCTTAAAGAGCAATTTCTCCTTTTCCCACAATGTTTTCCACCCTATGAGAAGATTACTTTCCAATTTCATCACATTTTGAGATGTGGTCTGCAAGCCCTTTCAATTTCAGACAGTCGAAAAATTAACATTTGGTAAAGGGTTTAAGATATCCGATTCCTGGTAGGGTCACAGAGGTTGAGGATTAGATACTTTATAGCATGGTATGAGGAGTTAATGAAATGTTCTGCAATTTGACATACAAACCATTACCCGTTACTCTTTATCAAAATTTTATCGCAAAACTGGCAATTTTGTGTGTGTAGAAATGGCTGTACTCTTGCATTGAACTGTTGATAAAGCATGATAACAGATGTGCAGTTTTAATGTGTCAGGATATCATATAATTAATGTTAGATTAACGTCCTTTGTTATTTACTTCTAGTTTAAGTTATTGAGAGAATTCAAAACTGTGGTAGGAGGATGTTGCTTAAACATCACTGCTGATGTTGTTCATTGGGTTCCACCAACATACTGCTGGCTGCTGTCTTTGTCAGCATGTAACTTTAATGACATGCTGGTAAAATGGCAAAATGAATTATTTTGAAATGATTCTCCTGCAGTGGGATGAAAACTCCAGATATTGTTAATCAAACCCAAAGATTCATAGAGAGTTATACAGAGTTATACAGAAACATTAATGCTAAACGCTTGATGAAATGGTTGTTTTTGGTTTGTTGCAATTTGGTTTAATGTTATTTGCAATAATATTTCCATATTGTGGCAGTCAGTTCACCAATTCATGCTACTGGTATTTCCTGGCCTGAACTGCATTATTTATTTTCAATGCACCTTACTACTTTCCCATATGATGACAAAAAATTGAGAGCATGCTTAAATTTGCACTAGCTTTTATTTGTCTTAAAAAGTGTCTTAGTCAACACAGATCATGAATTTACTGCAGATGGTAGATTTAACAATTTATGTCATTACTCAGCAAAGGTCTTTTAGTAAAGGGCATTTTGAATCATTGTGCAAAATTATCCTTTTACCACATTTACATGTTGATCAAATTAAAAGATAGACATTGAAACTGTTTGATCATCATATAATATCATCTGATGCAAATTATTAGGAATGCTGAAAGGTTTTTTGCTTGTTGAGAACAGCTGTGATTTACGTTGACTAAATGGATAAAAGCTTGAAATAGAAAATATTGTTTTAAATGATTACAAAAAGATCAATTCAAGTACTCTTCACTTGATTACAAGCATTTTGTTTCTATTTCAACAACAAACCTTTCAGTATCACCAAATGTCAGACCCGGGTCTTTCAACCCTTTACCAAACGCCAAATCTTTGACTGTCCCAAATTGAACGAGTTTGCAGATGACATTTTGAATTGTGTTGAAAGTGACAAACAATCTCCTGATAAGGCAGAAAACATTGTGGGAAAAGGAGAAATTGCTCTTTAAGATTTCTCGTTTTCTCACAATATTTTCTAGAGTCGTCTACAACAAACTGGTTAAATGTCATGATTGTTTGGAAATGGGTTAAAGACATTACTCTTTGACAAAGGTAAAATCATTGTTTTCTTTTTAAGGTCCATAAGTATATCCGACCACTTGATTTAAGCAAACAGGTGTTCAAAATAAGTATGGCCCATAAACCCCCTGGACTGTTATAATTTGGTCATTTAATCGTTAAACTGCTCAATTTACATCTTTTTTCCTCTATCAGGAATGTGATGGGTCTATACCCATTTTCCAGTTTTGATGCGCTTTTTAAAAGAATGTCTTTATTTCTATTATCATTTATCAATGATTTCTGAATGGTTGTCAGCATTCCATTATTTATTACAATTAAAGTGCTCTAGTTCTTTTGTTGAAATTATTTGTTTGAGTTTCGTAATTGAACCAATTTCAACATTCTAGAGGCAATGGATGGATAAGCCTTCTCTATTTCACACATGGTTATTATTGTAGATAACAATTGATGGTTTAAAAAAACTAGGTTGATAAAGCCAAGCACCTTTCTATTAAATCTTATACTAAAGTTTTGCCTTCCTAGCATATATTCTATAATTTTGCCTGCTAGCTTTGATTCGATTCAAACAAGTCCTCTTCATTTTCCCTTCAAACAAGTCCCCTTTGTTATCATGGGGTTGAATCAAAGTGAATGTAAGGGTTTAATGCAAGTGACTGCACATATTTCATAATTCACCCCTGGATTACACCATTGTTCACTGTTACCCCATGTTTTCACCTGTAATTTATGATCATTTTTATGAAAGGGCCCTTTTCTAATTTATTGAGCGCATCAAAATGACTGCAGGTATTTTATGCCTTGAATGACAAGATAAATACCCTTTGAATGCCATCAATGTGTGAGCCGATTATATTTATGAGACACCGAAATGCAGCAGTTTTACCCCTTACTGTGATAGCTTTGCCAGAAACAAGACTGCGGCATGGGATGATTTGCTTATTTATACTTGATATAAGTCATGAGCTGACTTCATCTGAGATTGTATTAGCCTTGATGGTTTAGTTAAGCCGTCTGCTTCAGTCTGTGTACAATTCCTACTGGCTGCTTCAGTCTGTGTACAATTCCTACTGGTTGCTTCAGTCTGTGTACAATTCCTACTGGCTGCTTCAGTCTGTGTACAATTCCTACTGGCTGCTTCAGTCTGTGGCTTTTGCTAATTGTCCATTGACATGACACTTCAGAGCCCCAGGGTACCGTTTTACTAAACAACTTACGGAAAACATTTGTGTAAGTCATAACTGATACACATGGATAGCATCTTCAACGAAAGAACAATATTGCAATGTGACACATCATTGGAAGGGTCTTGGAGAGACGATTCCAATGATGTTTTACTTTGCAATATTGCTTCGCCCAATTTTGAATTAAGAGGAATTGTTGTTATAGACTTATGCAAATCTTAAGTGTAAACTGTTTAGTAAAACGGTACCCTTGAGCCTAGTAACATTGAAAATCATAATGGAAGTAAACAACTGTTTAAACAGTGTTAAACCACATTTGGGACGGTGGTGCAGTGGTAGAGCATTGGCCTCTGTTACAGCTGGTTCCAGGTGCCATTCCCATTAGTGGTGTAGTGAAAATGCCTGGACTAGCCCACAACAGGGTATGAGTACTGGTTTAGTATCCAAAAAGCAGTCATCGAGAGTGGATTTAATATGCTTAAAGCTTTTGTTACGATTGCTGTAAAACGCATAAGTTTAAACTAAACCACATGCAGAGAAAAGACAGAACTTACTGTAAGGAAACTTTCTATGAAAGTATAGAAGTTTTAAAGAGAAGAGAGTGTGGTTTGGGATTTTGCTTGACTTTTGATATACAAATGTGGGGTCCTTTCCTCATGAAAGGCTGATGTCTCTGTTATTATCAATTCACTTTTTCAATAGTGCACAGAGGTAATTAAAGATGATGGTAGCTGGGTTTTAATGAAACAATCCTTTTAACTGGGATGGCCCTTTATCCCTTTCCCAAACAATAACTACATTTGACTACTTTTTGCAGACGACTCTGGAAAACATTGTGGGAAAAGGGAAAATTGCTCGTAACGAGCAATTTTTCCTTTTCCCACATGTTTTCTGCCCTATCAGAAGATTATTTTCCGCTATCATCACATTTTGAAATGTCATCTGGAAACTTCATCAATTTGGGACAGTCGAAAATTTGTTGTTTGGGAAAGGGTTATCTAACTCTCATTAATTTCTCTTATTTGATAGTCTTGCACTGAACCTTTGTTAACCCTTATAGTGCTGGAACCTACTTCATGCTTATGCAAACAGGTTATATCCAGGCCAGTCACCTAGTAAACTGGCAGCTGGCCTGTGATCTAACCTGTTTGCTACTCTGAGTATCTTTCCACAACAAAACTAAGCAGAAATTTAAGGTTTTGGAAGCAGACGACACAAAAATCTATTTCCCCCCCCAAAAAAAATAACCAGCATTCTAATGGTTAATACGTTTTGAAAAGAGCAATTTTACAAATTGCTTGGGCTATACTAGTGTTAAGTGCCTTTAGTATCTATTTTCATCTACGTCAGATAACGGAAATTAATGGGTTTGATTCCTCATTTTCCAACAATCTAACTTTTCAGTGGAATATATCTTGACACAATTTCAATTGTTATTTGGAAACACCTTTGATTTGCTAGTTAATATAACATCATTTGTTAAGGAGGTAAATGACTATGTTCCTTATGAAGAGCAGAGAAGTTTTATGCAAAAATAAATAAATTTCAGACTATTCAATATTTGATCATTGTGTATCCTAAATTGTGATTTTTGTGTATTCTAAATTGTGATTCTTGTGTTTCCTAAATTGTGATTCTTATGTGTCCTCAATTGTGATTCTTGTGTATCCTCGATTAAGATACATGCACTTTCAGCTCTTTCCAAGTACCTGGTAATATCCAATCAAATGTTCTTTTGAATAAAGAAAATGCAACCTAAGAAATATTCCATTTTGTCTGCACTAGCTGAAAATCTATAAACTAGTGCTCCATGGTATAATCATATTAAATAAAAGGTAGTTTGGCAGAATCAGACACAGTTTGTCACAGTGTTTCCTACAGCTGCAGGCTTCTGTAATGGCCGAGGATAATTTTGTGTGAGTAAATTTGGTTTCTGGGGTTTTTCAGTTTGATAACATTATAAGAGGCGGTAATTCGTTGGTGTGAATCACCTATTCTAATGTTGTTTTATCTGGGATTGTGATAACATAGCTATCTCCATAATGATAGTTCACTGCAAATCTTTTTTTCATTGATAATGTTTATAAGGAACTATAGTAAAACAACAAACTTTTTCATGCTTACCTTTATAATCTACAAGGTGTTATCTAATATGGGTGACAGTAGTGAAGTCATAGAGCATTGACTTCTACCAAGGGTTGTTGGTATAATACCTGTTAGAATAGAGGTGAAAATGACAGGACTTACCCACAAAATTGATGTTGTTGACGAGAAAACATTAAACATATAATAATTTGGACTATTGGGTGTTTCTTGTTTACTCCTTTGTTGAGTATATAAATGTTCTAATATTTGATTGTAGCATAATGATACACAAGGAGTTAGTTCCTTCTTTGTCATAGTGTTCTACCATTACATCTGCATTTGACAAATTGATCTTGAGAGTAACCTTTAGCATTTTAAATGAAAGTATTGACAGATGTTTCACTTTTAGCAGTCTATTATACTGTACTGTATATGATACTCAGAGATTGGATAGGTTACATGATTTCTAATGGAGCATTACATATAGCCTAGGATACTCAGAGATTGGATAGGTTACATAATTTCTAGGATACTCAGAGATTGGATAGGCTACATGATTTCTAATGGAGCATGTATAGCCTAGGATACTCAGAGATTGGATAGGTTACATGATTTCTAATGGAGCATGTATGGCATAGGATACATAGAGATTGGTTAGGTTACATGATTTCTAATGGAGCATGTGTGGCCTAGGATACTCAGAGATTGGTTAGGTTACATGATTTCTAATGGAGCATGTAAAGCCTGGGATACTCAAAGATTGGATAGGTTACATGATTTCTAATGGAGCATGTATAGCCTAGGATACTCAGAGATTGGATAGGTTACATGATTTCTAAAGGAGCATGTATAGCCTAGGATACTCAGAGATTGGATAGGTTACATGATTTCTAATGGAGCATGTATAGCCTAGGATACTCAGAGATTGGTTAGGTTACATGATTTCTAATGGAGCATGTATAGCCTAGGATACTCAGAGATTAGATAGGTTACATGATTTCTAATGGAGCATGTATAGCCTAGGATACTCAGAGATTGGATAGGTTACATAATTTCTAATGGAGCATGTATAGCCTAGGATACTCAGAGATTGGATAGGTTACATGATTTCTAATGGAGCATGTATAGCCTAGGATACTCAGAGATTGGTTAGGTTACATGATTTCTAATGGAGCATGTATAGCCTAGGATACTCAGAATTTGGATAGGTTACATGATTTCTAAAGGAGCATGTATTTGCTTAGGATACTCAGAGATTGGATAGGTTACATGATTTCTCATGGAGCATGTATGGCATAGGATACATAGAGATTGGTTAGGTTACATGATTTCTAATGGAGCATGTATGGCCTAGGATACTCAGAGATTGGTTAGGTTACATGATTTCTGATGGAGCATGACATCAATCATCATGTATGCCCATAAACTTGAAGTAACAAGATAGAAATATGTCTAACATTCTCTCAAGGGCTTGGAGTCCAAACAGTTAAAATCCCATGGCTACAATTTTGGATTGATGGTCAGGCAATAACAATATGAACTTGGTATCCTTCAAGGTTCTTACACTTTTATACTCAATTTCCAGTAATATATTTGAATGCAACCAGCACCTACAAAAAAGGTTTCACATAAAACAAAGAAAGACAAAGTTAACCAATTGTACATGTACCAATGTTCGCCTCTAGTGTGGTATTGAATCATGAAATTAGTACAAATGCACTTTTTGATTAAGTTATACGATTGGAATTCTATGTTATTTTCAACAATGAAACCATTATATCACAGGATCATTGTACCTATCGATTTCCTCACCACACACATACAGTATTGTACAATATCATTTTGAATTACAGACTACTTTCCCAAAAGCAGTGATGCAGCGTTAATGTGGACAATTTCATCACCATAGAAATTTTTAATTATGTATTTTCTAATATTTTGATGGGAACACTTGAGGACTGAATTTTATTTGTTTTCTGGAAAAGATAAAGAATGATGCTTTAATTGCTTTTTAAAAACAAATTCTTTGTTTTGAAGATTGTTTTCCACCACATCTATTAAGTCTAATCTTGGGAAGCCTTAATTTAAGATATGCATAAAAACTTTTACATGTTTGATATCGCATCAGGGCGGTAAACGGTTTGAAAAGTATGGAATGCA
Source organism: Cerastoderma edule (assembly GCA_947846245.1). Lineage (NCBI taxonomy): Eukaryota > Metazoa > Mollusca > Bivalvia > Cardiida > Cardiidae > Cerastoderma > Cerastoderma edule. The sequence goes on from OX401404.1 coordinate 3,769,804, forward strand.
ACAATGTATTGTATCGTGTCAAGGAGCAATTCTTGGGAAAAACTCTGGAATTGGCTCTCTCAACAGTCTTGACAGATCCAGCAAATGTAGCAGTGATAGTAGAAATTAAGATTCCTTTGTTCTGCTTCGCTTCTCTGATAGTTGGGACGCACCATCAATAAAGGCTTACAGTTTACCATCAGCCGTTACAGACAATGAACTGACTTGGTGCTATTCATTTAATACTATACCAAACGTCAAATTTTCATCTGTCCCAAATTAAAAGAAATGGCAGACGGCATTTCAAAATGTGATGAAATTGAAAAATAATCTTCTGATAGGGCAGAAAACATAGTGGGAAAAAAAGGAATTGCTCGTATTTCCCACAATGCTTTCCAGAGTTGCCAGCAACAAAGTGGTTAAAAGTCGTTATTGTTTGGTAATGGGTTAATACTTTGATGGTTCAGTGAAAGACTTTAGTTAGGGCTTCATATGTAAGAAGGGCTTTCTTAAAGTATTGCATTAAACCTTTGATATACATGTTTTTCCTTGTGTGTGTCATGCTAATTACGAAGTACCTGAACTTTGTTTCTATTGCGATATAGTCAGTATCTCAATCCAATGCATTATGTGCTGCTGTATTTAGGTTTTATGGTTCGAAGCTATGTTAAATCCATTCCCCTTCTGCATGTTCTTTAATCCATTCTCCTCTTCTCAGATACAAGTTGCAGATAAAATTTGCTGTTAATGCAACAGAAAAATTGAAGAAACACCAATGTAATAGTGTGAAACTAATGTTAACCCTTATGGCGCTAGAACCAGCTTCATGGTAGATTGGCCTGTAATCTTACCTGTTTCCTACTCTTGAGTATCATTTCTCACCAAAATTAAGCATATATCGAAGGTTTTGGAAAGCAGATGACACAAAAATCTATTTTTAGAAAATTAACCAGCATTCTAAGGGTTAATTACAAAACCTCGTGAGGGACTTAAGGAGACTTTGCATGTAATAAGCAAACCGTCTTATCGAATGATATTTCAAGATTATGTTCATGCAGCAAACATGGTGAAAATCGTCTGTTTTACTACATAGAATACCAATGTTGCCAACCTGTGAGTGCACCCTTTCTGAATGGACTGGTTTGGGTGGTTTTTTATCAACATCCTGCATTCTTGTGTGCTGATAAAAAATGGAAGTAATTACACAATTACAATTGTGAATGAAAGGTACATTAGCTCCTTTCTTCATTACTAGGTTTATGGATTACTTCCCGCAGCTCTCTGTCTCTTACATTATTCAACCTGCTTGTTGTTATTATGTAAGGTTATAGAAAAAAAATGAGGGATTCAGAGATATTTTATCTGGTGTTGCATGGGTTCAAAGGTATTTCCATTGCAAAAATGAAAAGAATAAAAAGTGTTAACAGATAAAGTGTAAAAGAAAAGAAAAAGTTGGTTTGTGTCTTTTTGCCTAGCTCGATCAACAGTTTGTCTTAAATCATTTGCTGATTAGTTTTCCTCCCACTCATTTCACTCTTATAGGAATGATGAATAAACTAGCATCAAGACTCTCTGTGAACTGCTACCTTAATTCATACACCTTTTAACCTTTTCCCAAACAATAAAGATATTTGACCACCTTGTTGCAGACGAATTTAGAAAACATTGTGGGAAAAGGTGAAATTACGAGCAATTTTTCCTTTTCCCACAATGTTTTCTGCCCTATCAGAAGATTATTCTCCAATTTTATCACATTTTGAAATGTCGTCTGCAAACTATTATATTTTTGGACAGTCGAAAATTTGTTGTTTGGGAAAGGGTTAAGTTGTCGGTTGATATGCAGCATAGAGTGTAAATTTTCTTTTATTTCATTTTTTCTTATGTAAAATTTAGAATTTGAAATAGTTGTTTCATGATTTTCTTTGATGTTGGTTTGTGCCTAAGGTAATGACCAGACAGGGACAGAATTCAGGATGTTTGCTTATAAATCAGGTCTTTTCAAATAAATAATCTGTAATTTATATTCAAATCCTAAGTTGTTGGTTAATCCTAGAAACGTTTTAGCAAAACATCTCTGATGAGTATGAGCAATATAGGGTTATAGTTGTCAGCAACAGGATAGCTTGTGAAATTAATCCCTGTTATTCGAAGCTCTGGAAACATGGCGGTCTTTGGCGCCTGTAATTTTTCACGTTTGAAGCGCCTTTATAGTGGTTAACCCTTTCCTAAACAAGAAATTTCGACTGTTCCAAATTGAAAGAGTTTGCAGACGACATTTCAAAATGTGATGAAATTGAAAAATAATCTTCTGATAGGGCAGAAAACAATGTGGGAAAGGAGAAATTGCTCGTTACGGGCAATTTCTCCTTGTCCCGTAATGTTTTCTAAAGTCGTCTGCAACAAAGTGGTCAAATGTCGTTATTGTTTAGGAAAGGGTTAAATAACCCAGGCTTTAGATTGATTATGGCAACTTTGGTCATTATATAGACGTTTCAGTGCAATACTGTAACATGTTCTTTACATATTTGAAGGACTTTCAGCAGTCTTGCTTTGAATCCTTGGTATGAAAGTTTGTTGCTGATACATTAACATACTTTAATTATTGTGCCAGGTCCGATTTGTCGTCAAGGATTGTAGTGAAATGAAGCTAATGACAAGTAATAATTATCTAATAGAGAATAACATTTTCTTTGGGCTATTAGGAAGTGACAAAGAAAAAATCGTCAGTTTTAAGACTCACACACTTTAATCTTTTTGGCAGTTAAAGTTTAACTTTCTGAATCTGAGTTATGGTGGGGGTCAATTTTCTTTTACTTTCAATATTTTCAACTTAATACATTTCTTGTTAATTTCATAGTTGTTGCCTCATGATTCTTTTTATTTTGAAATGAAGTGATTTGACATTGATTCCCAGAATAGTGTTTTAGTGGTCTAGTATATCTGGGGTTAACTAGATAATTCAGTTAAGATGTGGGAAAATATAGCCATTGTGATAAGGGCAGTTAAAAAATGCATGGGAGCATTTAAATGTTGATAAAATTGTGATAATTTGGTAAGCCATTAGTGGTTTATCAGCATGATCTTACATGATTACACCAACTTGTGCCCCAATGAAACCTAATAGCCTTTATAATCTCTCAATATAATGCTGAGCCTAAAAAGCTCTGTTGGTAGCATGTTCAACTTGTAAAAGAATGGTTCTGGGTTTGAGACCCTGCTTTTTCCAACTTGTCAATTCAACATGATTTTTTGGTTGCTTCCAACAAATTAATGACGCTCATGTAAGGGAGTAGTCAGGTATTTGGAATAATATTTCGAAATAGTGATTAGGAAAACCAAGAGCATGGATTGGTGTGCAGACCACTGCTATATAACTGAATTACTGTTGAAAATGGGCTTAAACAGAAGATAAAACAATTTTAGTTTAGATAAATGTGATATTTTGGTATACAATAAAGAAATAACTAAACATGGTTATAACTATTTTACATGGATTTTCTATACCTTCGAAGACAGGATTTCAATATATGATCTTAGTTTTATAATAGTAATATCAATGAAAAATTGTTGATACTACTTTAAACCTCATTATTCGTCAATTGTATTTCCGTGATTATGCATATGCAGTGTTCTCCAAACAATAATGACATTTAACGAGTTTGTTACAGACAACTTTGGAAAACATTGTGGGAAAAGGAGAAATTGCTCTTTACTTGCTCATTTTGAAATGTCTTCTGCAAACTCTTTCAATTTGGGAAAGTCAAAAAATTTGGCATTTGGTATTAAGGGTAAGCAGGCAATTGAATCTTTCTGAAAGGGTACTTGCGATATTAAAAAGTATCATCAAAGGTTCATTAAATATTGTACCTCTTTTTTGCGTTTTCTTTATATATGCATAATCCTATATAAAAATCTAGTAGACTTTGCCATTTAGCTCTTTTCTTTAGGAAATGAACAGAAATTCCTCGTATTCTCTAATGTTTTTATTGAACATTATGTGAACATTTTCTTTAATCGACAAGGATTTGAATGCTATGAATGTGGGAGTTTTCTGACAACAAAGAATCACAACACAAAATGAAAGGTAAACAATACATTTTGCTGTCTGTATAAATGCTATTTTTATGTTAGGAAAAAATATGGTTAAAGTAACAACACCCAAGGGTTCTTAATCAAAGACCTTTTCAAATATTTAGTGAAATATTTAGATTAATATTCCCCCTTATCTGGACAATGGAGTCTTCCGTCTGCTCACTGGTTATAGGTTGAGATGGATTGTTTGAAGTGAATACTTGCCCTTATCAGAAAGAATTTAGGGTGTAGGCTGTATTTGTTATAATATGTATATTTAGAATATCGTAAATCTTTCATGGATTGTGCAACAATGGTATCAATTGAAGCGCAAGTGTTGGGTGGGTGCCCACTTACACCCACCCATTTCTTCATGAGCTATAATCAGACACCTGGGTTTTTGATACTCAACCATCATAATTCCATAACATATTTGAACAGTATCGTCATATTTTGTCTGCTATAATTGTATCATAAGAAACCTTGGTAGTACACAACCGCCTGCAGTAAACTTTGGAAACAGTTGTGGTAGATAGACAAAAATGCTTGTTAGTGGCAACACATTGTGATGAAAGAAGAAATTGTAAAAGCTATATAAGTTCCTTCAGCAGAGGACTTCAGAAATAACTGAAGAAAATAAATAAAATTGTCAATAATGAGCATTTTCATTTGTTGTTACACTGATTTCTTCCAGTTTCCAGACTTTACAACTGATACCTAACTAGTGATCCCAGGTTGGTGTTGCATAAAATTCCAAAGTTAGGGAAGGGGTTAATAAGCAAGCAAATTGGTTGGATATTCATTTTGATAGATGAGAGAGGCTTATCAGTAATAAGGGTTGATTTAAATTTTCATGAGATGGAGTCTAACCGGCTGTCTTTCAGAATATTTGATTATGTTTGTTCCCAGATTTACTAGCCCTTCTGAACAGTTCACCTTGGTGTCTTCCTTCATCTAAATGCAACATAATTGGAATACTGTTGAAGCAATGTTTAATCCTAACCAACAAACAAATGATGTTATTGGCAATGTCACTATTTCCCAAATTCCGGGAGAGTATGTGGTAAGGATCAGACAGATCTCCATGTCCTGAGAAACCCAATGAGTTCAGATCGGTCAGCCCTGCTGTCCTATGGTCTGTTCTCAGATAAGACACCTGTTAGGAATTTTCTTCATACCTAGGATTGATTCATCATCAAGAAAGAAAGAAATTGTGAAATGTCAGTGTAATGCTGATGCAATACTCTGATAGATATGTATACCATTGATCTCTAGATAGATATGTATACCATTGATCTCTAGATAGATATGTATACCATTGATCTCTAGATAGATATGTATACCATTGATCTATAGATAGATATGTATACCATTGATCTATAGATAGATATGTATACCATTGATCTCTAGATAGATATGTATACCATTGATCTCTAGATAGATATGAATACCATCGATCTCTAGATAGATATGACGTGCGACGTGAGAAAACCCACCTTATGGTTTAACGCTCAATAATCGATAAATCGCTGTCAAAGTGACGTCATTTATTACGGCGTTGTTTAAGTTTCCCACGCTGTTTTCAAACGCGATCTATTTATTGAACATTCAATCTTTAAACTTTCGGTAAAATGTTCCAGTCTAAAAAGGAACTGCAGTTGCGAGTTAAAAATAATTCTTTATTCATTTACTTTATACAACATTTATTATGATACTCATTTTCCTTAAAATCTAAGCCGCGATAAGGAAAGTAAACATATCAATAATATTACCGACAAACCTTTCTCATTCTTATATTCTCAGTTGAATCAAGTTTATTAAAACTCATTTTCTATTGATTGCGTGACTACATGTAAAGTATGACAAATTACCTGCAGAGATCCGTCAATTCTTCAAGGATTCAATTTTACAAACCGTGATTGTAGCAAAGCTGACTACCGTGTCGTTATGCCTAACAATTAGGTTTATATACAACTGTTGTTGAATTTCTTAATTCACTGTCCCTTTAAACAATTATCATATGATTGAATTGTATAAATTTTCTATATATATATATATATATAGCTGTTTTAAGATTAAAGTTACCCCTAGGTTTAACAGTTATGTCCTTGGATTTTTGGAATTAGAATCATTCTTATCAAACCACTTTGAAAGGACACCAACGATACGTCAGAACTTGTTGGAGGATGTTTTCAAGGAAAACGACAGCGGACACCCAGTAGTTGATAACTGTAGTGAATTTAGAGCATCGGTGATCGGGCAAGGTCATATATTGCGGCCACCAGTAAGGATGGATCATTTACTCATTACTCTTACAGACCAGGACCCCCTATTCTGGGGATGTTTGCATCCAATAGTGTGGTCAAGGATGTTAACTAAGTGCCAAACAAATAATAATTTCTGTCGCTCATCCTCTAGCCTTTTTAATTTCATGAAAAAGAGCTGACACTCTTACAGATCCCGGTCATGGAGCTTAACAAAAGCGGGACAAAAAGGCAGAAAGATAGATCAACTTTCCATGTAAATGGAGTTAGTTGTTTGTGGTGAAACAAACATCACAAAGATTCGAGCACTTCACCTTTGACTTGAATCAAAACGTGAGCCTTCCATAATATGTCCGACCAACGGGATCACTCTATCTTTTTTCGTTATAAAGATCTTACTGTTGGAGTCCGCATAGTTCCCTGATAGGTGAGGGTCAGACCGTCGGGAAAGATGGCAACAATACAAACGGAATGAATGAGATCACGGTGTATGCCTAATGCATGCAGATAACTGTCGTGGTACTTCACATATCTAAGTACAGACAAAGTGTGTTCCATTTTTTATGTAGATCTTCCTATTTTGACTCACACTATTTTTATAAATCATTTCGCCATTCTTTATTAGTCTGTCACATCTAAACAGTTGCATGTTGCCTTGGATAAATATTGTCCTCCACTGGTTATGCCATACAAGAAACATGGCTAGTTTTACTGAATACGGTGACATGACTGAACTACTATATCAAAGTGATTTATAGACACTAGATGGTTTGTCCCGTGAATCGGAAATATTTCGGTCAAGGCGTATGAATACTATCCGGTGAGCCGAAGGCTATCCCGATAACCATTCTCATACAAAGACACAAATCATCTATTCTGTTTAGCCTGTTAGTGATATGGAATCAAATCAAAAGTCAAAAAATGAAAATAAAACGCGAAAGAAAGGAAACAAAGCGGAAAATCACTATAAAGCACCAGGTAACATGTAGAGAATGGCCTCAAATATCATAACGTATCTATGACCTCAAGATTCGTTACGCGACTGCATGTTATATGGTTAGTGCCCAACATCACACTGTTATATGGCATCCGGTTATCGGTCTGTGATTCGCATTGCTGACCTGATAAAATTGATTCGTGAACAAACACAAACTCCATCACTATTGACATCTTTATCAATTCGATTAGGCATTTCAAGTTGTGTAATATATGCTATTTTTTTTAGTTCAGAAAGATACTATACCACATGCAAGTTTCATGTAGGTCTCGGATTCACAACTAGTTTTGACTGAAAACATATATTTTTTTCCAATATGGAAAAACTGTCTTTAATTATTATCTGTAGGGCAAATTACCGCAATATAACACATGTATACTCTGCAATGAAACAAATATTCACGCACATCAAATATTAATTAAAATGATCGGCACATGTAGCTCTGTGTTTTTAGCGTATACCAATGAAAGAAATTGTCTTCAACAGTACTGGTCATACTAGGTGTTTAGTTGACTTTGTGTTAGCTCACATAACGGTAAGGTGTCGCCACAACGACTCCGAAACTAGAGCTCAGCTGGCATATGTAACATACAGATTGTTGGCACATTTATCTTTACATGTTTTCAACGGTGTACTTCGAAAACACTCATCGGCCATAAGCAGGGATCAGGAAATCTCCAAATCTTAATCCATCCATGATACGGCATTCCCTCCGATACTTCTTCGCTCCCCGCGGTAAAGACATATTCCATATGCCCTTCCTACTCTAAACCATTCAAATGAACATTAACTTTGACATCACATGAAATACATTTTAAATATATTTTATTTTATTTCTTAAGTGTTAACTTTCAAGAACTAATGTTGAAAAAGCCGATCAATTTCAAACATAAACAGGATGATCTGTTCGTTGTTTACCATCTTCAAAAAACGACCTGAATGTTCAAGCCTCATATTTATGATGAAAATTGTTTAATACTAATAGAACGCGTTTCAATCGGCGAGGGAAGCAAACTTTTCATTGAACGGAACACCATGCTTTACAAATAAATATTCCTTGATGTCTTGCATCTTCATCTACCAAGTGCCATTAAAAATGAACCAAATGTTGTTAAAATAATCGGTTCTCGTGAAACAAACATATAATTTGTACTTTCCAATCAAGCGTGCCGATTATTTTCCATAATCGAACACCTAAACACACGCTTAAGACATTGTTTTACATGGAAATTACAATTCACGGTTTAATTTTTGGATAACAGAGAAACATGTACTGTTAAGTGTGTAGAATTTTATATCTCTCTGTGATATCAGGACCGATTTTTTCATAAAATCGCCAGTTGCAATCAGTCCGACACAACCGAAATCCGTCCAAAACTGACACTTTCCTGACCCCTGGCCATTAGTGAAAAAGAAAACAAGGCTACCTTTTTCAAGTAGACCTGTGTATTTCGATGGTTCGACGCAATGTTACTGTAAGTCCAGGTCAGAAGTGAATATAGTCTATTTGTTGACCGCTAGATCTGTAGTGTTAAATTTCCTTTGATGTAAATGTCAACCAATTGAATTGGATCTTTTATTAGTTCATATCAAATCTAAACATGACAGTTTTGTTTCCTAAGCTTTGGCTCCAGGAGGAAGTAGAAAGGTGTTTTATATAATGAAGAGCTCAGATATGGTAACTCAAAAGTCCAAACGTCGATTTAGATTACGCCGTTCGCCAAAACGCTGACGTCGCGTCACTCGAGTTATATTTCTCTACCTACCTGACGTCTTTGAACGCTTTTAGGAACCGCATTTTTTGACGCATTTACATGAGACTTATATCATTTTAACAAACGAAAATCGAACTAAAATAATCGCTGAAAAAATGAAAATCGAAAATTTTGACCATAAGGTGGGTTTTCTCACGTCGCTCCCCATATGTATACCATTGATCTCTAGATAGATATGTATACCATTGATCTCTAGATAGATATGTATACCATTGATCTCTAGATAGATATGTATACCATTGATCTCTAGATAGATATGAATACCATTGATCTCTAGATAGATATGTATACCATTGATCTCTAGATAGATATGAATACCATTGATCTCTAGATAGATATGTATACCATTGATCTCTAGATACCATTGATATAAATACCATTGATCTCTAGATATATATGAATACCATTGATCTCTAGATATATATGTATACCATTGATCTCTAGATAGATATGTATACCATTGATCTCTAGATAGATATGTATACCATTGATCTCTAGATAGATATGTATACCATTGATCTCTAGATAGATATGTATACCATTGATCTCTTGATAGATACGTATACCATTGATCTCTAGATAGATATGTATACCATTGATCTCTAGATAGATATGTATACCATTGATCTCTAGATAGATATGTATACCATTGAGCTCTAGATAGATATGAATACCATTGATCTCTAGATAGATATGTATACCATTGATCTCTAGATAGATATGAATACCATTGATCTCTAGATAGATACGTATACCATTGATCTCTAGATATATATGTATACCATTGATCTCTAGATAGATATGTATACCATTGATCTCTTGATAGATACGTATACCATTGATCTCTAGATAGATATGTATACCATTGATCTCTAGATAGATATGTATACCATTGATCTCTAGATAGATATGAATACCATTGATCTCTAGATAGATATGTATACCATTGATCTCTAGATAGATATGAATACCATTGATCTCTAGATAGATATGTATACCATTGATCTCTAGATATATATAAATACCATTGATCTCTAGATAGATATGTATACCATTGATCTCTAGATATATATGAATACCATTGATCTCTAGATAGATATGTATACCATTGATCTCTAGATAGATATGTATACCATTGATCTCTAGATAGATATGTATATCATTGATCTCTAGATAGATATGTATACCATTGATCTCTAGATAGATATGTATACCATTGATCTCTTGATAGATACGTATACCATTGATCTCTAGATAGATATGTATACCATTGATCTCTAGATAGATATGTATACCATTGATCTCTAGATAGATATGAATACCATTGATCTCTAGATAGATATGTATACCATTGATCTCTAGATAGATATGAATACCATTGATCTCTAGATAGATATGTATACCATTGATCTCTAGATATATATAAATACCATTGATCTCTAGATAGATATGTATACCATTGATCTCTAGATATATATGTTTACCATTGATCTCTAGATAGATATGTATACCATTGATCTCTAGATAGATATGTATACCATTGATCTCTAGATAGATATGAATACCATTGAACTGACTAATCTGATTTATGAAACTCTAAATATTTCAAGATTATACCGTTAAAACACACCTGCAACAGACAGCATGAGAAACTACTGCAATTCAACATATTGTTGCAACGGTTTCTTTTTGATGACCTTATAATGTAATAATTTGTCATTTATATCAGGACTCCATAGTGTAGAGGATAACACTGCCCTTCCATGATGCTAGCTTCCCAAGTTCGAATCCCGTCACTGCTAAACCTATATCAAATCCAGTTACTCTAATGGGACTTGTAAGTGCTCATATACAAAAGCAGCTGCAGCAGCAGACGACTATTATTTTGTTAAAATCCCAACATATTCATTGTTTCTTGTGGTAGAATGCAGCATGACAAATGGAGGAGTTGATTGTTAAATGTGATTTACCTTATTATCACAATTGATTCTTAAGTTGTTTGCTGCAGGTGCTTTACAGCAGGTAAATATGAAAGCGGCACAGACTGATGAACATATCTTGCTGATGCTCTGAATATGGACATAACTTTGATTCAAGTAACGGGTAATTTGTTACAGTTAAGCTATATTGAACATTCATTACTTTCTTTATTTAACCCTTTACCAAACGCTAAATTTTCGACTGTCTCAAATTGAAGGAATTTGCAGACGACTTTTCAAAATTTGATGAAAGTTGAAAAAAGTATTCTGATAGTGTAGAAAAGAATTTGGGAAAAGGAGAAATTGCTTGTGACTGCTCATCACAAGCAATTTCTTCTGTTCCCACAATGTTTTCCAGAGTCGTTTGCAACAAAGTGGTTAATTAAATGTCGTTATTATTTGGTAATGGGTTAAAGTGAAGTTGAAGGTAAATATTTGTCCATTGCTGCATCAGCTCATTTTTAATGGCTAAAAGATACCCATTTGACAAAGCATTCTATTGTTTTATTTTGAAATTTTTCTCCATTTGTGAACAATGATTTCTACTCATTTCTTGCACTGGAAAAAGATATCAAATTCTTCAACAAATGGCACCTGCTAAATCTTAGATACTTTAGATTCATCACAGAATATGTAAGGAATTATGGGTAAATTTCATAACAGACAGAAGTAAATCAAAGAAATCATGATAACGCTCTGTTAAAAATACCAGGTACGAAAACATAAATCACTGGCAGAACAAGAGCATGTCCACCCACTTGTGTGTTGTTTTTGGTTTATTTCATTTCCAAAACTCGTATATCAGTATTAAAGTAATCAATCATCTAAATTGTGATAAAAAGTTCTTTCCTTTATACATTCATCATACCAGAAATTCTGACCCAGTCCCTCTTATGAGATTCTGTTACTTGTCCAAATGAAATGTAAAAGTAAATGACTTGAATGAATTCCACCTATGTAAAATAGGGAGGAACCATTTGGGCGAAGGAAATTTACCTTTAAAATCTCATTGCTTTTAATGGATACTACAGTCTTCTGCTGAATCTGCCTGTATTGGTATAGTGAGCCGGTAGTCAAAATAATGTGATGTGCAGATTGCTTTTTATTTTCTGATGAGGCAATCTAATGATATTGCCCGTTACAAAAGATTCTCAATATTTTACGATCGCATCAAACTGGTTTGACTAAGTGAGCCGGGAGAATGAGTTTTAAAAATGAAATATCAGGACAAAAGGATGTACATGTAATTCTACTTTAATTAAATTTTGGGAAGGTTCACATTCTTTAAGGCTTATCTTTACATGATGAAGGACATAAAATCAATTTGCTATATAAATGCCACCATTGTCTACTTTGATGCAATTGGCTGATGATATATTATATGGTATGTTTTCCTGTAATATACAATTTGCATGGACTGTTGATCATTTCCCTGTTCTGAATAGTCTAGAAAGTGAGTTTAACCCTTTGCCAAACAATAATGACATTTGAACACTTTGTTGCAGACAATGCTGGAAATCATTGTGGAAAAAAGTGAAATTGCTCATAAAGAGCAATTTCTTCTTTTCCCACTATATTTTCTGCCCTATCAGAAGATTGTTTTTCAATTTCATCACATTTTCAAATGTTGTCTGCAAACTCTTTCAATTTGGGACACTCGAAAGTTTGGTGTTTGGTAAAGGGTTGAGATGATTTGTACCTGATCCAAATTGAGAGCAAGTAGGCAGACGACAAATTGCTCGTTAATGTTTTCTGCCCTATCAGAAGATTATTTTCCAATTTCATCACATTTTGAAAAGTGGTCTGCAAACTCTTTCAATTTGGGACAGTCGAAAGTTTGGCATTTGGTAGAGTTAAACATTGTGCGTAAAAGACCTTATGGAGACGACTGCTGTGGGGGAATGAGTTTCGAGACAACTGTATCAGATAAGGTGCATTAGTAGCATGTGTGGGTAGATAATCATCACAGTTGCTGTTGTTAATGGATGTTTTGTAACACTTTAAAATATGCACAGGTGAATCCTTTGATCTCTAATTAGGTAATTAGGAACCATATTAGAACTATTTATGTACGCAATACAACATAAAACTTATTGATGCCCACATTTAATCTGGCACAGATATCTATATGACATTTATAAGGATATACAATGGTACTGATAAATACAATATAGAAATAGAAAAAGCAAAGGTTACTTCAAAATGAACAAACCTGTACTGGATGTTAAAATTCAGTCTCGACCACTAGCAGTTAATCTAAAGAATCTTGAAGACAATTTTGCAAAAAGTTAAGATACACTGTTAAGAATATCATCTGTAAACATTATCGTCTTTGATCATTCTTTATGAGTATTTATCTATTCAAATGAGAAATAATGATTTAACAGTATTTAAAAGTTATCTAATTAAGATTTGTTTGCATTGATAAGGAAATGCATTTGAATTCTTAGATCAAAGATGAGGAAGTCAGCATCTTATAGGTATCAGATCAGTTATCATTTTAAATAATTGTATGAAGGAAGATAAAATAAGACACATGGTTGTATTTCTAGTTGGAAGGTTAATTGTGTTTTACATCAATTGCAGTAGCGGCTAGCCAGTGGTTCTATCCACTAATCATTGAGCTATGAATGGTTATTTTAAACCCTTGGTTTGATTTCCATTATAAACAATCTAAAACAGTGGTGTGAGGCAAAAGAATCATACTAAATTTACTTCATAAGGCGTTGAACACAAAAATTCAACAAGCCAGCTAACTTTAGATTTTAGATTTTTTGGACAACTGCTTTATTTGTGATGATTTATTTCTGAATTCTGGTGGAAGTTTTGAAATTTTAGCCAGCTTTTAGACAAAACATGTTGTGACAGTAAATGGAGGAGTGAAAACTGTAAATACAAGAAAACCTGTAGATATATATCTAATTGTGCTTATGATTTGTGTTGTGAATGCATAAATCATTCTACAGCTATCATCCTAAAGTACATGCCCTTAAAGATAGAACGATAACCATCGAGGTTGTTGCATCAGCAGACAACTAGTGTGTTTTATGTAAAGTAACATTTTCTCTCTGAAATTAACCCATTACAAAAAATAACGATATTTGACCACTTAGTTACAGACGACTGTAGAAAACATTGTGGGAAAAGGAGAAATTGCTCTAAACGAGCAATTTCTCATTTTCCCACAATGTTTTCTGCCTTATCGGAGGATTGTTTTCCAATTTCATCACATTTTGAAATGTCGTCTGCAAACTCTTTCAATTTGGGACAGTTTGAAATTCGGCATTTGGGAAAGGGTTAAGAAGGAAAGGAAGGGACAGGATACTGAAGGAAAGGAAGGGACAGGATACTGAAGGAAAGGAAGGGACAGGATACTTATCTAGAAGGAAAGGAAGGGACAGGATACTTATCTAGAAGGAAAGGAAGGGACAGGATACTGAAGGAAAGGAAGGGACAGGATACTGAAGGAAAGGAAGGGACAGGATACTTATCTTTTTATGTTTGATAGCATTATTGGTATTGCTATAAATTTTGACAAAATATTTTTTTTTTAAAAAGAGTGGAGTCATTGCTACATATAAAGACCAATTTCTGTTTTGTGACAACAGTTTTAGAGGTTTTCTTCTGCGGGCGAGTAAGCTGTGTGTTGAGGAGATAATGGGTTAGTTATGTTACCCAGCCTTTTGTAAGAGGTGATTAGCCATATTATGATGTATGTCTGCAGCAGAAACACATAATCAATTAAAGGTGCATTCCTTCCTGGCACCTTTAAATGCATCTGTTCCATCAGAACAGGCTTAACAGTGTAACAGTTACACATTCTTCTTTATATGATGCATTTTCTCAAAAGATACCTCAAAGAAGCTAAAATTCTGTTTTTAATATTTCAAACTGAACATTTTTGATTAGATTACTTATTACTCTATAGTCTGCACTTCTCCACTTTGTTGTTTTATAAGATATTAAACAACAAATTTGGTATACTAAAGTGTAAACCGGAAAAGTATTATTCTGTAGCCTAGTTATGTTTTGTCAGACTGATAATGTGTAACATTGTCTGCTTGATATGTTTATTTGTGGAGGGAATAAGCTTCATTTGTATGCAATGTGCAAGATAAATAGCTTGAAAAGTCCAAAAATTCTTTGCATCTGTTAAATATGAATGTCTTATTAAGGCAAAGTGTGAAATTCACAACAAATTTTTGTCTGTCTGATCCCTTGCATAACCAGAGGGACTACTTAAAGATTTGCTAATAAGTCTGATACTTTAACCCTTTACTAGACGTCAATTTTTTTACTGACCCAAATTAAAAGAGTTTGCCGACGACATTTCAAAATGTGATAAAATTGGAAAATAATCTTCTGATAGTGGAGAAAACATTGTGGGAAAAGGAAAAATTGCTAGTGACTTGCTCATCACTGGCAATTTTTCCTTTTCCCTCAATGTTTTCCTGAGTCCTCTGCAACAAAGTGGTTAAATGTCGTTAGTGTTTGGTAATGGGTTAAAGGTATGAGTTTGATGCTTGACACAGTATGCCAGACTGCTCTGCGCCCCATAAAATACAACCTTCATAAGAGTAAAACAGTCCAAAAAATACAGAGACACACCCTCATTAAAAAGCTATTTTTTCATTCTTGTCTGTTGAAGGAAAAGCAAACAACAGCCTGTTGAAGCAATCTTAAATTTGAACACAGTGTTTATATGATTACTCTAAAACACCTCTTTATTGTGGTCGCCAGGGAGCTTTCAGCAATTTTACTCTCATAGACAGGTGGTAATGTTTCTAATTTTTCTGTTTCAAATTGTTTTCTTTGAATGCATTCAACAATTCCCCCAGAGTTTGTTTCCTGATGATAGTGGCTAAGACTGTTACTAAGATCTGCATCTAGCAGGGTTTCAAAGAATCATAAATGAACAATCTGCCACAGGGTTGTGCGTGGTAGTTGACTTGTACCTTTGGGTTTTTAGCTTCGAGTCCCATGTACTCCACTGGTTTAGTGGAAGTGTCCTTTGGCCCAAGCCTAGTACTGGTATATTGTAGAAGGGCTGTTATATTACTGGAAAACTGTTGACATGGCATTAAACCACATACATCAAACAAAATAATTTGCCACTGCTTTGAAACTGACAAATTAACCTTATTTAACCCCTTTTATACTAACAATGACAAATCTGTGTGCAGGAGTCAGGCACAAAAAATGCAGAATAGTCTGTAAGGGGACAAACTCTTTCTGGTAAGTGAAATCAGCAACATGCTCCAATGACATAAAACACCATACTTAAATATTTGTACAATTTGACTCAAAATATTATCTTGTTTTATTGGGAAGTGTTTATCTGTCTTATATCAATTGGCAAAATGATTGGATGGGGTAAGGGGAATGGGGACAACTTATTCCCCCTCCCTCCTGTTCCTACAGGCCTTGGAGGTAAAATTTGTCTTATGCACATTTATTGCTATAGATGAAGCACTTGGTTAAAGTGAAGAAAAAAGGAAGACAGAAATACATGCCAAATCAACAAGAAACAAGGCAAACTGTTGTTTATGTCACCTGCCATGATAGATACTCATCGGTCTGAGATTTGAACCATTCCATCATACAGAATGCAAGCTCAGTATGAATTGAAAGACGTTACAGTAATTGGCAATTTTAAAGGCAAATTGTATTGTCCTTCTTTAATTGATTAAAGAATAGTGCAGGAAAATATTCTCACCACAAGTGCTAACTGCATTGTTTCAATGGTTTAGTAAGCCTGAGGCTGCAGACGTCTTGAAACAAATATATCCATACATGTACAGTGTATGAGGTATTTAATTATGTTGATCTTGAGTTGGCCTGTCCTTCACAAATCTCTGCTGGTCTATGGGATTTTGTTATTCTAAGAATTTATCCTAGAATCTTCGCTGCATTCTGGAGAACAAAAAACTGATTTAATACCAATGTTGGTTTGACAACAACAAATTAAAGAATAATGTTGTAAATGTCAGTCTAATTTTGGGCCACTTTGTGTCATAGGTTTGTGTTTGGCTCTTGAGCCCTGAGCTGAGGACAAACATTGTTGAAGGCCCTCCTTATAAGTGTGGTGTAATTACACTGGCACTGAACTTGTTCTAAATCAACATAAAAAATGCGCTTGATTGTGATTCATCCGTTCATTCATTTTGACATGTGCAATCCTACTTTTTTTTTTATAAGGTTGTCTTTTCTTGACACCTTTAACCCTTTACTCCATTACACCTATCTCGGATACAGCTTCTGGAGAAGACTTTTCAAAGTTACCAGTGTGTAAAAACGGGTGAATCAGTGACTCTTCATTTTGTCACATGGATTCTTTGCAATTACAAAGATTAAATGTATTTTTTCATGCTTGGTTTTTATTGTGTGAGCTGTTGCTTCCAATTTGGACCTGTCACAAATTCCCCTACAGGAGAATGAATAAAGTCAGTGTTTACGGAGAAATGGCCTATTGGATAAAGATACAGTTGCGGATGTGAATTTTATGAGTGTTTAACCCTTTCCCAAACGCCAAATTTTCAACTTTCCTAAACTGAAAGAGTTTGCAGACAACATTTCAAAATGTGATCAAATTGGAAAATAATCTTCTGATAGGGCAGAAAACATTGTGGGAAAAGGAGAAATTGCTCATTACGAGCAATTTCTCCTTTTCCCAGAATGTTTTCTGAGCCGTCTGGAACATAATGGCTAAATGTTGTTCTTGTTTGATAATCGGTTAACAGTATATTTTCATCAATACCAGGCATTTCCACATCCTCGCTTTACCTTCCACCTTCACAATATATCCCTTACCAAAATATAATTAGGATGTCACTTGCAAAACAGTTTTGAAATAATTCTATGGAAAAGGTAGCAATATCTCTTTGTATTCCAGCAACATTTCAGGATTTCATTTAAAAAATCTTCAGTTCTACCTACCAGTTCAATTGCTTCATGCCAACGATTTCAATTCAAGACAACCAGAAATGTACTTCGTTCACATTGAATTGCATAAAATATGAATAACAAATTTCTGACACCCACAGAACATTCCAGATCACCCAAGGGAATCGTTCCGCAGCCTAAAATAGATCTGCCATGGGATAATAATAATTAACCTTGAACCTGCTTCCTCATTATTTCCCGGATACAGATGATGATTTGTCTTACCTTGATGCAAAAGTGAATTGCGCCGTTTAGAAATCTTTTTTTTCAAACCCGTTAACTTTGTTGTTAGTGGTATCTGATTCTCCAAAATACCTTTACCAAACGTCAAATTTTTCACTGTTCCAAATTTAAAGACTTTGCAGACGCCATTTTAAGATGTGATGAAATATGAAAATAATCTTCTGATATGACAGGAAAATTTGTGGGAAAAGGAAAAATTGCTCGTCACGAGCAATTTCTTCTTTTCCAACAATGTTTTTCAGAGTCGTCTACAACAAAGTGGTTAAATGTCATTATTGTTTGGGAATTGGATATGGGAATTTTTGACTGGTCCAATTAGAAAGAAACAGCAGACCGCAAATCGTTAGATGAAAGAAATACTTGTTATTCATAAGATTGGTTTTAAACCAGTGTGACTATAGGATAGAATGCTCTTTAGCAAGTAATTCTTATGTTTTAATAGTTTGGTGATAAGTAATTTATCCTTTTCTTCACAGAGGTTTTCAAGTTTGCTAACAGCAAATATGTCAAAGTCAAGTCTATGGAGTAAGAGATAATACATTTCCTCCTTTTAGAATGAATTGTTCCAATTTGAAATTTGCATCAGAAGAGACAAAACTGAAGTGTTAGCAATGATACTATTCATGATGTAAGTAGAAACTATTGTTAAAAGGATGAAATTGTTTATCAATGCACTATTGCAGCACAACCATAACCAATAGCAGACATCTTTTTAAATCTTTTTAATATGAAATAACAATGTAGATTAATATAGTTACATAAAACTATGTAATTGATGTGCTTTTCCACCCTGTTCATTACTGCTTGTTCAGGATAAAGCACATTTCTCCTGCAGAAATATTAAATCGTCATGACTGCATGTTTACATTTCCAATAGGCAGGTGGCTTTATTTTCGATGCCATCATCTCTTGGGTGCTGCAAACGTTTGACTATGCATGTGCATACCTTAAAAAATTATTTCAGAAAGCAATCCCTTGACTGTATATAAACAGTTTTTCATAAAAGCACTGGAGGAGAAAAAGCATATTTTACTTTTTTTTCCTAATGAAATCACAGGTTTTAAGCAACTTTGAAGTGAAAGAACTGAAAATGATCAATTCTTCAGTGATGAGGATTGGGAAGCTTGTGAAGATAGAAATTAGTCACTATCTGACTTCAAAAAGTTTTGGGAAACTTGTTTACTTTGAAAAGGCTTTTCTAATTGGCAATTAACAACATCCTAAAGAATTTGTATCAAAATGCCATTAAGACCATTGCCTAGAAATGTGATTGAGTGCTGATCATTGAACCACTAAAGGGGACTACAGACAGAGATGGTTAATGACACTTGAATTTCTCGTTTGATTCTTTGTTGTTGGTATTAAGGAAAATCACTTTTTTCAGATGGTTCAAATGAGTAGCATATGTTAAGTTCTTTGATCAAAACTAAGAAAGTATGCAGTATGAATATTACCCATAACAGGAATGTTGCACAAATCATGTTACTATTATAATCAGATGTACCCAGAAGTACCAATGTTGCACCAAGAGATGTTCACAAATAATGAAATCACGAACATCGTGTGATGGTGAAGTCATTAACTTCTGATCACTTTAAATGCTTTAATGAGGCAGTAAGTGAAGAGATAGATATAGACTTGCTCATTAGCAATTAATTATAATCACACTCACTGACAGACACTGGCAGAAAAATTCAATAATTATTGCTGCACTGAAACATTCTAAGGCCGACAGCTTTTACATCATTAGTTTCTTGGTAATTGGTCTGATGATTAATATAGGCCATTTTCTTGGTCAGACAAGACATTTAAGTTTTACGAGTTTTATACCTTCTTTTGACAAATTGAAACTATTTGTAATGATCCTGTCGCTGCTGTAAGCAGTTTCTCCTTTAGTCTTACCGTTTCTGTCATGCTCAAGGACCTCAGACATTGACTTGATATGATTATGCTTGAACTATCAAAATCAAGTGAATTTTATGAAATACTTGACCAACATGAATTATCCTTGCATCACAGGTTGATTGCAAGACTATAAGTTAGTCCTTCCTGATAGTATAGTACTTATAGTCCTGTCACACCTTTAGAACTCCTTGTCGTCATAAGCTATTCTACATTAGCACTATGGATATAAGGCAAATAAAGTTTTTACGACACATGACATATCTCACATCAATCTACTGAGTTGCTGATTGAATACTCCCACTCTGTCACAATACTTTTACAAAGAGTGTAGGAGCCAAAGTATTTGATGCTTTCTGCATTGAGAAAGGGTAAGAACACCTGTGTTTTAATCAGTAAGGTTGTTTAACAGTTGAAAAAATCCTGCAGGTGCCAATAAATTTAACTGATTTCAAAGCTGGTAATTACCAATATCCATCATTATATGTCAATAAATATTTCATTGTCTTTATTGTTCTTTATGAGAATAAGACTCTGATTGAGAATATTAAGGTTAAGAGGTTAAATATGTATCTTTAACTCAATGCTCAACCATCTTGGTCTCTGTTTATAAACCTTTTACTGACTGTGCGCAACTCAAAGTTATATACTTAGTAATCTTGGCTCCTAATTAGATAATCTGAATCAATCAAATTTACACTCTTAATCCAGTTGAATTTCAATCGTCCTTTGACGCATTGGTTAGCTTACTGAACAGAACAGAACAATCCTTTATTTTGACCCAAGTACAAAACATACAATAAGGGTTATAATTTACTTTAATGCTTCTCCACTGAATCTATTGAAAGAGTTTGCAGACGACATTTCAAAATGTGATGAAATTGAACAATATTCTTCAGAAAGAGCAGAAACCTTGTGGGAAAAGGAAAAATTGCTCTTCACAAGCAATTTCTCATTTTCCCACAATGTTTTCTAAAGTCTTCTGCAACAAAGTGGTCAAATGTCGTCATTGTTTGGGAAAGGGTTAAGGGTCTTTCTCCATCCGAATATTCGAATATTCGAATAGCGGGTCGAATATTCGAATAGCAAAATAGTATTCGAATATTCGATTTTAATGAACCCATATTACTGTATGTTTACCATAAATTTTATTGAAAAATAATGTTGTTTTATTTTCATTTTCTTCCTCTAAACCGATCCCAAATATCGAAGAACCTGCCTAGCTCCCAGGTGCAGTTACGATGTTTTTACAACGTATGTCATACAGTAAAATACCTGTGACAAATTACCACATCTTTTGACAGTTTGCAAAACGATTAATTCCTAAGTGTGAAAATAGTCGATTTTAAGCCGCTAAATCTAACACCTTAATGATCTGCACTTGCTCCTTATTATCCAAAACAAGTCAATCACGCTAATTGACAATTGTCAGTGTCAACCAATCACGTAACTTGTTGTCGTGAAATTAAACAATTACTCTTTCAATAACCAATCGTAATCATGATTGCAAATGCACGAAGACCAATCAAATAATGTGTTAGAATTTTTCACATATGCATGGAACACTTTGAAAACACTTTATGTCCGAGTTGTCCCGCCTTGTTAACCCATACCTGCATTCACGTCAGTCAGAGACATCAACAACTATTTAGGTTTCTGATGGACCAACTCTGTAAGAAACTGGAAAAGTTGTCTGTTGATAAAAAACGAAATAATGGTTATTAATGCTTTGATATTGCATGCACGTACATGTATACAGATATCGGCTATACATAAAAGGTTTGAACAGAGGACTAGTGTACTAGTATTCGGACATTCGGACATCAAAACGAATTCTAAAATCGAATATTCGAATATATTCGAATAGTTCTAGTCGAATATTCAAATAGTGATTTCACTATTCGTTCCCAGCTGATGAGATGTAAAACCCAAATGTTTCCATGTTTCAAGTTTCGTAATTTTTTCAGTTTCTAATCATTTTTTGAGACAAGGAAAGTTTGTTTGCAAGAAGGAATAATCATCTATTATTACAAATATCAAGTTGTCTGTTTGAGAACCATTAAAATGAGTATTAATGAAGTAATGAGTTGAAGTTACTGCTGTATAAATATTTTCATTAATATACTTGATGAATATCAAAATTCCATTAAACCCTTTTATGAGCTGTAACCAATTATTATTTTATGATGAATGAGCCATATCACTTATTTATTTCACATGAAAGTATTTGCCTTTATGTTATATTTTATTTCTTTTAGAAGATAACCGATTCATGTCATTAATTGAAGTCAATTTTAGTAACTCTTATCAAATATTGCTTTTTATGATACACCCATTTAGAAAAGAGACTAACTTTCCGTTGTAATACAAAAGTGAAAAATGGCCAAACCCCTGCAAAGTGTCATTAGGTCCATTTAGGGGAATTAACGGTGACATTTATTGCAATTGAACACTCTCAAAAACGTCTTATTTACATAAATAAGCTTAAAATAAAATAAAATACCAGGTGAGGCTTTGGGTTTGTGACCTCATTTATATTCACCCGTTACTTCTTTTTAACCTGATACCTCATTATGACCTCCTTGCTTAAAAGAAGATAAAAGAAGGTGCTAGTTTTTATACTTAATGATAGCATAAATCTCTCTAATTTGATTTTTATGCATACAGGACAATAAATCTAATTAATTTGATCTATGGATCTTATTGATTGCTCTAAGACGATGGTTAGTTCAGACAACATAATTAGTATGAAGTATAAGAAGGGACATTTTATCTATAATAGTGTTGAGCAAATACCCAACTGGTTTGTTCAAAAAGGGGATTCAAGTCATCTATTAGGGAAAGGATAACTGTGTTTCACAATGCATCAAAATGATTATGTTCATTTAATGCGCCCCTATAGATAGTTGCTTTGACTTTCTGTTCAAACCCATCAAATGGTTTTAAGTTGAGACCATTTTGGTAAATACATACATGCTATTAACCTTTGCTATTGTCCATCATGATGTTAATTTGTCCTGGTCAATTTGGCTTGACTGGCCGGTGTTCAATGACAAATTCTCCTGTGTGGTATGTTAATTGTTAATTGGATTTGATACATGCCTGGTTATCGTAAATTGTTTGACCGCTAAATTGTTTGAAAATCAGAGACAAACATGGAGAGACGATTTTTGTTGTTAATCAATCTTAGAGTAACACTATCTATTCTTAATTCCAAAAAGAGTATTGGTTCAACATATGAATGTTTATATTGATTTTATTGTCAGCTTTTACTTATATTGATCATCATAATGCATTTTCACCAAGCATAATTTGTTGGTGAATCATTTATCCAAAGCAACACTTAAGCAATTGTTTAAGCCTATTTCCTTATACATGTATTCAGTTATATGGTCAAACTTTCACAAAGGAAAGTCTATTTCTGGCAAACATATTAAGCTTTATCTGGAGGACTGATTCAGGCCTATATTGATGGTTTTATTTAAGACTATAGAAAATAAACATTAACCCTTTCCCAAACGCCAAACTACCAACTCTCCAAAATTGAAAGAAATTGCAGACAACATTTCAAAATGTGATGAAATTGGAAAGTATTCTTCTGATAGGTCAGAAAACATTGTGGGAAAAGGAAAAATTGCTCATAATGAGCAATTTCTCCTTTTCCCTCAATGTTTTCCAGAGTTGTCTGCAACAAACTGGTCAAATGTCGTTATTGTTTGATAAAGGGTTAAGGTCTTACAAGTCATGCATTGAACTTTTAATATGCTGGATATCAAGAAATAACCAGAATACTGCTGATGCTATCTAAAGGAGAGTAATCAATCATCTTCAATTAGAAAGTTTATCATGATGGATAGGTGGGCAAAATTGTCTTAGAGTGCTTAACTAGTTCTTTAATCACAGATACTGCTTGACGTTTTTAATTGGAAGCTGGAGGATAAATTCATCTATTTCTTTGCCATAATTCCTACAAACTAAAGTGAATTCCTGTCTACATATTTTGTTATTAGTCAACAACCCTCTTCTTCAAACGTAACAAATTATGACAACCCTATACCTAATGCCAAATTTTCACCTGTCCCAAATGGAAAGAGTTTGCAGACGACATTTCAAAATGTGATAAAATTGAAAAATAATCTTCTGATAGGGCAGAAAGCATTGTGGGAAAAAGAGAAATTGCTCACAATGTTTTCCAGAGTCGTCTGCAACAATCTGGTTAAATGGGTATTGGTAATGGGATGAATAGAAAAAATAAAAGTTCATAACGGTTTTCCTGCTGTCCTCATAACATTTATTGCTGCTGCTTTTTTGGTTAGTCTAAAATATAGCATTGCAGAGGCTTGAACTCGCATCTTTCCAGACATTAGGCACTAGGCAGACTATAAGAAAAACACATTGACCGTCTGTCTGTTGGAGTGTCAACCTTCATTGTAAATAGAAAAACTGCTCTTGATTTTAAGTTTTACAACAATTGTAATCTTCATTTAAGGAACCAGTTACCTGTCCTAGGTTGCTATGTTAATGGTTCTCTGGTATCTTTTAAATGAAAGATGACTAGATTTTTCTGACATTGTTGCTGAAATATTACTTCTTACCTGACATTCTAAGCATTTAGATAAGTACTTAGATCAATAAGAATTTGATTTTTATGGACATTTATGCTAGTGTAGATTACTGGAAATACATTTTTAGGTTGAAATAGGAATCAGATTAAAAAAAGACTGAGCTTCTTTGGTATGATTCACTGATAAATCTGATGATCATTTACATTTTGCTGCTATTTTAGAATAATATTTTATTGCATTCTGGGTTAGATTTCAAATTTTAAGAGTATATATGAGAAGAGTTGTCATTTTAAGTCATAAACTCATTATAGATACAGACAAATATATCTCCCATAAGCTGGTGGAATCAGTAAGAGGTGTGCTGTTCCTAACGGAAAGAGATTCAGACAAAACTTGAATCTGAAGTAAAGTGTAAAGTTGTTCTGATAGTATCATAAAATTATTGTTTGAGAAAGGACAAATTACTGGCGTGAGCAACTGCTCTTTTAACCCTTTACCAAACACCTAATTTTCGACTGTCCCAAATTGAAAGAGTTTGCAGAGGACATTTTAAATTGTGATGAAATTGGAAAATAATTTTCTGATTGGGCAGAAAACTTTGTGAAAAAAAGGATTGCTCGATACTAGCAATTTCTCCTTTTACCACAATGTTTTCCAGAGTCGTCTGCAATAAGTGGTTAAATGTCGTTATTGTTTGGGAAAGGGTTAAGGACAGTTTTGTTCAGAAACTGGCTTGAGAAATATCCCGATCTTATTTTGTGAAGAGATGAGACTCAAAGAGGGCCTTGTGTATCAATGATAGGCAGTGAAAAGATTATCTGTAGAATGTAGCTATGATATCGGATGTGACAGAGAAGTGATAAAACACTGATATTTTCTCTCCATTTTCTTATCTGCAACCTCATTACATTCAAAGCCTCCAACCACTTAAACTATGATCTCTAATCGTTGAATCTGAAATGTAATACTCTTATAAATCTATGCCGGTGATACTAAAGAAAATGAATGAAAACTTTGTTTTACTATCATAAGCCTGACTGACAACATCTAATGTCTTTACAAAATGAGAATTTTCTTAGATGAAAAGAAATCTTCCACACTCAAATTCTTTATGGGAGGTTAACAGCTTTTTAAGTAATTTTGATAACTTATTTTGATGCTGTTGCTGTGTATTTTTTTAATTATCAATTTTTTTTTTAATTTTAAATGGTTTTATTCCTGCATCTAGCGCCTTAGTGAAAATGCCCTAACAACACTGTGTCACACGGATTGGTTACTCATGAATAGCAGAAAGTACCGACACATTATTTTGTCACCAATGTGGCATGAACTTTCAAAAGAGATATGAAAGAGAGATGCTAATTGCTAGCTTAAAAGTAATATATGGAATATTATGCTGGTAAAATTTCTAAAAATAGATTTTTGTGTAGTCTGCCTTTAGAAACCTTAAATATCTGCTTAATGTTGATGGAGAAAGATACTCAGAGTAGCTGAGATCATAGGCTAGCTGCAAATTTACTTGGTGGCTGGCCTTGATCTAACCTGTTTGCATCAGCATAGAGTCAGTTCCAGCACTATAAGGGTTAAGAGTTTTCAAATTGGCATCACATTTCAACTTATATAAACCAATGAATGATAGTTGACACGATTTTAAACCCCATAGAAAATAAAGACACCTTTCTGTACCACTATTGTTTGTTTATTTCAGCTCCGAGACGGTACCCTGACAAACCTGAAGGGAAGTGTCCAGATTTGTCCAGTTGTAATATAACTTGTGAGACAGGGCTCCAGCAAACGCCAGATGGCTGCCATGTGTGTAAATGTATACCAGGTAAGGATCGGTACCAGCTTGTTGCAAAGAAAACATGATTTTGATTACTTTCTGGGTTCTGTCGGG
Source organism: Cerastoderma edule (assembly GCA_947846245.1). Lineage (NCBI taxonomy): Eukaryota > Metazoa > Mollusca > Bivalvia > Cardiida > Cardiidae > Cerastoderma > Cerastoderma edule. Next base: position 3,796,418 of record OX401404.1, read on the forward strand.
GTATAACATGGCCTCAACAATTTTATAGTTATAAATTAATGTCTAGTTTATCATTGATAGAGGAATACCTGGGCAGGGCTGGTCAAGCTGAGTAGAACTAATGGCATTCCATATGTTAGCCAGGAGGTTTATCTCTCATTCATATTCCAAGATAGAATATTTTGAAACCACAAGGAGAGGGGCTTTGTCATTTCAAGTTCAATACTCTAACCATGGAGGCCATGGAATGGAGACTGTCCAAAGCAAACTTGAAGTGGGTTGGCATAATGGAAACCTGAAGTGAATGAAAATGTAGATAGTTGGGGTGATTTTATATATACCCAATGGTTGCCTATAACAATGTCTTAGGCCCTCAAATTTGATAGATGGTGCCACAAACATTAGTAGAAATGGGTAATGATTCTTCCAGATTTACTGATTTCTCAACGAATGTAAGGGATTAAGAACCTGTTGCACATGTTTAAAGGATTTTTGTCTCCTCTTGACTTTTCAAGGATTGATTCAGGAATATAGAGAATAATAGGTTAGTGATGTTAATGGGTTAAGTTTTTTGGGCAAGGCATAGGAATTTATTGGGTGAGCCGAAGTCGAACCCAATAAATACCGAAGCCGAGCCCGAAAAACTTAACCCATTAACGTCACTAACCTTTTATTCTGTTTATCCCGTTACATACCTTTCGAATACCCAATTTCAACAAAACAACAGAGAAAACAGTTTTTATAAAACGCAAATGAGTATGCTTGAACAAGCATGAATAGTAGTCACGAGACAAATCGTGATGTCATAGTGTGACGTCACACGATGAAAAATGGTGTCACACAGTATACTCTGTCTTTGGTAGAGTGGATAAATCTTGATAAGGCATATAGATCTAGATAGGGGTGATCGAAAAGGTAAGGTGGTTTATATAATATATGTCCTGAGAGTGTTAATTGTGAAGGATATGACATGTGTTTATTTTGTGTAAAAAGTAATGAAACCGGAGATTCGTCTCTGTGACGTATCTTTCCCTAACTAATCTAAATATAGAATTGTTCTTAAGTGCAAAGAGGCTGCAAATAGTTCCGAGTAATACCTTCAATTTCTTCAAATTTAGTGATCATCCAATGATATTTGGAACTTGAAACATTAGATGGACAAAACAGTATCGTTTCACTTCATAGTTTTTAACTCCGATGGGCCAGTTTTTGCGTCACTTGACCATATGCAAATGAAGCAGGTCACGTGTCAACTAACCGTGAATCACTTAATTTTCACGGCATCCCTTTTCACGGCACCTTTTGCACCATGTAACGGGATAAAATTGTTTCTCAATTGTTTTCATTGTTATACACACTTTTGCTGTGTTTTCTTATATCGTTGTATCATCGTGTGTTGTTGATATACAGTTGCAGTTTGCATTTAATTTTAGTTTTCAGCAAGTTATAAAATTCCATTATGGTTTATCGCTTTTATTCTATCTTTGTAATGTCATCTTAACAATGCATAAGAATTCCATATCCACTTTGCAGAGGGTTGTGACAAAGTGTGTCTCTATGGTTACGAGTACAATGAAGTTGGGAAACAGCAATGCAAGTGCCAAAAGCGCTCTCTGGAATGTCCTGACCTTCCACATTGCTCAAAAAGTTGTAGCCATGGCTACAAACTCAGCAAAAAGGGATGTCCAAAATGCCGCTGCCACAAGTGTGAACCTGTGGCGTGTGACAGCTTGTGTACACATGGCTATGTGTACAATAAAAATGGCTGCCAAGCATGTCAATGTATAGGTAAGTCTTATTTTTCATACATTTTCCTGTATGGTCTGCTTGGTATGAGAGAACAATCCTCATTTTCCATGACCAATTACCCCAAAGACTTTGTTATTATCTATATTTCATCATTGTCATCTTTTTTAAAAGATTTTATTCAATATTTTTAAAAGAGAGACATGATATTGTCTTTAGGATGAGAGATGATAAAATAATATTATAGCAACATGGTGTATAGTTTCTAGTTTGATAGTTGTAGAAAGTTCATGCAAATTTTAGAACATTCCCCCTTGTAATAGAGAACATCCAAGTATATATCATGCAAATACAATAACAGACCATTGAATGACAATCTCTGTCACTTAACTCATGTGATTATGCCTGTAATACATTACCAAACAATAATCACATTGGACCAGTTTGTTGCAGACAACTCTGGAAAGCATCATGGGAAAAGGAGAAATTGCTCTTTATAAGCTTTTTCTCCTGTTCCCACAATGTTTTCTTCCCTATCAGAAGATTGTTTTTCAATTTCATCACATTTTGAAATGTCACCTGGAAACTCTTTAAATTTGGGACAGTCAAAAATTTGGCGTTTGGAAAAGGATAAAGATTTTAAATTGAACATCTTTGATTAGATAACTTATTGCTCTATAGTTTGCACTTCTCTACTTTGTTGTTTTATAAGATATTAAACAACAACGGTTTTGTTTTCGGTCAGTTACACAAGTAACCAATCACAATTAACTCATCCTACATCGATTGGCTTATCAGTCACTCTTAATCATACACACAAAGTTAGATTTACCATAGAAATGTGAACATTTAAACTAGGCATAAAGATAGACAGCATTTGTCTTTCAATAAATTCAATTTACTGTGCATACTTGTGCACTCGGAGTGCGCACAGTTCTACACAAACATCTGTATAATAATGAACATATAAATTACAAACATAAAAGTGGACAAAGATAAGCTGTTTTAACTCATACAAGTGAGTAGTATTAATTACTGCTCTTGATAAATTATAACTTCTGCTGCATTTGCATGTGAAATAATGTTGTTTTCTATTCAATTAACAGAAAATGTCATTTCCCTTACTTAATCACTGCCATCTGCACTCCCTTTATTCTGAACACTCATAGAATCCCTTATAAACAAATGGGTTTATAAATGATCCATTTCTGTACTGAACAAAATAAAAGTTCCAGTAAGCATTAATTGCAATTTATGATAGATGGCATTTCAAGTATCAAAGCAACAATTTTGATTGAATTATACCTTGCATAAGTCATGACCCTCAGGTGTGTGAGAACCAGTATTTGGAGTAGATTTAGAAATGACACATTGTTTTATTGCACTTATAGTTCAATTTGCATGTTCCTAATTGCTTAATTGTCCACATAGTGCAGCTGTATATATCACTCTTGTCAAATAAATGAGTTATGGCTTATGTCTACAAACTATGAAATTATGCTCTTGCCCACTCTTTCTGATTTTATGTGAAATTGGCAGGCCCAAATTGAGCGAAACTGTGAAGGACAGTTGTCAAGTTTTAAAGAAAAATAATCATTCATGCTTTTTTCAGAAACCATTGTGACAAAAGGATGCGCCTATTGCTAATTTCATCTTTTTTTTTGTATATAAGAGAGTGTGTTTATAACGTATTTTGTTTACCAATTTCCTTAAATGGATAAGACCTGGTGTTTTTATTGTGAATAACATTAAATATTGTAGCTATTAGTGGAAAGTCCCTTGTAAAGGATTCAAGAACTGTCTTCATGAACTTTATTAAAGAAAAATGGCTGTCATGGACACAATGTTGTTCTTGAACATGTTCATGAATTTCAAGAATATCTCCATCAATACATTCATTTAGATGTTCATGAATATCTCCATCAATACATTCATTTAGATGTTCATGAATATATTCTTGAAATTCATGTACATGTTCAAGAACAACTTAGTGTTCATGAACCGCCATTTTTCGATCATGTCTATTCATGAAGTTAATGAACGCTCTTCTTCTCAAAATTGTACAAAAAGTAGACAAGTAAACACCATCACCATTTATAGAAACAAATCTATTACAAGCATCTGAAACAAACAGGTTTCTCCATACCAAATAGGTAAAGAATGTATGTGGTAAGAAATGTTGACAAAAGTGCAAACGTGACAGCTTTCATTCATACCCTTATATCCCTGCCCCTCATACAATAGTTGATGAGATGGATTGGGATTTTACCCATTACCAAACAAAAACGGCATTTAACCACTTTGTTCCAGACGACTTGGAAACATTGTGGGAAAGGAGAAATTGCTCGTACTGAGCAATTTCTCCTTTTCCCATGTTTTCTGCTCTATCAGAAGATTGTTTTTCAATTTCATCACATTTTGAAATGTCGTCTCCGAGCTCTTTCAATTTGGAACAGTCGAAAATTTGGCATTTGGGAAAGGGTTAAATCCTTTTCAACAGTTCTTGGGCAAAAGGGATCCTGTATGTGTGTATGACGATTATAAAACTTTCCCTTACAGAGGCGGGTGGAGAGTAACTGTACAGTAGGGAACGCTGTGTATTCCACTGGTCAGTCCTAGCTAGGGAACAACTGTACAGTTTGTATGTGTTAACGGGATGTATGATTATAAAACTTTCCCTTACAGAGGCGGGTGGAAAATAAATGTACAGTTTTTATGTGTAAACGGGATGTATGATGATTATAAAGTTTCCCTTACAGAGAGGCGGATGGAGAGTAACTGTACAGTAGGGGACGCTGTGTATTCCACTGGTCAGTCCTGGCTAGGGAACAACTGTACAGTTTGTATGTGTAAACGGGATGTATGATTATAAACTTTCCCTTACAGAGGCGGGTGGAAAATAAATGTACAGTTTTTATGTGTAAACGGGATGTATGATGGATTATAAACTTTCCCTTACAGAGAGGCGGGTGGAGAGTAACTGTACAGTAGGGGACGCTGTGTATTCCGCTGGTCAGTCCTGGCTAGGGAACAACTGTACAGTTTGTATGTGTAAACGGGATGTATGGTTATAAAACTTTCCCTTACAGAGGCGGGTGGAAAATAAATGTACAGTTTGTATGTGTAAACGGGATGTATGATGGATTATAAACTTTCCCTTACAGAGAGGCGGGTGGAGAGTAACTGTACAGTAGGGAATGCTGTGTATTCTGCTGGTCAGTCTTGGCTAGGGAACAACTGTACAGTTTGTATGTGTTAACGGGATGTATGGTAATAAAACTTTCCCTTACAGAGGCGGGTGGAAAATAAATGTACAGTTTGTATGTGTAAACGGGATGTATGATGGATTATAAACTTTCCCTTACAGAGAGGCGGGTGGAGAGTAACTGTACAGTAGGGAATGCTGTGTATTCTGCTGGTCAGTCTTGGCTGGGGAACAACTGTACAGTTTGTATGTGTAAACGGGACGGAACAGTGTCGTGTGACAAGATGTCATGTCCTGTGCTATCATGTGCATTCCAGTTCAAGAAAACCGGGGAGTGCTGTCCAGTGTGCTTAAGTACGTTTTATTTGATTAACCCTTTACCAGACGCTAAATTTTCGACTGTGCCAAATTGAAAGAGTTTGCAGACGACATTTCAAAATATGGTGAAATTGGTAAGTAACCTTCTGATAGAGTAGAAAACATTGTGGGAAAAGGAGAAATTGCTCGTCATGAGCAATTTCTCCTTTTCCCACATTGTTATTCAGAGTCGTCTGCAACAAAGTGGTAAAATGTGGTTTTTGTTTGGTAATGGGTTAAGGTGATTATTTTCGCTCATTCTTATATAGTGTTTTCAGGATTATTGATGTGAACATGCTAAGTAACAATCAGCAACAGTTACCTCTTAGATTACAACTACTACCCCAAAATGTTTTGAGTTTTCTGTCGGAAACAAATCAAAACCAATATTTAAGAGGAATAGGTTTAAATTCCTTACAGACAAAACCTCGGCTTAGCGATGCAAATATTATTCAGATTGCCCAGGTGTTCGATCATCAATTTGAATTTCAGTGTTTATTGTGTGTATTGATGTTGGGTGTTTATGTATATAAGTTAAAACCAATTGCCTCATTCTAGAATCTTCCATTGGATTACATGCTAAATGAAAGGTTCAATTTTCAGTATTGTTTGTTTGGAGTAAGAGTTGAGTACATTGGGACATAAGGGTTATTGTACAGTCCAACTTGCATTAAGCAACCACCCTTATAACAAGCCAACCTGTCTTAGACAACCACTTCAGAAAGTCCCATTGTTTGATTTATAGTGTACATCAATTTGTGTTAAGCAGCCAACCTGTCTTTAACAGCCATTTTCTCATATCCATAGGCTGGCCTCTTAACACAAGTTTGACTGTATATATATTGTATTCATATATATATATGGGTTTTACCTCCAGTCAACCATATTACAGTTATGTTGCAGGGCCTTGCTCATGATAATGGAGGCAAGTCCTACACATTACTCTCCCAAGCCGGTTAGTTTAGTCGGCATTCCGTAGTTCAGCCATGAGATTATCTCTCATGAAAATCCAAATGCTTGAACCTACATAATGACTAATGATGAACAATGTCATAGTTGTTTTCAATGCAAATGTAAGGTAAATGCATTGAAATGCATGAAGTAAGACAAAGGTTAAAATTGTTATTAGATGTTTTATGGAGCAAGGGATTAATTGATTAAAATTGAGTACCTTAACTAACATCTAAAAAGTTGTCTGTTGATAAGATGTTAAAAGAGTTTGTATTACCAAAAGGGTTATTGCATGATGGGACCTTGAAATGAATTTCAAAACAAAGTGACTCATTCATACAGTGATTCACTTTTGCATTGATTCAATAGATGTACTGTACTGTATGTGTCACTTCATAATGATATTCTTCCCTTATTAAATCATCCACGATACAGGACTTTCTGCTTGTTTAGACATTTCAATTCCTCCATAATTCACAATGATCATAGAAGTAGTCATCGAGAGTGGCTTAGAACAAGCTTTAAGCTTCCTTCACAATCGAAGTATAGTCAATTCACCTAATCTCATGGTATCCCTAATTCCGTGGTATTTGCATAATGTCATACTGCTTCCATAAACAAAGCACCAACCTGACCTACTTTCGCAGACCAGTGTAAGAACTCCAAAGAAGCAAGAATTAATGTTTTTCTGGTATAAAACCAATAAAATCCAATCAAATGCGCCTCTTATTACACAGAGCTCCAAAAATCCCCGAAACTTTCGCACTTATTACTCAAATCTAAGACCCGAAACACTTCCTTTCAGTTCATCTGCAATTCTCAACCATTCTTTGGTCAGATATGACCAAATTGTTTCAGGATTCGTCCCTAGTATGTTTCACCCTAATTATTTTGGACTTTTACTAACAAATTGTGTTTTACCTGAATACCACGGAATTTAGGGTAGGACCTCAGAAATGCAAATGGCTGCCAGTGACCTATTAATTTACGTTACGTAGAGTATTTCTGTGCTCCATTTAAAAATAATTACGAGCAGATCGTAAATGAGGAATGAAATATGTTAGGAAAGCTAAATGTTGACAGTTAAGTTCTCCTCCTCCTTTCTGTTATTCATGTAACCTTTAAGTACCACGGAATTAGGGTACACCAGTATAAAACAAATGGGGTAAAAAGCAAAAAAAAAGGCTTCACCGTATTTATTGGAGGAAAATTGTTTTAACTAACTCTTGTCATGCTCTCTTTAGGATGCGATTTTACATAATGTGGATTTAACACATTACCAACTTATGCCACATTATTGCGTCTTGCAGCAGACAACTTTCAAAAAGTATTTTGGGAAAAGGAGAAATTGCTTATCACAACAGCAAAATTGAAAGGTTTTTCACATATTTACAAAGCTTTTCTAAACTCATCAACTTCAAATAAAAGAATGTGTCTGCAGGTGGTTAAGAGTTAACTTTTCTTTTCAGATGTCTCTGTAGTAGAACCAGTCCCAGAAAAATCAGTCAAATCAAACCAGTCTAACGGTGAGTTTAAACTTGAGTAGCTTTCAGAAAATCTATTAACTTTAGTAATAAGTTACATAAAATGAAGGACTTTAAAGCTGTAAAGAAATTATAGCTACAAGTACTCCTAAGTTGGTCAGAAATTAAAAGGATCTGAAATTGATGCACTAACTGCTGCTTTATATCTGAATAATGTTGAAAAGATGTATATGTCAAATTAATTCTAAACCAACTCATTTATTGTTTTATCTCAGCATCTGCTTTTTATTCCACTTTACAGAAACTCATTTTAGTCTATCCACAGATAAATAATTGGATATGATTCTTAAATGTCCTGCATGGCCTAGTGGTAAAGATGATTGATGTAGAAACTGAGGGGGTCCAATGTTTGAGCCCCACCAATTCATCTTTCTTTGTTGGAGTGTCCTTTGGAAAGACACTTAAGAGCACAAGCCTTGTATTGGTTAATCTGGGAAAGCCATAGCATAGATGAAATTATTTTTTTTGGACACATCTCTAAAATCCTTAGAGAAAAAATAGAGAGAATATGATGCACATAGAAATTGCTCAGATTTTTATGTCTTTTCTATTTGTGTTGATTGGTTATCTCATGGATGTCAAGGTAAAAATGTGTTCATTAATCATTTTCTTCTGTTGGTGCATCCACAATGCATCAACATCGAAATTTCATTATATAAATTCTAGCCTTTGATAAGAAAATATAAATTTGCCAAAACAGAGAAAGGATGTTGGCAAACTGTTTGCATAAAGTATGTGCCAAAAACCATAGACAGAAAATGGCAAGCAGTTTGTGAAATGTAACTTTCATTTGATTCTTATCAATGCATTTTTGTATGTTCTACAGTACCAAAAAAGCTGGAAGATCAAGATCTGCAAGAAATGGAGGCCAAGTACACTGTATCTCTAGCCATTGTGGGCTCGTTTGTGGTGATTCTGCTGATTCTAGTGTTTGTGTTGCTGTATTTAAAACTTAAACAAAAACACCAAGCCAGTTGGACCGTGGCAGGTCAAGACTCATACTGTAAATGTCCACTCTTCATAGGGCATTCTCCACTCTTACAACATAAGTACAACGGGGAAATTCCAAATAAACTATCCTACGACCCTGTAGTCGTACAAAAATTTAACCATCCTTGTATCACTGCCACGCTGCCTCAAGAACCGGAGGAGAAGAAAAGTTTTCTCACAGATGAGGAGAGAGAGAAGAACTTGGTGGATGCAAAAAATCATGTCAATCGAAAGTCAAATTATTCATACAATGATGATTGGTCTTCAATGTGAAATGTTCCCCAAGACACTAAATAAACAACATGGAAGGCAAGGAAATTAATGGGTCAGTAAGGTGTTTAAAAAGAATCTTTTATTCCTGCATCATTACTGTATGTCACAATTGTACTTGTATATAACTTTGATGATTTGTGCAATGGGTGTCTTTGGCAACATTGTAGGAAAGGGAATGTTGAGAAGCAATCTCTGCTTTTCCAACACTGTTATAGAAAAGTTATCAACACTAGTATCATTTGCAACACTAATAATATCCAACCACAAAAAATGAAAGAAAAAAATAGATAAGTGTCTGCTAAAAAGATTATTTTGGTCCAATTTTTCCATTCCAGTTTAACAACGGGCTGATAAGTCACAAAAATATACCCTTGTGTAGATGTACGAAAACATTGTGTTAAAGAAGATATTGAAGACACATTAATTCCTGACAATGACTTAGATTTAAGAGTCTGATGAACATAAAGTTGTCTGTTGTTATGAAGTAAATGCCAAAAGTTCAGACAGAAAAGAATGTTGACATATGTCCTAAGACATTTGAAGTCAAAGATGAAAGAAGATGCCAAAGGCATTCAAGGTGGGTGAAGAGCTTCATGAGAGATAAATTTGTGGCTATTTTTGTATCGTGCCATTACTTCATCTATTGTCAGAATGCACAAACAGAAGTTTTCATTAAACCAATGCGACAAAAAGTTTTGTTGCTCATAATAAGCATTTTCTCCCTTTGTAACAATGTTTTCTACCAAGTATCACATACAAAAGGAACTGTTTGGCAAATCGGAGGAATTATCATTATGGTAAGAATTGTTTACAGGTTTTCCCATATGGAATATTGGTTGGTTTTTATTTTAAGCCACCTTTAACTGTATTTCATTTATATAAGTGTGATCATCACATCATGATATTTAAGTTTCCTTTTATTTTATAAAGAGTTGAGTAAATACCTTTACAAAAGACGAGTTAGAATTTACTCTGACAAAAGGAGACATGGTTACTGATAAATTGTTCATCAGTTGCCACATTTCTGCTCCATTTTGATTTGAAAAGAAATTAAATGTCAGTTTCCAGCAGTTTAAAGGAGATTGATTGTTTTAATTCTCAAGTGCAACATTTAAGATTAGCCCTTAGAATGCTGGGTAATTTCCTTATATTGGGTTTTTGAGTCGTCTGCTTTACAAAACCTTAAATATTGGCTTAATTTTGATGTGGAAAGATACTCAGAGTAGCAAACAGGTTTAATCACAGGCCAGCCACCAATTTACTTGGTGGCTGGCCTGTGATCTAACCTGTTTGCATAAGCATGAAGTCGGTTCCAGCACTATAAGGTTTAACCCATCACGTATATTTTATTTCAATGACTGAATGATCCAAATTGAAAGCACTAAACATGTATTTTTCTCATCTTAAGTGAAGAAGAGTAGTGAATGAGAGATGAATGGGACATTTGGATGAATTTAATTGTAGGGGTGTTCTAGAAATGGCAGTAAATGGTGCAAGCACTTCATCAATTAGAGTGTAAGGTACTTACGCACTCTGATTTCATTATAACACGTTGTTTTATAACAATCATTACCTATACATATCATATTAATATGCTGTGATTTGATTAAGTATTGTATATCGAGGGGTCAGTGCAAGTTCTCCACAAAAGTGTCCTTCACATCAAAACTTTTGTTAAGTGCCTTTACCAAACTTCAAATTTTCAACTGTCCCAAATTGAAAGAGTTTGCAGACGACGTTTCAAAATGTGATGGAATTGGAAAATAATCTTCTGATAGGAAAAAAAAATATTGTTGGAAAAGGAGAAATTGGTAGGTACAAGCAATTTCTTCTTTTCCCACAATGCTTTCAAAAGTTGTCTGCAACAAAACTTGTGAAATGTTGTTATTGTTTGGTAAAGGGTTAAGGGTCTTTGCAGTCTCACATTGATAGACATATTTCTGTTCTTTCCCACTTAAGAGGGGATGTAAATACTTATTTCTGACAGAATCTGTCAATCATCAAAATGTGTCAATTGTTTTTTTACAACAAAAAGGGAAAATGCAATAATATGGAGTAGTCATTTGCTAATGCTTTCAATTTGGATCCATAAAATGTTCTTCAGTTGGATAAATACTGAAGAAGACATTAACCCTTAGAATGCTGGGTAATTTTCTTAAAATAAATTTTCATGTCGTCTGCTTTCAAAAACCTTAAAAATCTGCTTAACTTTGTTGAGGAAAGATACTTAATGCAGCAATCATGTTAGATCACAGGCCAGTCCCCAATTTACTTGGCGGCTGGCCTGGATCTAACCTCTTTGTTTAAGCATGAATTCCGTTCTAGCACTATGAGGGTTAAGTTTTAGTCAAACCTCATAGTATGATTTCAAATGATCATAAAAACATAAGGATATTGGATAAGTACAGATCATTATTGTACAAATAAATTACTTGGAAGATATCTATTCTTCTTTACCTTTGTTTTTGATGTTTCTCAATGACTTTGACTGTTGATGAAAAACATAAACAAGCTATTGTTTCAAAAATCTTATTAAATTTTCTAAGTAATATCCCCTTAAGATGCATTTTTTATCAAATCACAGCTCATTTTTCAAGCATTTCATACTAGGGTACTCGGACATGAATATGTCTTATACATGTACATAGAATGTATTTTTAAAACTTGTATATTTAATGTTTTTGCCTTACTTTGTGTACAATGTACACACTTATATATCTAATTCAATAAAATGTTGTACATCATTTTTCATGTCAAATGATTTTTCACTTTCTTTTTTTAACATAAACCATTAATTTCATATTGTTAAAGAATCTGTCTTGTAAATATTGAGTTATATAGTTGTAAAAAGAATTTGAATTGTCTGAAATAATAAATGGCCAGCTGTTGACCAAATAGCCACTTGTACTAGACATACAATAACCCATTACTGCTTAATTAAGATAAAACAGTAATCAATGCAAAAAGATAAGTCAATAAAGATTTTCAAAACTGAATGAAGAATATTATAGTTAAAAAAACTCGGAAAGAGGCATTTTGTCTATAGAAAAAAGACTATTGAATGCTTTTTGTCTTTTTAACTATAATCCAATTTGTCTTCTGCACAGGTAGAGTGTCTACCTATTAAGTCAAAAGTTAGCCCTCTTTAATTGTCTCAATAATTTCTCTTGCTGTTTTTACAAAAAGAAGCATCATTGTTACAATTGTACAATTGCTGTCTGCTGACACAATCAGTTTGGTAAAGTCACAATATTCCTATAGCAGTAATGGGTTACCAAACTTTCAACTGCCCCAAATTGAAAGAGTTTGCAGACGACATTTCAAAATGTGAAGAAATTGAAAAATGATCTTCTGATAGGGCAGAAATCATTGTGGGACAATGAGAAATTGCTCATTAAGAGCAATTTCTCCTTTTCCCACAATGTTTTCCATTCTGCAACAAACTGTTCAGATTTCGTTATTGTTTAGTAATGGGTTAATATTTCTGTATATGGTGCCATGTCCAGTCTCTGTGGACTAGAACTCACAAAGAACCTTTATTTTACCTCCAATACAAACCTGCTTGTAAGCAACACAGGGAAAAAATTAAAATAACCTATAAATGTAAAGGAATTGAACTTCAGGTTTTTTTGTTAACCACACAACTTGTTAAAAAGGATGTATTGAAGTGAAAAGTAGTTTCTGCAGAAGGATTTCATGAATTACCTGTACATAGTGTATTTTAGGAAGGGATAAAAAGAGAAAGGAATCTAATGTTACCACACCAAGACTGCTAGTTTTTCTGAAGTTTAGTATTGTACAGTGAAATTTATGTTCAATGTTGTTTTTTCTTGATATTGTATGACTTTTGTACATATCATTTCTGAATGAATGAAAATAAAAACCACCAAGCAAACTCAGTATTTGTTACTTTAATATTTACTTTTTTCAACCTCAAAGCAGCTGATAAAAAGCAACTGTTACTTTACTTGAAATGTTTAGCCAGCCAAGTGTTGCATTATTTTACACCCCCACACCCTTCAGCTTTCTATCTGCTTTACAAGAAAGCAAAGAAGCTCTTTCAACCTATAAACCAGTACACAACCAGTGCTCTGCATGACAACACGCACTTTCTACTTTTATAACAATCGTTTCAACATTGCAAATGAAGCACTTATTTCTCAACTTCATAACAGTTGCCTGCTGTTCCTTTGATTTGTATGAATCACTAAACCAGAACAGGGAGAAAAAAGAACTCAATGCAAATGATATGGGCAGAGATCAATCAAATTAATAGACATAACAAGTCATTGAATGAGTTTTAAATTTAATTTGATAATAAAATATATCACAGTTTTTCCAGAATAATAAAAAAGACTAAATGAAAATGGCATTTTCAAGAGAAGGACATAAATCTGGATTGACATCGCATAATGACATTGTCAATCATACCAATTTCCCTTAAAGAAACAACTTTATCTATTTCCTTCTTGTATGCATGTTTTTACTCAGCTGCAACAGAAAGCTTTAATAAACCAATGTGACAAAAAGATAACATTACTTGTATCAAGAACAATAGTGTATTTGATTGATCCAAATATTCAGCATTAGCCAACAATTATAAATGAAGACATGTTCATGCTCTGATCGAGTTAACAACATTGCTGCGTATTCTTGGCAGTTTTGCTTAGTGAAAATTTCCTATTATCTTGACTGCAAGAGTTAAACCCATTACCAAACGAGACGGATATTTGACCACTTTGCTGCAGTAGACTCTGGGAAACAGTGTGGGAAAAGGAGAAATCACTCTTAACGAGCAATTTCTCCTTTTCCAATTGAATTCTATCACATTTTGAAATGTTTGCAAACTTTTTTAATTTTGGAGAATAAAACATTTGGCATTTTGTAAAGACACATTACATGAAGTAATGGGATACTGTCATTTTCCTACAAATCAGAAACACTGATTGATTTAGGACGTGTCATATAGTCTTTCTTCTCTGAATCTTCAACATGTATGTTCTCCAACACCTCATCAACCATTAACTTATTGGATGAGACAAACTTGTTTAATTCATCCTGGTTGTTCTTTGATATATTTCTGCGTAAAAACTCCACCTCCCTGGCCAACAGTTGCCTGTCTCGAAGAATACTTGTCTGCTTCGTTAACAGCTCCAGTACCTGGAAATGCAGGATAAATGTTAGTTAATATCAAGCTAATGAATATACCTGATCAAAGTAACTAGGTAAACCCAAAACTATTTGTATGGTATTTAACACTGTATCAACAATTTTTCAGTTATGTAACAGCTTTACTGGATCCAGAGTACTAGGCTAGGACTCTGAGTTGACTTACCAAAGGTCACCCCCACGAAGCAAGAGGTGTCAGTGAGGCTCAAACCCAGGACCCCCAAGTTCTAAGTCCGCCATCTTAACCACTGGGCCACACAGGACCATCAAAACTTCATACCAGATTTTGAAAAATGGTAAAAATTGAGAACAACAGCAGATACAATTTATGAAAAAGAAAAAAATATCTGGTGTTGTAATATTAAGAAGAAACCAAAGTAACAAAAGGAGAATCTTTTTAGAACATACTTTCTTCAATTTCAACTGTTTCTCTGTCCAAGTGTTTGGAATATGTAGTAAATGGTATTTTAGGAAGGAACAGGTTAAATACCATCAAATCAACACATACTCTATATATATAATTAGATTAGGTAAAACTCAATCAATACATTCCTCACATAAGCAAAATTGCAATAAAGATATGAAGACATACTTTAAATTGTTTGATGGTCTACCAAATGAATGTATCCATTTGTTCAAAAATAACATTATCCATCACTTGCCATGTCAAAACATAATGGTAATGTTTAAACCCCATTAACCTATACCAAATTGGAGGCATTCGAAAATAGGAATAAACCATGAAAAATGGCATTTCCATTTGACAATAATTAAAAAAATTACCATCAAGAAAAGAAAAAAAAAACTTTAACTTTATTTCCTTTTGTTACAAAGATTTATTAAAAGAAATTCAGGTTCAATAGAAATGACATTTATGAGGAAATAGATAAAGCAGCATCTGCCTGTATAATGATCAAGGATTACCAGAAATTACATCTGCAGAGAAATAATAATGAAAAAGCTAAAAAAAAAAAATGTATATTTACTGTAGGCTATAATGGAAAACAGTTATGTCTTGTAAAATTTCTACCCAAACAAGAAAAGAACAACCAATAAGTGAACATCATGAGCAAATCCTTCTATGGACACAATGTTTTCATCTTTAATAACACAATCATGTTGTTCATAAAGCTCTTGATAAAACTGCACAATGTTGACAAATATTTCTGTGAGGGATTTGATGTTACTTGTTAAGGGTTCAAAGTGATAATTATAGCAATTATTGTGCAATCTCTCTGCTCATGTCGCTATCTATAGAAAAATGATGACCCTATTTACCTGGCCGAGTGCCAAGCTGATAATTTCAGCAAAAACAGAGATAATCTTGCAGAGCTGTCACTATGTATTGTGATAGTAAACTACTGTGATTATTGCGCAGTACGTTACACTTTAACTGTGTGACTCAAGTCTCCAGTTGTATCAAACTATTCCCCTATATTGGGCTTGTAGCAACACTATCAAAGTTTGCGGCCTGAGATTGCTGGTGTGCTACTAGGTAGAAACATTTGTGATAATGAGAGACATTACTCATATCAAGCAATTTTTCCCTTTGTCACATTGAATTTATATGTTGCATGTACATTAAACCATTATCAAACGATAAAGACATTTTACCACATTGTTACTGACAACTCTGGACATCACTGTGTGACAAAGATAAATTGGATGTAGTGAGGAATTTCTCCTTTTTCAACAATGTTTTCTAATCTATCAGATGATTACTTTCCAATTTCGTCACATGTTAAAATTTCGTCTGCAAACTCTTTCAACAGTTTGATAAAGGGTTAAAACAGGTTAATATGAAGGAAAGGTTCAAGCCAAGTAACCTTTTAAGAGTTTCATGACAAAGGGTTGGTATTATTGTATTTTACATCGGATCATTTGCAAAATATACTACGATGCCTGGCTTATTATTGATAAAGGAAGGTCCCTAACTTTACTGCCCATGAGGTTTGGTAAAAATAAGTAATTTATATATGGGTTTTACATAGCATCAACATTATTTCAGTGATGTTGCAATGCACAACTATAATTGATGGAGGAAGACCCCATACTAACTGCTCCTAGGGGCTGGTCAAGCCGGGTAGAACCATGAGCACTCTGTAAGTCAGTCGGAGACCACCTCTCAAGAAAATCCAAATATTTTGTTTAGTAAAACCGTACCCATAAGTGTTACACTTGATACCCTGTAAAACTTACTCAGAGAGCAAATTCCCCCATCATCAATATGCTTTAAGAATCTCTCTGTCTGCAACGTTATTTGATATAATTTTCCACAGGGAATAAACCCAAGGTATCAACCCAAATGACCTACGCCTAGATGACAGATGACCAATTAAAAAAACACAAATAAACCATTTTGGTTCTGTACCTGTGTTCCTTGATGCTGCGCGTGGTCGTCCATCATTTTAATTCTCTCCGTCATTTTCTCCTGTACACGAGAATGCTGCATCACCTGATCCTCAAGATCCTTCTGACGAGATATCGTTCTCTGTAATCGGTTACGCAGCTCTTCATTGTGGCGACGCAGTTTACCATTCTCAGATCTGAAATTAACAAGTTACCCTCATCATGCGAAAAGCAAATCATTGACTGAAATACATTGAATAAACATTATTACCATATATGGGCCAAATGCCTTGTCAACAATTTTTCAATCAGTTTTCCTGGATGTACTAGGTTAGGGCTATGAGATGTTTTGCCAAAGGACACTCCCACATAAACAGAAGTATCAACAGGGCTAGAACTTGGGACCCCCAGATTTTAAGTCCACCATCTTAACCACTTGGCCACGTAGAACCATTATGAACAGATACTGACACATTTCTTAATAAGGAATTGGGATGTTGGTCCAAATAGAAAGCAACAATAGACGGCCATTTACTGGTATGAAAAATAACATTGTCTTGGAGATAATGAAGAGAGACCATAGTGGTCCGTGATCAGGAAAATGCCAGTTTTGTCGGTTCTGGACTGATTTCGGTAGTACTGGACTGGTTACAAGTTGAGATTTGATGAAAAAATCCGTCCAGATAATAGACAGATATGACACTCTACACAACTAACAATACCTCCAGAATCACATAATTAATCCTTTAGTTGTTATCCCCGTGTTTAACAATGCCCAAGGCGAGTATCAGTGGGGGTTGAATTTGTAAACAGACAGGCACGCTTGATTGAGAAGTACACATGACACCCTTATTCCTCGTAAAACGATCAATTTATGCACATTCGGTTCGAAGTGTAAAGTTACTTGATAGATTGCTAGACATCAAAGAGTTTAATGTGTAAAGTGTGATGATACTGAAAACTTTCTTACCACACCGACACAACTCAATTTTTAAACATTGAATAACTTTGTAGAACATCAGGGGAACAACCAAAGGGACTCTTGAAGGAAAAAGCATGTATGTACCTATTTTTCTTCATGACAGACTCTATTTGACCAGCCTGTTTACGACATTCATTCTTCAGCTTTCCAATCAGTTTGTTCTGTTTGGCTAACATGGTATCCATCTCTGAGGTAGTGTGACCTGCAAAATACAATGAAATTTGTTCGTTTCCTAATGAAAGATCTTGTGGGGGTCAAAATTGAAAGCAACATTAGACACGACTTTTTGAAGTCACAGTGGTGAATTGATATACTGATGATTGATTATTCAAAACTGATCGGGTTGACCAATTTCAGACAATCTATTATCGGAAAACACTTGTTTTCAAAACTTAACAGCAGCCATTTCTTTAGTTCTGTTTCTTTTGTTGTTGTTTTATGCAAACAAAAAAGAAAATATCATCAAAGTACCAAAGACTTTCACAGCAAAAAATCTTTATAACTTATAAACAGCACCCTTACCTATGACTTTTAGACTACAGCTTTGTCACTCACCAAACTCTAAAGGTTTTAGCTTGTGAAAAAACTATATTAAGACAATCCTGCAACCCAGTTTGGTCATCGAGTAACAAAAAGGCTAAACAACTAACACAGAGATGATGACAAAACAATATACCATACCAAAGTTCAAACCATTTATTATCAGAACATTAACATGTTGTTGCTACATTAATTTATTTTAATAAACTCAATATATCAAGGTATAATTTAGTTAAATTGTTCGATAAAATATTATTCAATAATGGAAGCCTGTGATATAAATTTGTTCTAAAGATGATTTATGTCAAAGTTGAGAAAAACGCATCATGCATTTAATTCAGTCAGGTTTATGATATAGCTAAACTTAGAATTGGGTATGGAGTTGGTTAAGTTATCAAATTTCAAGTTTACATAAAACACTATCTGACTAGTGTTTCTTATCAAAACTTGTCCTTAATTAAGGTAGAAAAAAATATCAGGTCTCAGATTGTATGGTCCTTTTTAAATCTGTGCCCCCTTTTCTTGAACAGACTAAACAGATGATTCATTGCTGTTTATATCTAAAGATATATCCATGACTTTATGCACACTGAAATACCTTCTATGTCCTTTTAGAATGTTTAAACACAATGAGTTTCAGGGTGGAAACCCCCTTCTCAAAAAGGCTTTGTGCTTGACTTTAGCTCAACAAATTCCCTTGAGTCTGACATTATTTACCCCACTTTTGGAGCTGCCTTCCATTTTCTGTTCAAGAAATAACACAATACGAGTAAACTTTAAAACTAACTGTTTTGTTCCTCGATTTCTGCTATAACACCATTTAATTCATCTTCTCTGGCCTGGGCCCTCTTTGACAGAGCTTTTAGATCATCTGATCTTCCCCTCTCTACACTGTCACGCGCAAGTTTGGCTAAATGTAACTACAAGTAAAGCATTGAAATGGTACAACCATATCAGTTAAGAAAGCTTTTGTAGAGACATAAAAAGTAAAAAGCCATTTTTATTTGAGTTGCAGCATATCATTTGTGACAAATTTACATTTCAAACTTTAACTCATTGTTAATAAAGATAAAAATTCTCATAAATAGCAATTTCTGCTTTTGTCAAAATGATCTTAAAAATGTCCAAAAATAGGTTTTTATAAAAAATCAAAAATGCATGTTATAAATCCTGTATGTTAAGTAACACATCTGCTATACATTCATCAGTGTATTTAATGTAAATGTCGATTCCACTCGATCCCCTTTTTCCATAATATCCCTCTTTGATGCATCATCTCCAGATGACTTTAGAAATCACTGTGACAAAAGGATAAATTGTCATAATGGTTTTCACCCAACATCATATGGATAAAGTATTTCTATTATGTCATTTTGTGGCATCTGCAGTTGCTTTTAATTTTGGCCATTTCAAAGTTCCCAAATGGTAGATTGGGTTAAAAAAAAATTCTATTAAGTCATAGGAGAGGAACTTCTATCTATACCTGATCATCAATATTGCTTGTTTTAAAATATCTGAGCAAAAAAGGCTATAGACAAGAAAATTCCATAATGCCATCAATGTAAGCTGTTTTCAAGACAAGTTATCTTCCTTCCAAATAATCCATGTTCATGCCATTAATGACAGGTGACTGCCAAGTTACCTCTCTTTCCAGAGTTTGACTGTTTGATGTAAGATGAATACATTCTTCTTTACTGTTGACCAGTTCTCTCTCAGCTTTGTTTAGGCGTCTTTTCACATCATCCAGTTCTGTTAACAATCTAATCTTTTCCTACAACATAAACAATAAGAGAATGCTAGTAAAAAATAAATTTACAAATCTTCAATGAAAATTATGGCTTCAATTCTAAAATTGCAAATAGGCATACTTGAGGATAAAGTCATTTCAACAACTTAATCGAAGTGAACCCTTTTTAAGTATAATGAATGATTTATTTGAATAAAAAAAAAAGAATGGTTAGCGTGATAGACACAAAGGTTCACTGACTGACAAATGGCTCATTATCTTCATTATAGAAGGACAAAACAATTTCTTTATTACATATATCCATCTAAAGTAATATCCTAAACAATTTTACTTCAAATGCAACAAATTCATTAAATATATGTTAATAACAAACAAAACAGATATTAATTTAGATAACAAGTTATAGGCATGATTGCTTATCACAAATATCTCTACTGTATCACACTATAATCAACCCTTATCTCTAGCTCACCTGGTCTTTGTCCCTCCTCAGTGAGTCAAGCTCATTTCTAAGTCGACTTGCCTCGTTGACTGCTTGACTTTTCTGTATCTTTGCATTGGTGCTCTCAGCATTGAAATTATCCGTCGCCTGCAGAGATTTATGATAAAACATTCATCTAATCAACAAAAACATGCAGTACAGAGATAGTTGGGTCAAAGCTCTATGTACATATATTGATAAGAAAATCCTGAGGGGTTAAACTAATTTAACCTGTGGCAAATTACAGAAGAGTTATTGCCAATTTGTTATCAGCTAACTTTTCCGTGAAACCTATCATGCCAAACCTAATAGATAAAACTTTATAATTAGATGGAAATGTTGTGAAAAAGGTTTTTCTATCTAACCATTAACTCTTCTGTTTAAGCACTTTAAAGTAAGCAGTTTTGATGACTCATTCAATTATGCAAACTCACTAATATCCTATCTGTATCAGAAAACATAACACTGTGGCAAAAGAAAATGTTGTTTGTAGTCAGGAAATTTCCTTTTCTCAATCAGTTGTACAATGAATACACCATGCTTGACAAATCATAACAGAAAAACCAGTGTCCCATTTTTAAAGTTGATTCCATCTCAAAATCAAATAAGTAATAAGTCAGAATTCCATGACTATATCTTTGATTGAACTTATAACGCCTTGAATTGTAACTATGATATATACCTATCCCCCATATCTCTACATTTTAATGCACCTATTCCAGACCCTATAAGAAACCACTGTGTCAAAAGAAGAATTTGCTCAAAATCAGCAATTTCTGGTTTTGACACAGAGGTTTAAATCCAGTCCCTCCAAGGAGATCCAATTTCCATAGTGTCCATGTAATCTACCCTTGCTATCAATTTGGACCAGTCCTAAAATCTCATATAAAAGACTGGGTTAACCCTTATAGGACTGGAACCGACTTCATGCTTATGCAAACAGGTTAGATCCAGGCCAGCCGCAATGTAAATTAGGGACTGGCCTGTGATCTAACATGTTTGATACTTTGAGTATCTTTCCTCATCAAAATTAAGTAGATATTTAAGGTTTGGGAAAGCAGACGACACAAAAATCTATTTCTATCAAATTACCCTGCATTTTAAGGGTCAAAATAAGTCTTTTGTAAGTGTTCTCTTCTGATAGGATAACTGCATAATTTGATTTAAAGAAGAGAGTTGGATGTTCATGTGATAACTGTAGATACCAACCAAAGACACCTCCTTGTCGTATCGTCTGATCTGCATCTTGGCAGTTTCCAGATCGTTGATCAGGGCCACTTTATCTCGGAGCGCTTTCTCCATCTCATTCTGGGCGGACACCATTTGTTCTGTAAGCTCTTTTATCTGAAATCACAAAACATTCAAATATTTCACTGAAACCCAAGAATCTGAACTCTTTATGATAAAATGGTTTGGGGCTCTGTAGACTTTTCTCCTGTGAGATAAACTTTACAGGTTAAGTCGTTTTAATATTAAAATGATTATTTCATTGAATATATTCTGTAGAAAGGTAAAAAAAAAATGTGTGTACTTTTTGGAATATTTGGAAACCTCTTTCCTACTACAGAAGATTTCATATATATCTTTAAAATTTCAAACAATCTGAACAAATACTAATTTTCATGAAGGGAAAATAATCCTTCATCACAATGATTTCAACTTATCAATCATTTAAAGCAAAATATACATGTTTCAATCACTGATAATAAACTTTGCTGTCAAATAACGTTTGCTTAGTGTTATTTGGAATAATAAGGATAAGTGTGTCTGTACAAGGCACCCTGATAGAATAAGATATTCCTGAGACTGATCATTGAACTATTTTGCTACAGTTTCATGACCTCGATATATGCACCAATGCTGTTATTTAAAGTTCTATTTGACAATTTTCTATAGTTTAACTTTTGAAATGATTTTATTACAGAAGGTCAAACACTGTAAAAATTTCATTTCCCTTGTAACAATATTAATGCTTGTACAAAATCATTAAATATATAGTTTGTTACAAATCTCCTAACTTCTATATATGATAAGATACTGTATGTCCATACCTTAGTATTAAGCTCGTCCACCACCACCTTGTTTTCATTCCTCACTACCGCACGTTCCTCATTGATCTTCTGCTGTAACCCGGCAACATGGCTGTCAAATCTCTGCTTCATATTGTTGAGCTCTTCTGCTAGCTGCTCTTTTTGTATCATTGCCTGGGTAAAAATAACAAAACAGTACGCTTCAAGTTCCCGGACGTCATACAATGAAAATATCTAAGTAAAAGTTGACATATAGTATTCAGCTATGCTTCAAACAAATATTCATAGAAATAAAGTTACTAAAATTGCTTTATAAATGTAGATAATGACGGAAAACCCATCGGTATCACCGACTGGATGATACATCCGATATATGGTAATTAGTTACAAAATGTAGGCCGTCACATGAGTATGCACACCAAACTTAGAATTGTAAATTATCGAGCCTGTAAATTCTATTATTCTTTCTGTGTAAGTTCTACATTGCCAATCGTATGTTATTCAGGCTAGTTCCATGTCTTAGTGCTTGAGTGTGTATGTTAGTTTCAATGTGTATTTTGAGTATCATGTGGCCGGTTATTTTTAGCTTGACCTATATGTGTCGTCTGTCGTCCTGCCATCTGATATGAAACCCTTCTAAACATTGTGTTGAAATAGTGGGTCAAAATGAATGATTTCCAAATCTCTAACAATGGTTTCTGTTTAATTTAAAAAAAAAAGTCTAATTTGTTTATCCATTACTTATAACTTATACAGGTAAACCAGTGGGTTAGATTGGATACTGACCTGAGTTTGTTCCAGCTGTGCTTGCTCTACAAGTTCTATTCCTTTCTTCATCTGCTGGTATGCATCATCCTCTCTCTGGGTCATCTCTACGACCTTCAACTTCAAGTTGGCAACATGCTCCAGCAACTCATTTCTTTCTCTGGTAAATAGTGTGTATAACAAACATGTGTAAAAACTTGTCCAAAGCAATGAAGCAATACTGATTTTACTTCCGATTGACGAGACCATTAACTACCTTTTCATTTATCATTTCCTCACATGAAGAATAACCGTAATATACCTTGTGAACATTGAGACGAAGATTGCAGAATTCTCCTGTCTCTGGTATTTTGTTTTTTTTTTGAATTCTATTTGATTGGGTTTACAGGGAAGAAAGGTGACAAGTTTTTATTGAGTTAATTTCAGCTATAAATTCTTTATACAGTCATTTTATATATTACCCTTAGATAATCGTATCATGAATGCAAAGATCACTTTAAAAGATTAGAAAAATTGTTTTGAGCCCCATTTTCTAAAGACAATTTGCCTCATTATTCAGAACATTTCATTGAATACTTTTTAAAAGATAGTGAAATTCAAAAGAGATCAAATGATTAGTCAATTTAACAAATCTATTCAATAACCTTATGCTACATGTGTCTATGAATATTTGGTTAAAGGGCAAGTTTATAAGTAAAGCGTGATGAATGAAGGCTGAGATTATGATCATCAGTTCTCAGGTTTACGTTTCCCTCCAGCATGTTACATTATGTGATAATAAAAAAAAGGCAGTAGAATAATACAGATTCTAAAATAAAGCTATTTGCTATTTCAATTGTGTGTCAGAGTTAACGGGTGCATACTTTGTTAATCTGTTGATGGTTGTGTTATGGTATCCCTGCTGTGTCTCTGACATAAACATTTCTGGTATTCCGTCTTCCCTTGTTGGTATAGCGTCATGGAGACGGAGTTGTGCACGCAAGTCCTCCACCATTTGTTCATACCTCTGTATCTCTCCTCTATCAATAAAAAAAACAAAATTTACCATGAGTAATGACATAAAATGATTACCAACACATCCCATCGCTTTAATAAATCAAATCATATAAATTTTACAAAGAGAAAATTTCTCAAAATGAGCAACTTTTTCATTTTGACACAAAAATCCTAATCAATGTCACTAAAAAATGTTATATTTTTTCACATAAAATAATTTCCATATGATCTTGCTTTAAATTTGTACCAGAAGCAAGAGCCTGTATGGAATTTTGTTTATCCTTCTTCATATGATATTTACTAAAAGGGTTTTATTTTCTTTAATCAAAAAGATACATATATCATGTCTTAGATATGTATAGAGAATTCAGAAAGGTATGAAGGCATCTATCATACTGCATATGAAGTATGGCACAGGCTGTCTTTTGTCAAAATGTTTCCTAAACCTATCAGGTCAAATTAGATTTTGCTACTGATCCAAATTTAAAGTCAGATCAGACAAGAATAATAGTGTTAATAAAAACTTCCCCCTCTGAAATATTGGGTATATATAACTTGTCATTTCCCTTTATGTCGCAATTGTTTTTCAAACCTATGGTTTCAGCTGTATATGAAAAGATTACTTAAATCAATGAGAACTGAAGTAAGATGATGACCTTTTCCTGTGACATTGATAAGCAAGACTAGCATAAAGGGAAGAAAATAAATATTATTACCTAGTCAATTCTAATTGAGATTCAAGTCTTTCAGTTTTGGCACTATGAAGTGCAGTCAATTTTTCCTGGAAAGAGAATACCATACTTATATCATACATCATCATCACAACCATATGTTTAGAACTTTTAGAACCATGTAACCTAAAATGTCTGTAATATCAAACTTTCTAGTGATATTGTACATGGAAATAACATTTGAAAATTTTTTAAAACATCACAAAGAACTGTGTTCCGAATTTAGAGCATATATCACACAAACTGCATATCAAGACAATAGGTCACAAAGAAAAAGTGAAGGAGTGGAAAAACAAATCTAATCATGATACATGTAATAGGATAACCTTCCATCATGATTATTGAATAGAAAATGATCTGTTATATAGGTCTAAGTGCACTGTATACAAGATCTAATGTTTCTTCAATACTTAATACAGACAGTAAGACTAGAATATTTGAAAGCAACATAGTATAAGGTAAGGACAAACATGCATGTTTGTGTATGAGTGAGAAAACATACCAATTCAATCTGCACTTGTTTCACATTTCCTTGTACACCACTTGGACCTGCACCATCAGGAATGGCCCTGTCTCCTTCACCAACAACCTAGATAATTATATGTCATCATTTCTATAGGAATTAACCCAAAATAAACTCATTTTCAATACAAGCATCATTATAAATAATGCTAAAGGTGAAAAAATAAAATTGGTATACTTCATAAAAACCATTGAAATAAATGTCATATAATATGTTCTAATTGTATTCATGTCACCAGGTTTTTTTTCAAATGGTGGCTGCTGCAGATGGCCTTTAGTATAGGGCAAAAGACAAATTGAAATGCATCTAATTTGTTGAATACAAATCAGATATCAACATATACACTTTTATGTAAGAGACAAGTCAATCCTGTTTTACCACTCATTAGAGCTTTCTTGGTAACTAAGTATAGTAGGGAGACAACTTTTATAAAGGTATTCAACTCTTATTATGTCTAATATTCATTTAGAAAAGAACTTCTTTATTTGTAAACCATGCCATATATATGACCACTTCTAAATAGTCTGTTGGGAACTGTGAAACCAGATATAATTTTTAACCTGTTACATCACAAGGAAATCTGTGACTGCTCCAAATTGAATGCAAAAGCACAGAGCAGACAGCTTAAACAATAATGGAATAAAACAAGATTTCCTTTATGATATTTACTAGAAACCATTATGATATAAGAGATAAAAAGAATTGTGACAAAAGAATAAATTGTTAATATGCAGAACATTTTTAGAATCTTTAGAGCAGATGGCTCAAAATGTGATTTTATGGAGTAATGGTTTTATCAAGTGGCAATTCATCAAGAGCTACAAGATTTTAGAAGTTTCCATTTTGTTTCAACTCTCTGCGAACCCTTAATTCCTTTACTGTGTTTAATTGAAAGAGATATTGATCTAATTAAAATTTGGTCATGGTATAAAGATAAGGCCCT